>JARHVA010006878.1:587500-797500 GCA_037957365.1 Torreya grandis
TTGTATTTTCCTATTTACAAAATTAAAGGTATCACTATTGATAACTATACATTAGCTTATGTGATTGATTTTTCTAGGAACCAAGTCCTTGATCTCATTTTTTACAATAAATCCATTACTAAACTAAGTGAACATCAAGCTAGTCACATTGTTTCAAAACTCTTTAAGACAACACCTTACATGGTTGTAAGTTATAAATACATAAGCCTAAGCATAAACATCTTAATTTATGCAAAAATTATTTTTTTTGCTATCACACATTTGCTCATAAGTATACCTATTTGTGTCGCAATTGCTTCCTACATTTGTAATCTAAAAAAATAATCTTCTATATCTATCATCAACTTGGTCATAAAGCCCTTGATTGTAAGCACAAAAATCTTGTTGTTAAAGCCATTTATTCACCCAATGCAATGTGGTGGGATACATTAGAATAAAATGAATATTTTATATGATTAGGGTGAAATATATTAACCACTAATTGAACAATGTGAAAATGAAGAAGAAGATGATGAAGAACATGAGCTAGATGAATTAGATGCTCTAATATAGAATAATCTATATATCAACAAAATCTCTAGAAAAGGAATATCTGCATAAAATTAGAAGAATATCTAGAGAAGGAAGTTATGCATAAAATTAGAAGAATCTTTAGAGAAGGAAGATCTAAAGACAAAGTTAAAGGAAGAGGATGAAGTTTAGTCAGACCTCCTTTTCAAGAATAAAGAGGAGGAAGAGGAATATTTAAATTAAGAGGCATACCTTCACATTATAATCAACTACCAAATATTAGACCACTGATCCCTATAACACTTTCCTTTCCAAATATTTTTAAGGCTAATGATAGATGGGTCTAAAATAAATTCAATTTTCTACTCCTAGATGAAGTAATTATAGTACGTTTAACACTAGCATGGTATGAAGACCTATATACTAAATATGTTCAAAAATAATAAACTTATGATGTTAAATTATAAGTTGTAGTATTTTATAATTGGAAAATCCTTAGTACAGGATGACATGGGGATATGAAATAGATTGGAATGAAGAAACTCACCCTTCTAGATAAAACCCAGAATGTGTATATCCTGTAAAATGTAGACTAATGTGTTCAGCTACTTTAGTACCTTTTGATCCAAAGCCTGTATATATTGTATAACACATTAATCAGGTAGGTATACATAATTTATTCCATTAATATCAATAATAAATAAATATATGCATAAGTAGATACTTATTCATCCCTTTTACTTTCTAAATCAGTTATATTAGATAATTGGGAAGAGTTAGATGAATGACACTGTTATAAGTCTTTATATATATAATGGAATGGGTTTCCATATAAAAAATATAAATAGAAAGAATCCATGATCATATAATATATGACATTTTCTTTTGATTTCTTTGCTCATGACTAGTTACCTATATACTACATGTTAGAAGGAGCCTTTATTACTCAATAGTCACCTTATGGAAGTACACCCAAATGTGTCATGGTCACTATTAATGAATAAATAATTAGAGATCCTAGATTAGTCTATTATAAAGATCATTATCTTATTAAATAACTCTTATTCAAATTCCTAATAATCATGTCCAAAAAAAAAGGAATAAATAAGACAAAATATCAAAACAAATATTTCTTTCAATGATCCTCAAAAGTTTTGGAACAAGTCTACGCCTACCATGGAGATAAACTTGGTAAAAATAAAATAGATGAATATTGGAAAGTATATTACAACCCTTAATAGTGATTATTAGGATATAGATAGAACTATTAAATAACTAGTATATGTTGGTTTTTTACAACCTAGTACATCACCATATTACTGATATGCATTTATGGTAAATAGGCATTCAGAATAGAAGAGACGGATAAAGAGGATGGTCATAAATTATAAACTTATTAATGCAATTAATCTACCTTATCCCTATCCAATTACTAATAAATCATATATATAATATAAGGTTTCAAGTTATATATATTTTTCTCAATTTGAATCTAAATCATGATTCTACTATATAAGAAAAAAGAGTAAAATCAACCAAAGACTATTTTTAGTTGCCCTTTTGGTCATTACAAGCGGAAGGCAATGCGTATTGGACTTATGAATGATCTTGAATAATTTAAAATATTTATGCATAAAATATTCATAGGTATGTTAGATTTAATCTATGTATACATTGATGAAATTCTAATTTTTAGTCAATCTCTTGAAGATTACTTACAACATTTGAATAAATTCTATGACACAACTATAACAATAATAATAGTGATTTTAGAAACCAAAATATAATCTATCAGATAGATTGTAAGTTCCTTGGTATGGAAGTTAATAATAGTAAATTAAAATTTAAATGACATATTAAAGAGAATATCCTTGAATTTCTTGAAAATATTGATAGAAACTAATTACAAGATTTTCTAGGAATTCTTAATTATGTAAATAGTTTCAATGTTGATAGTGGTGTAGATATATTTTTTTTTCAATAATTTTTGAAGAAGAACATAAAGTATGTATGTACTAATGAACATATTAAAATAGTTCAAGTCATCAAGGTTAAGGTTGCTAGCCTCCAAGAGATTCATGTTCCAAATTTTGATAACTTTGTGATGTACACTAATACATACAATAGTACTAGGGGAGGAATATTATGTTATATATAAGACAACCAATTTGTTTTTGTGAATATTATTTTGGAGTCTTCTCTATTTATGTTAAGAAATGGATCTCTTTAGATAAAGAGATGTATGTTGTAAATATATATCTAGATATGTTTTATTTGATACTGATGCATTTAAAACATTTTAAATTAAAATAAATTGTACAAGGTTCTTGACAATTAAAGATTAAAAAAATGGTCAAAAATATGGATGAGGTAAATATATTTTTGGTAAGATTAATTCAATATATTCAAATACATTACTCAACATATTTTAGGAAAAGACAATATTTTCACATATTAGCTAAATTGAGATCCTGATCCTCCTTTCATGGATCATCCACAAGGAGCTCAAAGACCTCAATTTTCTATTCAAAAACTTAAATGTGTCAAGATTAATGTTTTATCCCTCCTTGTTCAAACATATATAATTATATATGGAGTAATAGAGAATTATAAAAGTATTTATATAAATTTTACACAAAAATTAATAACCATTGAAGCATGTAGTATATAAACTTTTGGCATCCATCATCATTTAAATATTAAAAGGTTAAATTATGAGTTACTAGTTTAGAATTTTATTGATTTACCATATAGACCAAGTTGTATGTGGACTATAAATGTAGAAGAACAATAGAATGAACATATTTTTCAAATTGTTATATTGATGTAACCACAAAATAGCAAAGCAAATAAATATCAATAAGCACAATATTCAAAATTTCATGAAACCGTAATCTTTATTGATTCTCTTTAAATGAATAAAATAATTACATAAAAGTATTTAAATAAATCTCAACTTGAAATTGGATTTGACATGAAAAATTTAAAAAGATGAATCAATCAAAATCTACCTAAAGTTAGCTGACCCATGCTATTTTTAGTTATCACTATTTTTAGTAACTTTCATCTTTATGCAAGTTCAACAAATGTTATGTTTAGTAAGTTTTTCATGCAAGATCCGATAGGCCTAAAAAAATCCATTTTTCCCCTACACACTAAAATTACACTAACAAATGGATTTTAACTCAAGTTCATGACTGGTTACAAAAATATCTAATTTTTAATATTTTAATATTCTCAAAAAATACTAAAATGTAATTTTAGACCTTTAGATGATCACTTATGGCACTGTAAATATATCTTCCCATTCACATGTTCAAAAAACCCCAAACAACCAACTGAGGGTGATACATGTAGTTCAAGAAGAATATTTTTTGCATCCTTGATTTAGGAATTAAAACAATGCAAACTTTGTACCATAAATATTGCCCATCCAAACCATAGTTGGGTTTGGAGGTAAGGGTAGTACATAATTATTGGATGAGTTGTTATGAGTGAGAGTCTTGGTCTTACTCATATATGTCTTGTATCCATTTTAGAATGGGTATAAAAAATGCACATGGTTTTTATTTTTCCTCATATTTGTGAGAGAGTGCATGTACAACCATATTCTCCTTTCTATTCTTATAGGTGTATTTGTAATCATACCCCATTAGTCTGGTGACCCATTTTTATTGATCCAATGAGGAGAATATTTACTCCAAATTATATCTTGGACTATGATGATCCATTTTAAAGTAGAAATGTCAACCTTCCAAGTATGACCACCAGTTGTTGATCACATGTAGTATGGCAATCATTTATTTTTCATATGTAGAGTGTACTAGATTTACCCCACTAAGATTATTTTCGGTAAATGCGATGGGTTGTCTTTCTTGCATGAGGATGATGTTGAGTCTATTTCCACATACATCATTTTCAATGATGAATGTCTTTAATAAATTTTCCATTGATGAAAGTAGTACACAAACTATTTCAATACATGAAAAGCCCTTTTTTTTGTTACCTCTAACCAATAAAAAGTGACATTTTTAACATTATAGTCAATGAAGTGGCAATTTTTCCATATTCATTGAAATTTTTTAGAAGTTCCGTGTGAGACCCAAAATTTTGAGAAGGCTCATGAGCATATTGGGTTTTGGCCAATTTTTTCATATCTTCAATTTTTTTGAGGTTAACTTTGACTCTTGTTGCTGAAATGATATGCTCCATGTAATCGTCTTCATGCTAACCAAAAGAGCACTTGTATTTTTTCACACATAACTAGTGTTCATAGAGAAGTTTTAATATTGTGTCAAAGTGATGTAAATGAGATTCCCAAGTTTATATATATATATATATATATATATATATATATATATATATATATATATATATATATATATATATATATATATATATATATATATATATAAGGATATCTTCAAAGAAGACCAAGATGAATTTGTGCATGAAGGGCCAAAATATTTTATTCATCAATCCATGAAATGTTGACAAGATGTTGGTAAGTTCCAATGGCATAAATAAATATTCATGGTCATTGTCATGAGACCATAAATATGATTTGGAGAAGAACTAGGCATGCAAGGCTCATCTAGGAGTTTATCACTCACTGAGATAATGAATTTATCCTTAATATTAATTATGTTTAGTTTTTAAAAAAATATGCATAGTGTCCAAGACCCACTCATTTTTTAGATGATAAAATTTAGAGAAAATTATGGACTTGTGCTTCATTGAAATACTCTTGCCTTTAGTAGCTCCTATACCAATTTTTCCACTTATGTTTTTTGAAGAAAAGGGTAATGGTAAATCCGCATGTTTGGGGCTACAATCCTCAAAATTAGTTGAATGAGATGGTCCTTAGGCCATCAAGTAAATAAATCAAGCCATCAAGTCAATAATATATTTGTCTTCTCAAAAAATATTGCATGTTTGATTATAATTTGTTTCAAGTCATTAGGTTGACTAGAATCATGGGACACATTGAACTAAATGGAAAAAAGTTAAGTAATGGTCCCATGAGATCCATTATTAAGGACCTCCTCTATATGATGTGAGATTATGACATTTTTTTATTCTAACATGGGATTCTTTAATATATTTTTGCCTATTAACAATAGGCACATCTTAAATGCTAAGAAGTTTCACAAAATTAGTCAAAGGGTGCATAGTCATTGAACCTCCAAGAATAACACCACATCCTCCCAAGGAAAAAAAACATATCTAATTTTAGTTTATATTCCTCCACTTAAATACAAATATTTATACATTTACATTTATAATGAAATATTACCCTATTGAAAATAACTTCAAATCTTGAATATGAGCACATAAAATAGTTGGCTTGTTTGGCTAGTCAAGTGTTAATAAAATTGTGTGTTTCCTGAGTAATTGTAACCTTGTCCATTTGGGATTGAATCTTCATGTAGGCCAAAGATATAAAAAAAACATTTTCATTAATGGAAAAAAGATAAGAACATTCATTGTTATTAAATATAGTAATATTTTTGGCCTTCCATAAATGGAAAATAATAAAAACTTTGAAGATATCCATAGAAGTAATATAAATTGGCCAAATCAATCGAGTCACTAAGAAGATAAACATGCCAAGAGAATGGCTCAAGGTGATAAGGCTATAATAAACTATGGATCAATTTCTATGCAAATTGGGTTTATGGGTAGATCTAGAAAATATGTTTGAAGGATTTAGGATGCTTGTAGGAAGAACACATGGGTGGATCAATTCTCATATGAGAGAGCCACTCTATGAGTAGGAAGACTTGGTAGACTAAGCACCATAGGAAGTGGGCTATCTTGGGTTCCATACTAGCATTCCAAATCCTATCAAGTCTAGAAATCCAAGTTTTGGGGAGGATTTAAGACCCCAATATCTATTGATATTATAGAAAGCATGAGAAAAGGGACTCATGACTTGATAAAGAAGGCTTGAAGAATAATTTTTAGATTGGGTGTCAAAATTCCACCTCTAGTCCTTCCAACATTCTCAGGGTGGCTATAAACATAACTTATGAAGCATAACATGTAGAATAATCTCATGAATGTGAAGAACATAAGTTAAGTATGCATTGTTTAATTGATATTTTTCTTCTAAATTCTATGAAGGGATATAATCCTTAGTAGAAACCAAATCCTAAATGGTATAGATACCTTTTTGAAAGAGCTTCAATGCCTTGATTCTAGTAAATTTAGCCAACAAAACATTAGTACATGCCATAATAGTAGACTACCATATGATATGAACATTAAAAGATAATATTATACCAAAACCATCACCAATCCATTTTATGTGAGGCTTGACATCTTCAAAATCCTTCTATATAATTTTATAAATAAAAGAACCTTCAATTTAGATCAAATCCATAGTGATGACAAGGGAATGGAAGCCTATATTATTCAAACTAGGTTTAACATAAATAAACCTAAAATAAATACAATACCTTGGCAAGATTTTACAAGACTCATTACCTTAAATGGCTTGAACCACCCATTTGACATACAAGGTTTTGCTCTACCTACAAAGGCAAATAATTATTATACCTCCTTTATCTCAAGCAAGGCAATTAATATCTCAAGAAACATGATGCAATCCCCTCATTTTCTTGGAATTGGACCAAAAAACTTCCCTGAGAATTTTAGCTAAATAGTCATAAGAATCCTTGGAGAGAAATCAACAAGAATAATAAACATGAGTAACAACATATTTTATTACAAATTTGGAATTTCACTATAAAGGATAACATCTTGGTAATCTAATACTCAACATTTTTCTCCACTATATTGATTTCATAATGTCATATCTTAGCCAAAGAACTATCAAAGGCAAAAAGAATTCCAAGAAATCTAAATTATTATCCTTCACAATCTATTTACATTTAAATTGGAGAAGTGACTAGGGCATAGGCATCATGTCTTGTCTAAAACACTATGTGCTACTCCATTAAAAAAATAGACCCAGAGGCTAAACAAAATATATCATGACACTTCATAGCTTATAAAAAGGTTCTTTCTTGCTCTCTGAGTGTAAGAAAGGTGTCATCCACAAAGTTCCCATTTATTAGTTGGGATGGGTAGTCAGATACAAAAATACCCCAAACTAGTCCCCACTCTATTTAAGAGAAAAGAATATATCCTAAAGCTTATGTAGATAGGACACATAATGCTATAGAAAGAGGGAAATATTATCGAATGGAGTGTTGATGGCATATGTTGTCATATTTGAATCCATTAATGGTGAGGTGGGCTGAGGCATCTATAAGTAATGTTTAGACTAATGAAACAAAGTATTGTTAAAAAATAATAGTCTTTAACATATCTAAGATAAAATTCCATTCAATTATATCATAGGCTTTTTTAAATTTTAATTTGATAAAAATGATTCTCTCATAAGAAACTATAGCCCATTCCATGCTTTCCCAGATAATAACAAGATTATCAAGTATATACCAAACTCTAATAAAGTCAATTTTATTTGGTCTTATAATTGAAGGTAGAATGAGACGTAACTGATTGTCAAGATCTTTGGCAAGGATTTTAAGGAGACATTCATCAAGGTGATAGGCTACAAACTAGTAACATGCTTTGGATCTCCTATTTTGGGTATGAACTTGATAATACCTTGATTGATTAAAGCTCCTAAAGAATGGATTTTTAAAGGCTTCTTTATACACCTTAAACAAGTTGGACCCATTAAACTCCCATGTGGATTGATATAATTCACATGGAAAACTATTGAGGCTAAGGGCTTTGTCATTGTTCATGCATTAAAGAGCCTTTGTGAGTTCCTAGAGGGACAAAAACGAGTCACAAAGCCATTAGTTAATATATTTTAATTTTCAAGGAACCACATCAAGGAATTCCTATTGGAGTGGGTCACACTTGAGGATCAACCTAGATAGGATTGAATGCACAAAGAAAACCCTATATAGAGTAGTGAAATCTAAATAAATAACTCAATTGGAAGAATCTTGTCCTCATAATAAAGAAATTATATTAGTAAAATTTAATCATTACCATAAAAACTTTAAGAATCTACATTATATAGGTGAAAGATAAATATTTCCTCACATCAAGGCATGAATGTGGGATTATCTTTCACAATGACCCTTATTATACACCTATGTGACACTTAAGCAAGCTAACTAAACATGTGTAGGTAAAAAACATTAAATTAAATAAAATATTAAACTAACACCCCGTATTAAGGATATATTAGGTGGGTAGTATAATTGGGTCAAAATGCAAAGGCTTTATGAGGTACCCAAGTACAATAAAATACCCGCTAGAGGAGGATGTCAGAGCTGGTTAAACCCCAAGAATAGCTAGTAAATGAAGATACTTGATCTCAATGAAGGGTTTTATGAATATATCAATAATTTTATCCATTTTATAGATGTAGTGGATATTAATTAATTTTTCATGGATGAGATCCCAAATAAAATGCATGTGAATCTTGATATGCTTAGTCTATTGGTGGAGGACCAAATTTGTGTGTATGTAGATTATGCTTTGGTTATCATAGAATATGACTCTTGGTCATTAAAAATAGATGCCAAGATCAGTGATAATTACTTTAAGCTAAATGGATTGAGTGGAAACATTAACAAATCCTTTGTATTATGCCTCTATAGAAGATAAAACAATAGCATTCAATTTTTTTTGGACTAATTAATCAGACCTAAACCAAGGGAGAAACTGTAGTATGAAGTAGACTTGAGATTATAAATATTAATAGCCTAATATGAATTTGTATAACCAATAAATTTGATATCGATGCCTACTCCATAGTGAATCCTAAAATTATGAGTACCTTAAATATAGTGAAGAATCTACTTAGCTACTTTCTAGTGTAACTAATGTGGTTCTTGCATAAATATAGAGATCATGCCCACTACATATGAAATGCTAGGTCTAGTGTGTGTAAGCTAGATGAGACTACCAATAATTTATCAATACGAGGTAGTATGAGCTGAAGGAGATGGACAATCAGCCTCAAGAATTACACAAAATAGAAAATGACTTAGAATTGGCTTATATTTAGCCATGTTAAACCATGAAAATAAATCAATAACATACTTGGATTGTGTAATAGTGATCCTAGAGTCAAAATGATAAATTTTAATCCCAAGGAAGTATTGCAATAATCCTAGGTTAGTCATTAGGAACCTATCAGAAAAAAAAATTTACTACTATGATGGTGGATGAATAACTCTTTGTGATCAATAGGTCATCCACATAGAGAACCAAAATCATAAATGAATCATCCTAACATAATATATCTACATTTAGATCAGAATGGCATCTATTGAACCCAACCAAAAGTAGAAAGGAGACTATCTTGACATACCACACTAGAGGAGATTTTTTGAGGCCTTGGATGTCTTTTTAAAGTTTTTAAACTAAGGAGGAATCTTCCACAAATATTTTTGGTTGCTCCATGTATATTTCCTCTTTGAGGTCACTATTGTGCAAACTAATTACCCAGTGAATACTAGATTCTTGAGTCTAATTAACATTAATTATCAACCAAGGGTGTGTAAACTTTTCAAGGATGTCAACGTTATATATACATTATTGATTCATAAATTAGCTTGCTTTACTGGTTGTAATACAATGAACTTATGTTGAATTCACTAGAGAGCTATATTATAAAACTATTATGACAGAAATACATAAATACTTAACACTTATAAATCACACATGCATCACACTTTATATAATAAGTTTAATACTGGAATCTACTTACACACTCTTAACTAAGGAGGGTCAGGATCTTCACTACAACTCCTTTCAAGGGGGCCCTTCCTCATTCAGAACTAAGTTCCAATCCTTCTCCAAGATATTTTCAAAAGCTTCTTACAAAATCAACTTTATCATTACTCAAATTTGTAGCAATTAAAGATTACTATACAAGATTACAATGCAATGAATTATATAGTTCTATTAACTATCCAATCTTCAATTTCAACTTACTAAATCTAATCTAATCTAGGGTTTTCCCTTAAATATAGAAGGAAATTTATTAACTTTTAACCAAAGACACCAAACTAGGGAAAATACATATACTTTAGGAACTACCTCAGTCAACCTTCAAGTGGTTAGTAACCAAAGTTAATTGTTTTAGGTTTGATTGGGTTAAGGACAAGGTATACTATTTTGATTTTTGATTTTTTATTATCTCCTTCCCATTTTCCTTGTCTTTCTCATATTTGGTAGCACATCCAAATTTCTTTGCATGTAGGGAGTCTGTAAAATATCTATGATCCTTTCCAATCATCCATTTAGTTCCAAAAATAGCTAGATGTGTCCTTAAGATCTGATCATAACAATAGATTTGTTTTATATAATGGATACAAGAAACATATAGGTGAAGCCTACAGTTGTTATGGGCACTCTTTAGTGGTTACGAGTAACCTGTAGGTGAATCCTACAGTTACTATGAGAAACTTGTAGTGGTTATGAGCAGCCTATAGCTAGAGCCTATAGTTTTTATGGGTAGCCTATAAATTTTATGCCCAAATGAGATCCTACAACATTACATTATCCTTCAAATGCTTGTTAAATAAATTTACATAAGTATAATCTAATCAAGGAAAAAGCATCAATAATTCATAACATAACATATATATATCAATGCACACACAAAATCATAAGTTCATTCATTTTTTATATGAGTCATGGATGGTTATGGGGATTTACATGGAATATATATATATATATATATATATATATATATATATATATATATATATATATATATATATATATATAGGTATGGATGAGGCTAAAAAATAGAGCAATTGGTATCCTCATCACACCCTCTACTTAACATCTTTCTTGACGTCAAGCAAGCCTTATCTACATTTTGAAACCACAAAATTTTCTGAAATCAAGGGGCTCAGTGTAGCTTGACCCTTCAAGGATATAGAATCCTTAAGCTTCATCAATATTCTCCCATCTTTTTTTCTTAGTGTCTCTATCAGCTGAGACCTTTCATTCCTAGTCAGGAACTAATAACCAAATATAAGGGAGGTTGAAACATCAATCCCAACCATTTTACCCTTCTCTTCCTGATAAGCTCAATATACATGTATACTTTATGTATGGCCTCCTTAAGGTTTTGAGGGGAGTAATTTTATTTTATTTTTAAAGCATCAGAGAGTTCTACCCATCTGTGGTAACAAGAAATAAAAATTTTCTTGTCATCTCATTCCATAAGACTCAAGTAATGATTTTGAACTTCTACCTATTTTTTGATAAACCATGCTTGTGGAGTATTTGAGTTCATGAAGGAGATCCATTCTTCTATTATATAATCTGGATTACTTGATTCACCCCTAATCATCAGGGTAGCTTCTTTTTCTTTTTATTGATACTATTCCACTTGTTTCTTTCTTCTTGTTTCATTTAGAACATATAAAAAAATGCATTCATCTAGACATCCCCTGAGTATATGTTTGGATTCCAATCTACATCACTAGCTACAACATATTAGTAGATGTAAAACTCACTTAACTGAGCTTAAAGGTCAGGATCATCATGTCTATATACTTCAAAGAGAGATTTGGGGTCATAAACCATGTAAGACTGACCATTATAGATCCTATCATATCTAAATTTAAGCCATCTCTCTTCTAAGTAGAAAACATACAGCCTAGAAGGTGATCTACACTCCAACATTTTAGTGGTTTAATGTATTTTATTAATCTTTTCCTTTAGATACTTGATCTTAGTTTTAGCTATTTCCAATTTTTATTTCAATTCCACTTGTTTTTCTCTTGTTTCAACATATACATTAAATATTCGTACTAACTTCTTGTAATGATTTTCATTGTTAGGTTGTGGAGCTAAAAGCTTCACTGATGCAGACATGGAAAAGGCCATTGGAGGGGTTGCTGAAGGTTGCTGAGTGTCAGAGCAACCGGCGTTGGTCTGATCAGTCGACATTGGCAGGATAGTGAAGAGAAGAAACCGACATCGGTGAGGGATCGGCCGACGTCAGTCACCTCCAGGCAGACAGGGACCGACGTCAGTCGCCTGTGTGGTTTGATTGCGAGTATATCATGGGCAGTGGGTTGACGAAGCAAGTGTTTGCATGATTAGAGCTAATTATAGACTGAGAGCTGTGGATCTAATTATTGTAATTAGATGTCTAATTATTGTTTGGATGAGATCTATATAATAGACTCATGGTTGTATTGGAAACTTGTGCTAGGGAGTAAGAGAGCAAATAGCTCCTTCAGAGAGAGGTAGAGCAATGGTGCATTCCTCCTAGTGCCACATTACTAGGCGTGTGGGTGCTGGATTGGAGAGTCAGCTGGATTCTTCAGGTATGTATGATCTTGGTCATTAGGTGAGCATGGCCCTTATAGGAGATCTACATGGTAAGTAAGATCATTGATCTGCAGGTGTGTGTGTGTGTGCAAGGTCAAGGTTCACAGGTGTGCAGAACCAGATTGATCTGTAGGTTGGAGATCAGATAGAACAGCAACACAACAGGGAGCAAGATCAGGCAGGATCTACTTGGAGTACGGTGTGTACTCACTGTGATGTACGTGGAGTACATGGAGAGCTAAGAGGAAGGTAAGGTAGTTCCTTCCATAAGTATGGTCTGTTGAGGTACAGGTTGTTTAAGGTTCATGGGAGATCTACTTGAAGTACCTTGAGTACTTGTGGAGTGCATGGAGCACTTGTGGTGTGCGTGGAGCACTGGAGGTGAACACCAACTCTGTGTTTGAGTTGTGTGTTGGGACCTAAGAGAGAGAGCTTTGAGGAGAGAATTATTGTTCACTTGAGGTGTGGGAAACCTTTGAAGAGGTGGTGGAGAAGAAGTGGCATCTTCTTTATTGTATTCTTTTATGTAAGAGTTATTAATACAAGTTGTGTATTGTCTCTCATATCATGTGTTATTCTGAATTCTAGTTACTTGTTGATTCTGGTTAATTTTGCATATTAAGTTGCTTGGTTTGGTAATCATATTGTGCTCTTTCTGAGGAGAAAAATCCTAACAAGAGGAATCAGAATAGGTGTGTTTGTTCTTGGATTTCCCTACAATTGGTATGAGAGCTTTTGGTTGGGATACTAACAGATTGGTTTAGATCTGGGTAGTGTGTTTTGATTACAGGTCACTCTCAGGGGTTTTTGATTGAGTGGGAGTAGAGCAATGGCAGATGAAAGTAAGCTAAGAATGGAGTTGAAAAGCACAGATGGTCACTTACGGTCCCATGGAAAGAAAGAGCAGGTAAAAGAATATTGTTGGTTGGTAGCAGATCAGCATGAAGAAACTGAAGAAGCAGATGTTGCAGGTGTTGTTGCACAGGATGCTCTGGGAGGTTTCTTGGATAAAGTTGAATCTTGGATAATAGATTCAGTTGCCTCTTTCCATGCAGCCCCAGGTAGAGGAGCTGGTGAGCCTTGCCACAGGATTGGCAAAGGGGAAGTGAAGCTAAAATTACAGGCAGCCAACACACAGGTGTTGATGAAGGTCATGCAGGTCCCAGGTTTGGAGATATGGCTAATTTCTTCAGAAAGATTGGGTGATGAGAGATGCACAAGAACTCTCATAGTGGGTGCACTTGAATTAGCTGGTGGTAAGAAAATAGGTTCTCTTTATCTACTTGTTTATATTACCAATTCTTCTTTTGTTGCAGAGACGTGGCTTCGTAGGCTTGGTCACATGAGCAAGAAGGAGATGCATGTTCTTAAGCAGAAGATAGATGTATTTGATAGGCTTAAGAACTGGAAAGCCTTGGTGTTTATGGAGGAGATGGCAGACAGAAACTAGTGGATGGTGTTGGGTACTTTTGAGCAGGGCAGTTTGGACATGGAGATTGATTTAAAGGAGCTCACGGGTAAAAAGTCATCACTCACAAGTGAACACAGATACTGGCATCGGTCAGGAGGAACCGGTGTCAAACAGACAGGTGTCGATGTCGGTCATGTGCAGACTGAAGCTAGCAATGTCAGGCAGGGTAAGACCGATGTCGGTCAGGAGGACCGACATCAGTAGTAAGTAAGACCGACGTCGGTCAGGAGGACCGATGTTGGCAACAGGGACACCGACATCAGCAGGTTCGGTAGTTAGGGACAAATGCATGGGAACCGATGTCGGTCGGATGTAAACTGTGGAATGACCAAGGTCAGTCACTGTAACGGATTTTGGGTGGACAGCACGCTGTCAAGGAGTCTCAAACACCCATACGGAGGACTAAAGACGTAAGTAGGCCCTCAAATTTGTTGTTCCTCTTCTTTACACTCGTTGTTGATTGTTGAGCAGGAAGGATCCAGGAAATAGGTGGGAGCATCGCAGGGATATGATGCAAAACCAAATGGGAGTTTTGGTAGGGTTGCCAGCTGGTGCGAAAGCACAGAGACGAATGGATTCCTTAGTTGGAGAACAGAGTGAATGGACACATGAGATGGAAGACCAGGCATATTGTCTTGAGGAAGCTGCAGGACAGTGGTACAGGTTTTGACAGGTGGAAGATGAAGCATGGCTTCAGTCAATGTCAGGGTAACTACTGTGGTTTGACTTACCAGGGGGATGGTGATTGCAACATCATTCTATTGTTGTATGTGGATGGTACGCTAGCTAGCAGGTTTGTACATACAGGGTTTTGCTGAGCTAAAGGTAAGATTAGTTCAGTGTCATGTCATGAGGAGTTTGGAGCAGTGGAATTCTTTGGCATGGGAGACATGGAGATCATAGGTTGATTTTGTCTCCAGTGGGAGTTGATGTGAATCAGGTGTTGGCGAGGTTCAAGATGCAGAGCCAGAGCACACTAAGGGCTGGACAGGTACTGTGTCTGAAATCACATGAGGTTTAGTATAGACCTGAGTATTCCCATGTAGTGGGAGTTGTAAGAGAGTGAGGAGCCAATTCGGGGAAGTGGGTTCTCAAGTATTTGAGAGGGACCAGTAGCAGGGATTCATGCTGTGCAGGGTCAGGACTTCACTACATGGGTTTGTAGGTTCGGATGTGGCAGGGTACTCAAGTGACAAGAGGTACACCACGGGATGTGTGGTGGGTTGTCTTCAGGATTGAGCTTGAAGAGGGATACAACCCATGAAATAGATTAGATGGAGTATAGGTACAGCTACAGTGCAGCTGTTTATCTCCAAGTGGGAGATTGTTAGGTTGTGGAGCTAAAAGCTTCACTAATGTAGACATGGAGAACACCATTGGAGGGGTTGCTAAAGGTTGCTGAGTGTCAGAGCAACCGACGTCAGTCTGATTAGCCGACATCGGCAGGATAATGAAGAGAAGAAACTGACGTCGGTCAGGGATCGGCCGACGTCAGTCACCTCCAGGTAGACAGGGACCGACCTCAGTCGCCTGTGTGGTTCGACTACGAGTATATTATGGGCAGTGGGTTGACGAACCAAGTGTTTGCATGATTAGAGCTAATTATAGCCTGAGAGCTGTGGATCTAATTATTGTAATTAGATGTCTAATTATTATTTGGATGAGATCTATATAATAGACTCATGGTTGTATTGGAAACTTGTGCTAGGGAGTAAGAGAGCAAATAGCTCCTTCAGAGAGAGGTAGAGCAATGGTGCATTCCTCCTAGTGCCACAGTACCAGGTGTGTGGGTGCTGGATTAGAGAGTCAGTTGGATTCTTCAAGTATGTATGATCTTGGTCATCAGGTGAGCATGGCCCTTATAGGAGATCTACATGGTAAGTAAGATCATTGATCTGCAGGTGTGTGTGTGTGTGCAAGGTCAAGGTTCACAGGTGTGTAGAACCAGATTGATCTGTAGGTTGGAGATCAGATAGAATAGAAACACAATAGGGAGTAGGATTAGGCAGGATCTACTTGGAGTACGGTGTGTACTCACTGTGATGTACGTGGAGTACATGGAGAGCTAAGAGGAAGGCAAGGTAGTTCCTTCCATAAGTATGGTCTGTTGAGGTGCAGGTTGTTTCAGGTTCATGGGAGATCTACTTGAAGTACCTTGAGTACTTGTGGAGTGCATGGAGCACTTGTGGTGTGCGTGGAGCATTGGAGGTGAACACCAACTCTGTGTTTGAGTTGTGTGTTGGGACCTAAGAGAGATAGCTTTGAGGAGAGAATTATTGTTCACTTGAGGTGTGGGAAACCTCTGAAGAGGTGGTGGAGAAGAAGTGGCATCTTCTTTATTGTATTCTTTTCTGTAAGAGTTATTAATACAAGCTGTGTATTGTCTCTCATATCATGTGTTATTCTGAATTCTAGTTACTTGTTGATTCTGGTTAATTCTGCATATTAAGTTGCTTGGTTTGGTAATCATATTGTGCTCTTTCTGAGGATCAAGATCCTAACAAGAGGAATCAGAATAGGTGTGTTTGTTCTTGGATTTCCCTACAATTGGTATAAGAGCTTTTGGTTGGGATACTAACAGATTGGTTTAGATCTGGGTAGTGTGTTTTGATTACAAGTCACTCTCAGGGGTTTATGATTGAGTGGGAGTAGAGCAATGGCAGATGAAAGTAAGCTAAGAATGGAGGAGTTGAAAAGCACAGATGGTCACTTACGGTCCCATGGAAAGAAAGAGTAGGTAAAAGAATATTGTTGGTTGGTAGCAGATCAGCATGAAGAAACTGAAGAAGCAGATGTTGCAGGTGTTGTTGCATAGGATGCTCTGGGAGGTTTCTTGGATAAAGTTGAATCTTGGATAATAGATTCAGTTGCCTCTTTCCATGCAGGCCCAGGTAGAGGAGCTGGTGAGCCTTGCCACAGGATTGGCAAAGGGGAAGTGAAGCTGAAATTGCAGGCGGCCAACACACAGGTGTTGATGAAGGTCATGCAAGTCCCAAGTTTGGAGATATGGCTAATTTCTTTAGAAAGATTGGGTGATGAGAGATGCACAAGAACTCTCATAGCGGGTGCACTTGAATTAGCTGGTGGTAAGAAAATAGGTACTCTTCATCTACTTGTTTATATTACCGATTCTTCTTTTTTTGCAGAGACGTGGCTTCGTAGGCTTGGTCACATGAGCAGGAAGGAGATACATGTTCTTAAGCGGAAGATAGATGTATTTGACAGGCTTAAGAACTGGAAAGCCTTGGTGTTTATGGAGGAGATGGCAGACAAAAACCAGTGGACGGTGCTGGGTACTTCTGAGCAAGGCAGTTTGGACATGCAGATTGATTCAAAGGAGCTCGCAGGTAAAAATTCATCACTCACAGGTGAACACAGATACCGGCATCGGTCAAGAGGAACCGGCATCGAACAGACAGGTGCCGATGTCGGTCATGTGCAGACCAAAGCTGGCAGTGTCAGGCAGGGTAAGATCGACGTCAGTCAGGAGGACCGACGTCGACAGTAAGTAAGACCAACGTTAGTTAGGAGAACCGACGTTGGCAATAGGGACACTGACATCGGAAGGTTTGGTAGTCAGGGACAGACGCATGGGAACTGACGTCGGTCAGATGCAGACTGTGGAGTGACCAAGGTCGGTCACTGTAATAGATTTTGGGTGGACAACACGCTGTCAAGGAGTCTCAAACACCCATACAGAGGACTGAAGATGTAAGTAGGCCCTCAAATTCATTGTTCCTCTTCTTTACACTCGTTGCTAATTGTTGAGCAGGAAGGATCTAGGAAACAGGTGGGAGCATGGCAGGGATATGATGCAAAACCAAACGGGAGTTTTGGTAGGGTTGTCAGCCGGTGCGAAAGCACAGAGATGAATGGATTCCTTAGTTGGAGAATAGAGTGAACGGACACGTGAGATGGAAGACCAGGCATATGGTCTTGAGGAAGCTGCAGGACAGTGGTACAGGTTTTGACAGGTGGAGGATGAAGCATGGCTTCAGTCAATGTCAGGGTAACTACTATGGTTTGACTTACCAGGGGGAGGGTGATTGTAACATCATTTTGTTGTTGTATGTAGATGGTACGCTAGCTAGCAGGTTTGTACATACAGGGTTTTGCTAAGCTAAGGGTAAGATTAGTTTAGTGTCATGTCATGAGGAGTTTGGAGCAGCGGAATTCTTTGGCATGGGAGACATGGAGATCACAGGTTGATTTTGTCTCCAATGGGAGCTGATGTGAATTAGGTGTTGGCAAGTTTCAGGATGCAGAGCCGGAGCACACTAAGGCCTGGACATGTACTGTGTCTGAAATCACATGAGGTCTAGTATAGACCTGAGTATTCCCATGCAGTGGGAGCTGTAAGAGAGTTAGGAGCCAATTCAGGGAAGTGGATTCTCGGGTATTTGAGAGGGACCAGCAGTAGGGATTCATGTTATGCAGGGTCAGGACTTCACTACATGGGTTTGTAGGTTCAGATGTGGCAGGGTACTCGGGTGACAGGAGGTACACTAGGGGATGTGTGGTGGGTTGTCTTCAGGATTGAGCTTGAAGAGGGATACAAACTAGGAAACAGATTAGATGGAGTACAGGTACAGGTACAGTGCAGTTATTTATCTCCAAGTGGGAGATTGTTAGGTTGTGCAGCTAAAAGCTTCACTAATGCAGACATGGAGAAGGCCATTGGAGGGGTTGCTGAAGGTTGCTGAGTGTCAAAGCAACTGGCGTCGGTCTGATCAGCCGACATTGGTAGGATAGTGAAGAGAAGAAACTGACGTCGGTCAGGGATCGGCTAATGTCAGTCACCTCCAGGCAGACAGGGACTGATGTCGGTCGCTTGTGTGGTTTGACTGCGAGTATATTACGGGCAGTGGGTTGATGAACCAAGTGTTTGCATGATTAGAGCTAATTATAGACTAAGAGCTGCGGATCTAATTATTTTAATTAGATGTCTAATTATTGTTTGGATGAGATCTATATAATAGACTCATGGTTGTATTGGAAACTTGTGCTAGGGAGTAAGAGAGCAAATAGATCCTTCAAAGAGAGGTAGAGCAATGGTGCGTTCCTCCTAGTGCCACAGTACCAGGCGTGTGGGTGTTGGATTGGAGAGTCAGCTGGATTTTTCAGGTATGTATGATCTTGGTCATCAGGTGAGCATGGCCCTTATAGGAGATCTACATGGTAAGTAAGATCATTGATCTGCAGGTGTGTGTGTGTGTGTAAGGTCAAGGTTCACAGGTGTTCAAAACCAGATTGATCTGTAGGTTGGAGATCAGATAGAACAACAACACAACAGGGAGCAGGATCAGGCAGGATCTACTTGGAGTACGGTGTGTACTCACTGTGATGTACGTGGAGTACATGGAGAGCTAAGAGGAAGGTAAGGCAGTTCCTTCCATAAGTATGGTCTGTTGAGGTGCAGGTTGTTGCAGGTTCATGGGAGATCTACTTGAAGTACCTTGAGTACTTGTGGAGTGCGTGGAGCACTTGTGGTGTGTGTGGAGCACTGGAGGTGAACACCAACTCTGTGTTTGAGTTGTGTGTTGGGACCTGAGAGAGAGAGCTTTGAGGAGAGAATTACTATTCACTTGAGGTGTGGGAAACCTCTGAAGAGGTGGTGGAGAAGAAGTGGCATCTTCTTTATTGTATTCTTTTCTGTAAGAGTTATTAATACAAGTTGTGTATTTTCTCTCATATCATGTGTTATTCTAAATTCTAGTTACTTTTTGATTCTGGTTAATTCCGCATATTAGGTTGCTTGGTTTGGTAATCATATTGTGCTCTTTCTGAGGAGCAAGATCCTAACAAGAGGAATCAGAATAGGTGTGTTTGTTCTTGGATTTGCCTACATTCATCATCACCAAATTGTTCCTTAAGAAAATGCAAGAGTTCATAATTTTCTATAGGTATGGTAGCTGAAAGATCCACATCAATAACTTCTTCTATTGTGGGTGTTTTTGGATTGGGAAATGGAGGAGAAAACCTATTGTATAAGGGTACCAAAGCCAAATCATGATCTAATGTAGGTGCTTCTGTGGCCAAGGTAGATGAAGTTGTTGCAAGTTCCTCCAGGGAAGTTGATGCAGATTATTCCAATAACGTTTATTTATCCATAAAAGGTTCTACAGATTCTACTGCCCCTAAAATTATTTCAATGCCTCTCTTACCTTTTAATTCTTTTATCTCATTCATCAACCTATATATTTATTTCATATCTTATTTCAATGTTTGGAACTCTTGAGTATGATAAAATATCCCTTGTTCTACTTCTTTTTCCATAGTCTTTTCTTTAATCAGCTCTTCTTCTACTATAGGATGATATGCCATTCTCAATTATTATTCTATATACCCAATGTTTCTGAGGAGATCAATGTCTTATTCAGTGAACCTAGATGGTTGGGTGACTATTTTTCTTCCTTGGTGTATTTCTCATCAGTAGATCATTCTTCAATTTCAAACCCATCAGGGGTCTTTTGAAAATTGGGCTCTTTCTTTGGCTTTTTATCCTCACTGATGTCTATGGGTGAGGAGGCTATAGTTGTCTTTTGTTTCTTAATTATTTGAGATCTCCTAGTATGAGGTGTCCTTCTTCTTCATAAAGTGGGTTTATTTTCTTCATTTTTCATCTTCCTTTCAGGAGGGGTAGCTGATGGAACTTGTTCTTCTTGTGCAACAATTGATGGAAGAACTTCCTCTTGTCTTGAAGGAGCCATGGTGTAAGAATAAATCTATGATGAGGATATAGTGGGAGAAGTAATATGATATTATGAACTTCCCTCCTCTATGTCAAAAGGAGGTAGGACTAGCTTCCTTCTCTTTTTTCTTCCTGTAGTAGTTTCATATGGACCCTCAGTAGCTACGGGCTGACCAGTAACACAAGTTCTCATAGCATCTTCTTATGCAATCTATTGGGCATACTCTTTAGAGGATTCATCCTCATTATTTTTTTTGAGGTTCATTATTCCCTAGGAATAAAAATTATTCCCAACTTAGATCAGGTCTAACAGAGTTTATTCTATGTTTAGCTATTAACCATATTAGGCAATGATGGATAGGGATTTTTCAATACCCCTCAAGTACTCTTTGGACATATTTTTTAGAATGTTAAATAGGTTATTTGGAACATTAATGGTTCTATCATGCCTTAAATGATTTAAAAATTTAAACTAAAGAGCATAAATTATGGAATATCTTCCTTCATAAGTCATATATCTGATGATGTATGAGGCTATCTCCCTCCAGGTTGTATGTAAGCTGAGTCTCTTCACACCACCTTTATTTAGTACTAGTCTTTCATTTCCCTAATAAAACTATTATCTAGTTTTTTTACCATTGGGTTTATCTTCCCAATTCTCTCCTATACTTGGTAGCCCAGTTTCCTGGCTCACCAATTCTTTAGTGACTAGGAATGTGATGCTATGTATAGTAGCTTGGTCTCCAGTAAAGGATCCTATAAATTTTGTAGAAATTAGTTCTAATAAATGTTGTAATTTTTAAAAATAAGTGGTCCAAATAGCTCTATTAAAGACAACTCAGTTGGCTTAGTCTCTCTAAAATTGCCTATGATCTATGGTTCTCTCCTCACAACTGACCTCCCATTATGCTAAGTTTAGCTTTTCTATCAATTCTTTCAACCTATTATTGAAAACACACTCTATTTGAATTATAAAAATATGCCTATAGCAAAGAAGGGTTTGTTAAATAATGATGGTTTGTGGTTACAAGTTGTAGGTTGCACAGTTACAAGTTATGGCATGCTTCAACTTTGTGTGAATGGTTTTACTTGTAAGGTAAATCAATGAAATTGATTATTTACCTATAGGGTATTATATCTTCATTATAGAATATAATCCCATAAGTATGTATCTCATAGTGTATGGTATTCTCACTCACATCATCCTTCCCCCGCATGAGCTGTCATATGTCCTCAAGTGACATGGAGTGAGTAGGATAGAAGGGATAAAATAGGGTCATAATTAGGGGTATAAGTGTGGGTTGAGATGTCATCATGTGGGTTTAAGTATGAGTTGAGGGGTATTAATTAATGACATGTTTTATTATTTAATATGTTTTTCAATATCGTACATACTATATCAAAAAAATTAGTACTTTTCAATGATCAAAATATATGACATACCTTTTTAATAATTTACCTAGGGTTACATCAAGGATTTGCATGTGAATGATTGACAAATGAAATGATTGTGATTTTAGTTTTAACTATACTGAAGTGGGTCTTTTTGGATTAATTGTGAGATCACAAGATGGTAGGTTTCTATGGTGCCCTCAGTGCACCTGCATGTGATTCATGATAGCTTGCATGGAACTGGAACAAGGTTCTTACACTTGGATGATAAATTATTGCTCTCCTACCACAAGGTGGTTATTACAGAGCTAGGTGATCCAAGTTAGGTGTTTCATGATCATAGAAGAGGGTAGTTGAAGGTGTTGTTGCTTTGTGATCTTCCTTTGCATGAGCCTGCATGATTTACCTCTATGTTGTCTTACTACCTTTGGATTCTACCTAGTGAATTTTCCTTATTATTTAGGGATAAGTCTAAGAAAGGTTTTGATTTCTTTCCTCTAATCCCCCTTCATTCCTCCTCTAGTTATTCTTGTGTCTTCCTTATATGCTCAAAAGCTCATAGCCAAGGCCATAGCTTAGAGTTTGGGAATAAATATCTTGCATGTGCTTAGAGAGATGTTAAGGTATGCCTAAAACAACTAGAGATGGTACTCGTAGTAACTGCAAGGTTGTGTCAAGGTATGGGAAAAGTTCCCATAGTAGCTATGGAAGAGTCTGTAGCAACTAAAAAAGGTGCTTGTAGTAGCTACAAAATATCCCTTGGTAGCTAGAGGAAGATGAATAGTTTTCTCAGAATGATTTTTTATTTTTAATTTTTGTTTTTACCTCTAAATAGATAGCAAGTTGGTTTTCTATTTAGGCCCATTTTATAGTTATGGGTAGCTAGCAAGCTAGTTTTCTACCCAAAAACTGCCAATAATGCCCAAAAAGGGTTTTCATTGTTGGGTTTTTTTTACTCTAACTATTTCCTATAGTAAAATGTTTATTTTGGGTCATTGCCAAGCCAACAGTGAGGGTGACTAGTCAAGGACCAAGTGAAGGTATCAATCTTCATGCCAGAAAAGGGCTAGGATGTCCTCATCTCCTTCTTCATTTGAGTGTTGGTTGGTTCTCCCTTTATCTGGTGAGGCATCATGATGATCCAATACATCATTATATCTATTTTGTAATTGCGTGTGTATGTGCTTAGAAAACTCCTCCTCAGTGAGTGGATTTTTGTACAAATTTAGTTTATATCTATTGACTAGTAGATGGAATCTTATCGAATCAATGGTTTGTAGTTGCACTGATCCATTGTCATAAACATGCTCAATCTCAAATAGTTCAATCCATCTATTTTGGAGTTTGCCCTTGTGATAGTTGTATTTTGAATCAAAAATAAAGGCCCAATATCCTACATTGAATTGCCTAGTCTTAATGTACCTATCATGCCAGCTAATCTATTGATGTTGTACAAGTTTTGCGGTCTATAATGCCTACCATCTATACTCATCTAAGCCATTCAGTTGCATAATCCTTTATTTCTATGCTTCAGATACATCCATTCCAAGTGATAGTGTTGTTCATAAAGTCTTATCCTCAACTTATATTGGTAAGATATGTTTCTTCCCATAGACCAACTCATATGGGGTAAAGCCTATAGTAGTCTTCCACATGATTATGTAAGCCCAAACAGCTTCAAAAAGTCTAGCCTCCCAATCCTTACAGGACATACTAACAGTCTTGGTCAAAATATATTTTGAATATTTCTTCATAGAGGAAAGCTACCACCTTTTCATCTATGGCTTGTTTAAGAGCCTTGACTTCCACCCATTTAGTGACATAGTCAGTACATACAAAGATGTACTCTTTGTTATTAGACTTTGGATCAAAAGGTCCTACAAAGTCTAGGCCTCATTTTTCAAATGGTTCAAGCATTATTTGAGGCTACAAAGGCATCTCATCTAAATGTGTAGGTCTCCTCATAAGCTGAAATATATCACAATGAACAATATACCTTATTGCATCTTTATGGAGTGAGAGCCAATAATATAATATATTCAATATTTTTTAATGTTGTATGCTTGGTTAAAAAGTGCCCTCCATAGGGTTCATCATGGTAGGATTTGAGGATATCTATAGCTTTGTCTTCTCTAAGACATCTTCTGATGATGGATTCAAGCCTAGTATAGAAAATAAATATGGATAGCCATGAATGCCTGCCACTATTCTAAATCAAAACTCTTCTTTGTTTAGGGAGAAAATGTTGTGGGAATAACCCTATGGCAAGGTAGTTAGTGATATCAGCATACCAAGGTGTGGTAAGGGTGAGGAATAATAGGTTCTCCTCAAGAAATGAGACATCCACTATGGTATCTTCTTCAAGGGATTGTAGGTGTGATAATAAATCAGCCATGACATTGTCCCTACAAGGCTTATCTACAATGGTGATATCAAATTCTTGTAATAAGAGTAACCATCTTATCACTTAATTTGGGATAGCTGGTTTGTTTATAAGGTACCGAATGGTTTCATGGTCTATATGAATAAATACTTGATACCCTGTGATGTAGTGATAGAACTTGTTCATAGCATAGACTTCTGCCAAAAACTATTTTTTAGTAACTATGTAATTTAATTCTACTACCTGTAGGTTCTTGCTTACAAAATGGATAGCATAATTGAGTGTTCCCTATTTTTGGTCTAGTACAATTCTTAGGGCAGTATCTAAAGTGTCTATGTGAATATGAAAGGTAAGCTTCCAATCAAGACCATGTAGAATAGGGGTGGTGGTCAATAATTCTTTCAATTATTTGAATAGTGTATCACAGGCAGGAGTCTAGATGAATTCAACATCTTTAGTCAAGAGAGTTAATAATGGTACTGATACTTTTATAAAATTGTTGATAAATATCATGTAGTAACCAACATGTCCAAAAAAAACTCCTAACATCTTTCTATTTTTGAAGAATAGGGAGATTTTTTATGATGTTTATTTTTACAAGATCAACATTAATTGCTTCAGCAGATACATGGTGGCCCAAGACAATGCTTTCTATCATAAACATGTAGTATTTCTTGTGAATTAAATATAAATGGTGCTCTTAATAACATTGTATCACTTTTTCCAAGTTATTCAGGTACTCATCAAATGTTTCTCCATAAACAATGAAGTCATCCATATAAATTTCTACATATTCATATGTTATATCTGCAAAGATACTCAAGACAACCCTCTAAAATTTTCCAGGAGCATTACATAGCCTAAAATATAATATAAAATAATAATAATTACCACAAATATAAGTGAAGGTGGTCTTCTCCTGGTCCTCAATAGCAATGCTAATCTGTTTGTAACCACTGAAGCCATCCAGAAAGGCAAAATATTTCCTCCCTGCTAGTATATTCAACCCCTGATCAATGAAGGGTAGAGGAAAATGATCCTTTTTAGTTGTTGTATTAATTTCCCTATAATCTATGTGTACATGCTATTATCCATTTTTATTTGTAAAAATTACCAAAGGTGAAACCCATTCACTATCTAAGATGGGGTATATAAATCTAGTAGTCAATAGTTTCTATTCCACTTCGACTATTTCTCTAAGAGCTAGATTCATCCTACATTATGGCTATTTGATTGGTTGGAACTCTTCTTTGATATAGATATGATATTTACATGTTTCTAGGATGATTCTGTGCATGTCCTCATAATCCCATTTAAAGGCATGTTGGTTTGCATGCAACATGCTAACTAGGCACTTTTCCTCATTTGAAGCCAACTTGTTATTAATAAGCAATGCTTTTTATCTAGAGATTTCAATTTACCGTGAGAGTAATTTCATCATTTATATATTTATAATGGACCTAATTTGGGTGTATCTATGAGGTAATATCTGGTGGAATATTTCATGTATAGGTGCATCAAATTTATCTGCTTCTCAAAAGCTAAAAAATGGGCACTCAACATATTTAAGGTGGCTGAAATATGTAGAATGAGTTTGGTAATTATTTTGGAGAACATTGGAGAGAGTTGTATCATCTTCCTAATCAGCCAAGGTGCATGCATAGTCTATAGTGAATACAGGAATCGATAGAGACTACTTTGTCTCATCATCTTCAGCCCATAATGTATGCTCTGGTGCCAAGGTTGGCTATGTTGGGGGATAGAGGACCAACTTCTTAGTATGGTTTCTATTGAAGATCAACATGCCACCTAATCTATAGCTAATGAAGGCATCAATTTTTTCTATCTTCTCAAATTATAATTAGGATACAACATAATGAAATTTGTAGGATACTCCTAAAAATCTATAGTAATGATAAGATTTTCAATGATTCCTTATGGTCTGACTATAGACCCATTAGCCATTTGCAGCATTATATATGTAGGATGAATATTATTCAAATATAGTTTGTGCATGGTTTTAGTTTTCATTACATTTATTGCATCCCCCAGGTCTATCAATGTATTATACAATAGCTGATCATGGATCTAGAATGTTACTACTAGGATCCTGGATCTAAATATTTCTTTGACAAGGTGTTTCCTAGCATAGGATCTACTAGCTGGCCAATCACATGCACTATATTGGGATCCTTCTTCTTCCTTGTAGGTTAATGTAGACATAAGTCTTTAATAGCTTTGAAATATATGGGCACATCCTTGATGGCTTGGAAGAGAGGAATTTAACATAGAGATTTTTGAGCTATCCTATGAAATCAAATTTAGGCTCAATTATATGGTGTTGAAGGGTAAGACATTATAAAAATGGTGGGGTTGTTTTAGCAACAACTTTATTTGCTAGTTCAAAGAGTTCTTGTAGTGATGAAGGTGAGTTTGCATGATCTTCTAGATTTTCTTGATTTGACTCCATTATTATGGGTGGGTCTGTAGGTGGTAGAACTTTCCCTGAATGTAGGTGAACTTCATTGATGTTTACCACATATTCCAAGTATTGGACATGTCCAGTACTAAATAGTAATTAAAATAAATTATTGGTAAGGTTCTACATAGGTTGGGTAGGAAGTTGATTAGGCTTGGGTACAACTTTTAAATTGGTCATAAGATCAGGAGGTTATTGTTACTGCTATGGAGGGAATCATCCTTGATGGTTTCCCTAGGGTTGATTGGGTCTATAGGGCTGCTACCACTGGTTTTTGAAGGGTGTTCCATGGGGTGGTTTCCAATCTTGTGTCTAAGGTGGAGATTCATTTTGTGTAGGTTGCTAGGAGGTGGTGGGGTAGCCTGTCTAAGGTGGTTTTCAGTTAGAATTAGGAGGTAGGGATGCATTTTATGGAGGTTTCCAAGAGGTGGTTGGGTAGCTTGCCTGAGGTGGTTGGTAGATGGAATTAGGAGGTGAGACATTCATCCATGTACTAGTCCAGTTGTGAGTAGTAAATGTAAATTGTGAGTTAAAGGAGTAAAATTTGTAAAAGATGGATTTTTTTCCAAATCTAGATAAGATGGTCATTGAACCCATGCCTTTTTTTTTAAAACATAGAAAACTTGGTCTCCATCTCCTCCTAAAACATGTAGGTCTATTGTTTATGGTTTTTTAGCTATGATGTTAGCTACTTTAGCTCAAACCTCATGACACCTACAATCTATCTTCCTCCTTTTACAATCTAGATAATAGATGGTCAAAGCTTGATCCAAGGCTACTTGATTTTGTCTTGAGTGTAGGATATCCATTTATGTGATCAAATGAATAATTATATCATGTTTTATGTCTTGTAACTGGTTACTAACTTCAGATTTTGATAGGCCACTTACGATTGTCAATGGAAGCTTGTTTCCCCTAACTTTGTTTATGATAGACCTAAAATAGTTCTTGCTTAATTTCTTGATGCCTTCAAATGGTAAATGGGAGATATCTCCCCCACTCATTAGGTCCAAATATTTTAGATAGCCTTCATGGACTCCTTTCAGGAAAATGAGTTTTAGAGGTTCTTCTCCTAGTACACTTTGCTTGAATTTTTGTACACTGAACATGAACCATTCAACATAGTCATTCAAAAATGTATCCCCTTATTGAGTCATCCTAAATATGTCATTTATTCTGTAACTTCTTCTTTATCCATATTCCTGATACTTAACCAGAAATTTCTTTTTCATATCCTCCCAAGTGAGGACTGAATTACTACCTAGTCCCATAAACTAATGAAGTGTTGAGTCTTTGAGGGTGGCTAGAAAAAGTTTCTATTTCTGTGCATCATACCTGTAGCCATAGCTTCTATAGAGGATATCAAATTCAAATAAAAAGGTGTTCAAGTCTTCTGAGAATATACTTCTGAAATTGGGCAAGGTTGAAGGTAGGATATTTTTCATTTGTGATATGCATGTTGCATCTGAAATAGGAAATTCAAAAGTAATTGTGTTTGGAGTCCCATTATTATCCACAAAGTCTCCTTCTCCATTCATGATGTCTTTTCTTGTGATATGGCTACCAAAGGTACTCAATATCACATCTTCAAATTCTATATCAGTCCCTTTATTAGTATGATAATAAATGTTTATCTATTGGTCTATAGTCTTTTTTCTTGATGAGAAATCTGAAGATTCTCCTAAGCTTTCTTAGATTTGTTCAAGAAATCCATTTTGGAATGTTGTTCTGATTCTACTTTCTAGAGTGTTTGGTTCATGAAATTATTCTCTTTTGTTTCTCCTTACTCAGCAAATACTTCCTTTACTTTTGTTTCCTTTTTCAAAGCTAACATTACTTCTACAAGATGCATCCTTCAGTTTTTAGTGTTTCTTTATTCAAGATCCCTATGAATTTTGTTATATTTTTCAATAGTATTCTTAGTTTCTACAGGTACTTGTGGTTCCTTCTTGATAAAAATTTATGACTTGTTTGGTAGGAATCTCCCTCAAGAATCTCTTTCTCTTCATAAACATTGTGCTACACCTTTCAGCTATCATGTTCCTTCCTACACAAGATTAATGTATTTTTTGTTTTTTGAGTGTTCTATGGGGTTGTTTCAGAATAAGTAAAAATTAAAATAAAGGAGTGCAAAAATCAAAATAATTAGAATTTAAATTTTACTTCTAGAAAGCGATAAATTTATCTATTGAAAGTGGGAAAATTACTCTAGAAAAAAAAATGAAAGTATGAAAATTATCCTAGAAAATAGGAAATGAAAGTAGGAAAATTATCCTAAAAAATAGGAAATGAAAGTAGGAAAATTATCTTATAAAATAGGAAATGAAAGTAGAAAAATTAAAGGCACACTTTGCATAAAATAAATTACTCTTACAAGAAATAAATCCTAAAAACATGAACTAAGTAAATTAAAATATTACAAAGAGGAATTCAAGGCTATGCACCATTTACTTTTAAAAACTTAGACATCTGGCATAAGACACCATAGTACCCTTACCAGACTTACCCAATTGGAACTATATGTTTAGAAACTTAGACATCTAGCATAAGACACCATAGTGTCCTCACCCAACTTTCTTGACTGAGTATAATAGTTCATTAACCAATCTTAAAAACAATGATTGATTTTAGAAATCAATAATTGACACCCTCCCTAGTAAGGGTAACAAAATATTGTGAAGACTAATTACCTAGTGAATACCAGATTCTTGAGTCTGATTGACATTAATTATCAACTGAGGGTACATACACTTTTCAAACATGTCAGCACTATATATGCATTATTGATTCATAAATCAACTTGCTTTACTAGTTTTAGTATAATGAACTTGTGTGGAATTCACCAGATAGTTATATTATGAAACTATTATGACAAAAATATAGAAATAATTCACACTTATAAATCACACGTGCATCACATTTTATATAATTATTTTAACAATGAAATCTACTTACACACTCTTAACTAAGGAGAGTCAAGATCTTCACTACAACTCCTTCTGAGGGGGCCCTTCCTCATTTAGAAGTAGTTCCAATCCTTCTCTAATAGATTTGTAAATGCTTATTACAAAATCAACTTTCTCATTACTCAAATCTATAACGATTAAAGATTGCTACAGAAGATTACAATGCAATGACTTCTATAGTTCTATTAACTATCCAATATTCAATTTCAACTTACTAACTCTAATTTGATCTAGGTTCTACCATTAAATATAGAAATTAATTTATTAAATTCTAACCAAAGACACCAAACTAATAAAAATGCAAATACTTTAGAAACTGCTTTAGTCAACCTTTAAGTGGTTAGTAACCAAAGTTACTTATTTTATGTTTGATTGGGTTAAAAACAAGGTATACTATTTTGTTGTTTTATTTCTTTTTTCTTCTTCTCATTTTCCTTATTTTTCTCATATTTGGTAGCACATCTAATTTCCTTGCATGTAGAAATTTCATACAACAACTATGGTCCTTTTCAATCATCCATTAATTCCCAAGATAGCTAGATGTGTCCTTAAGATCTGATCACAATAATAGATCCATTTTGTATAGTGGTTGTGGGAAACTTGTAGGTGAAGCCTATAGTTGCTACGAGCATTCTACAGTGGCTTTGGACAACCTGTAAGTGAACCCTATCATCGTTGTGAGCAACTTGCAATGGCTATGGGTAGCTTGTAGGTAGAACCTATAGTTACTATGGGCAACCTATAGTGGCTATGGACAACTTGTAGGTGGAGCCTACAGTTGTTATGGGAAGCCTATAAGTGTTATGCCCAAATGAGATCCTATAGCCTTACATTATCCTTAAAATGCATATTAAATAAAGTTACACAAGTATAATCTAATCAAGGAAAAAGCATCAATAATTCATAACATAACACACACACACACACACACACACACACACACACAAACACACACCCATATATATATATATATATATATATATATATATATATATATATATATCAATGCACACACAAAATCATAAATTCATTCATTCATTTGTATGAGTCCTAGGTATGGATGAGGCTAAAAAATAGAGTAATTGGTTGCCTCATCAATCATCATGAAAAAATATAATCTTCACATCCATCTAATGAACATCATAGTGATGTGTTGTGGCAATGGTGAGAGTGAGTAGGTATTGAGTTCATTTTTAGAAACTAGGGAAAATGTGTCTATATAGTCAATGAAAGGTACCTGAGAAAAATCCTTTACTACCAAACATGTTTTTAACTTGTCTATAAACCCATCTGATATAAGTTTTGTTTGGTAAATCTACCTACACAGAACAATTTTTATTCCCTTAGGAGGAAGGACTAAATTCTAGGTGTTGTTCTTCAACAAAGAACATTATTCCTCTTCCCTAGAAATATCCCACTCAAGAGTGCCTAATGCCTCATGAAATTAATGTGGATTAGAATTAGATGTAATGAAATCATGTGGGACATTTTATAATTTTGAACATGTTTGCCTGTTGTCTAATAGATATCCAACCCATTAGCCAATACTTTGTAGCACTGTCTATCTATCCCAAAGAGGACTAGTGCTCAGAGAGTCATGAGTATATTAATCATCCTTTAAAGATATTCTATGAGAAATAGGAGGTGAATCCTCATCACTAATCTCATTATCATAATTAGAAGAATAATTTAGATCATCAAGAACCTACCAAGGTAGATCTGAATCATCAAAAATGTCATCAAATCCTAGTGCATCCAAGGAAGGGGAAGAGATGTTGAGTGTTGAATTGGAAGGAATCTCTTGAAAATGAACACTCCTCTTAGTGAACAACTCATGATTGGTAGGATGTACAATCCTATATCTATTAACATCCACAAGATATCTAATGAAGATGCAAAGTTGATTCAGAGGTTGCATTGCCTTACATTTCTTCTTCAAAATGCAACCCATAGTAGGATATTTAAACACTCAAAAGTGATTCACTATGGGTTTTTAATCACTCCATGCTTCAAAATGAGTGACTCCCTTTAATGTTTTATGAGGAACTTGGCTCTAGATATAACAAGTAAAAATTTTATGGCCTTAACCCAATACTAAGGTGTAAGAGACTTGGAGTGTATCATATAGTTTATTTTCTTTCAAGGAAATTTTGTTGCACTCTAAAACACTATTCTAATGAGGTATATATGGAAATGTATGATGTATTTCAATCCACTTTGAAGTATATAATTTTTTTAAATGGTTACTGACATACTCATCACGATTATCAATTTGGAAAATCTTGATGGATTTACCTGACTATATTTATACAATCACCTTGAAGTACCAAAAATGATCAAATATTTCAAATTTCTACTTAAAAAATTACACCCAAGTATACCTTGAAAAGTCATCGATGAAAGTAAGCATGTATTTAGTCTTGGTGAATGAATTTTTTATAAATGGACCAAAAATATCATTGTGGACAAACTCTAATATCTATTTTGATCTCTATGATTTTCCCTTATCATACTTCTCTTCAGGATGCTTACCAAGTATGTAACCCTAAAAACCTCCATCAAAAAACTTGACTCATATCAACCCACAAACCATGTTTTGATGACTGAGTTGCTCCAAGTAGTGATATTTGAGATGGTTGAATTGATCATGCCATAGTTTACTCACCCCATCTAAATGAGTAAGAATAATAATACAGGGTTGATCAATTGAAAATTATGAGAAAGTATATAATCATGACTGTTGATCTACTTTCCCAAATACATCTATGGATTCATTATCTTATTTATTAATAAACATTGAATTAGGTGTGACCTCAACTCTCTTATCTGAATCAATGTGAGTGATCTAATAAATAGATAATAGATTGGTGGATCAAGAGGGAACACATAGAACATCATGAAATGTATCATCATTCACTTCAACAAATTATCTCCCACTAACTTCTACAGAAGTATAATCACCCATCAAGATGTAAGACGTAGAACAAGACTCTAAGGATGGGAACATGTCTTGAGATGAAGCCATATAGTGTGAGGTGCTAGAGTCAATTACCCATGTGGAAGGCTAGGATGGCATAACACTAAGTGTTTTTCCCTTATCTTTGATCTTTTTACTATTTATGGCCTTAGAAAACTCTTGTTCTGATGAACTCTAATTGGGTAAACTAGTGACACTAATAGTATGCTTCTCGAGCATCTTAGTCAATTGGTTAGTCTGCTTCTTCATGCATTTGGATTCATCATGCCCATATTTATTTTAGTAGGCACAAGTGGGTCACTCTTTTTTGGGTTTCCCAGCTAAATAGGAGGACTCTTTTGATGCTTTTGACTTAACATCATATTTCTAACCCTTTCTTTACTTTGGGTACTTGTTCTCTTTCTTCTCTTTATTAATAGAATCTTCTATTTGTCATGAATAATAATTAAGATAAGATATTTACAGGAATTTAGTGTACCTATTTGAATACTCTTGTCTTTTGCTTGACTCAAGTTAGTAAAAAATTCATCTAAAGATGACATGATCCATGTAGTTCCAAGGGAATTCTTGGTGGTGTGGAAGGTAGAAATGACGATAGAAAATTTTGAAGACAATTTGGCAAGGATGGAAAGAATCATTTGATCATCTTTGTTTTCAATGTCACCAAATTTAAACTACAACCTAATTTATTTAAACTTTGTGAAGAAGTCTTGTATAGTGTCAAAGTCATGTAGGCTCAAATTGATGAGTTCATTATCTAACTCATGACCCATCATTATGTCCTTCTTCCCAAAGATTTTTCCAATGTGGTATAAACTTAATTAGGATCATTTTTAGATTCAATATGAAATATTAGATCAAGAGACATAAACAGGGATAGTAGACTATAGGCTTCATAATTTTTGTCAAACCATTTCACCATGTTTGCATGAAGTGTCAGTTATTTTTCTATACCCATCATGATTCAATGTAAGCCTTTGATCTTAAAGAGGATTTTCACTTTTAATTTAAACTTGTGATATTTTAATGGTGTAATAAGTGAAACTAAACTCTAATCTATGGTGCAGAAAGGAAGTATGTGTTAAACTACATATGCTAAAAGACTAGAAATGTGAAACCCCTCCTGAATCTATAGAGGTTCAATTTTAAAATTTAAGATAATATCATCAATATAAAGAGATAAAAAAATACACTTTCAAAAAAAGGTGCCTAAAAAGGAGTCATCAGCTAAAAGTTATGGAAGTTTGAATTTTTCTTGATCGTAAAAAATAATGATCTCCACTTTGCATAAATGTTTTTGGTGTGAAAATAGTTTGGTCCAACTTTGTGAGGAAAATTTAATCCCCCTTGGGTTGGTTATAACCAAGTTATAATCTCCCATGTGACTAGGGGCCAATAACCCATGCAAAAATTTAGAGTTTTACATAAGTCTCTGAAATTTTCAAAAAAAACTAGCAAGGAAAACTTTAGATCTTGAAAAGTATGTATAGTTTATTTTAAAAATGGTAAAGACTCACTTCATATTTTAGAAAACTAATAAAAAACCAAAAATACTTTTCTAATTCAATTACCAAGTGGTATAGAATATGTATATTTTCAAAAAACTACCTTTAAACCCTCCAAAATGGTAAGAAATGACAATCATGAAACTAGGTTATGTTTATAGCTAGTCTTAGGTTTTTGACACCTTCTGAATATAATGGCATTATCCAATTTTTATTTAAAGACTTCAACAATATAAATCTATATGGATTTTATAAAAACCTAACCAAACCCTTGAAAACCAAAATCAATGAAAAATATCTAAATAAGTTAGAATGCTAGATCTCACAACATAAACAATGGCATTTGTCTACTAGAAAAGGATATGATACCATATCGAAGTGGGTCGCACTAGATGGTATGGATAGAATCAAATGCATGAAAAAAAACCCATATAAAGTATTGAAATATAAATTAAAAAACTCAAATAGAAGGAGTTTGTCTTCACAATAAATAGATTGTATTATCAACATTTACTCATTAACCATAAAAGCTTTAGGAAGATATATTAAATATAGGTGAAAGATAAACATGTCCTCCACATCCTCATATATGTGGGATTATCTTTCACAATGACTTTTATTAAACACTTAAGTAACACCTAAGCAAGATAACAAAACATGTGTAGTGAAAAAATATTAAATAGAATAAAAACCTACACTAACAATTTATGCAAAGCCCAAGATCTTTCTTTCATTTCTTCCTAGGCTTGAAAAATTAGCTTGTAGTGATTCAATAAAACTAAGTAGATGTTTCGAAGGGAGTTGAGACTAGTTTAGGCTGACTTGATATCAATGATCTATTCAAAAGCTTGTTTGGCCCTAAGAAACTTGGATAAGTCTTTGGAATCTTTTTCTCTGACCCTAAGCCAATATAGCTAAGTACACAAATGTGCCCATCTAGTATCATGGCTATTTGACACATTGATGTGGTGTTTTATCAAAGAAGTGATATTATGTAAATGAGTATAAAAAATATTAAGATAAAAAAGGGAGTAAATCGTCTAAAATTACTTGAGCATGGCATCCTCACATTATGTATTAACTTGATCAACTTGATTCCCATAATGGTGGAGGAAGGTGGTGGTATGCATAATGGACTCATTCTATCACTTGATACAACTAGAAACATAAGGAGGGTGGGGGACCAAGTTATAAATAAAGGTTATAAGATGATGGTGCCAACATAGCCTAAGAGAAAGGTATTAAGGATAAACTAATTATGTGGCACATTGTAATACATCATGACCCATTCCACTCTTCAAGAGATAGGATCATGATCAGAGAGAACCAAGTTTGAGTGGACAATGATAGGATGACCATTAATGTTGGAGAAGGATTTTTTTTTTTTTTTTTTTTTTTTTTAATATTTTATCCTTTTGAACATGAAGTTACCCCAGATATGATAGTTAGACCACATAAACCAAGATGTGGTATTAAATGAGTGGCACTGAAGGAGAGGGTTGACAAGGTTCCGTTTATTCTTAAAGTAATATCATGCTCCAATTCTTTGATGCACCACCTCACAAGATGCCAAAGTCATCTTTATCTAGAGTAGATAATTGGGTGGCATTATGTGAATACATATTAGAGAGGTTTGCATAAGAAACCCTAAAATTTTAACTGCTTGTAGACAAACAAACTCTAGAGAACCTATTTGTTGAAAAGAAACATACATAGTATTTTTGGGAGGACTTTGGAAGACCTAGAACATTACAAGATAAAATATTCCTTGAGAAATATCATCAATGTGGATCTCCTCCTATCCATACTCAAAACCCACTAAAACTAAAAAAATATTATGCTAGTTTCATAGTGAAACTCTCCTAAGCATTGTCTCAAGGGAAGTCATCACCACCATGGGGTCGGTTGTGGAACTGCCTAGACAAGGAGCCACATTTTGAGGATATCTCAGTGGAAGAAACCATGGAATCATGAGTAATATTATAAATGAGGCTTTTCAAGTCGTGGGGGATTGAGATAGCAATGTGAGGTAAGGTGGGTATCTCCTAAGAAGGCATGTTTATTAGAGAAGAAAATGTTGGAGGGGCGGGTTTCAGCCCTGGATTCAAAAAATTTAATGTAACTATAGTCCAACCATAACCTCTATCCACCACCTTGGGATTCTTGGTTTGTAGAGGGGCAGAGGATGGATTTGATTGCCCCATGAAGGGATAATATTTGATATAATGGTCAGAAGCCTGAGAATAAAATCAAGTGTTAGGCAAGTTGAAGTACACCACTTTATGTGACAAGTGGGCATCACCAATCTAGAGATCAATGAACTCCTTTAGGTCCTTAGATAATTCCACCTCAATAAAAACACATTGTTGGGGGTGAGAGGAGTACCACTTCGATGGTTCATGGAAAATAATGCACTTAATGGGTGTAATAATTTGGTCCAGAAGTGACCATAGATGCACCAACAAGTAGGGAAGTTCAACCCAGACTATAACCCTAAGGGAGGCGTGGTATATGACCTTGAAATATTAAGTCCAATTGGATAGAATCAATAGTATGTTTTGAAGAAACTAACAACTTGATTTGGTAGGAAGCGCTTGGATTTCAAATTACTCTTTAAAGCTAAATAGGTAAAACACTTTGGTGAGGTTTTTGACACCAACCACATGGATTCCCATGGGCTCCCACTTATGGTGAATCTAGGCCTAGATAGATTCTTCTAAGGGTCTTAACCAAAAAATAAGGAATGAACGAGAAATTTCCATATCATTTGCTTGCATTAAAAAGCACAAAAAAGACATACCTTTATCTGGGAGAGAAAGGCAAAGGGATTATCTCATTATAGACTTTTGGGACAAACTTTTGTACTCATTTAGGTATCATTCCTCTTGTCTCATACAACAACACTTGCATTCGAGAGTGGGGAAGCCATTATATAGGGCTAGCCTATCCAAAGGGTGGAGCGTCGAGCATAATTAATGTGTAAGAACCCTAGAAACTCTTGTAGAAGTGATATTAAAAGTAAGCAAAGAAGCACACAAGGGAAGACAAGTTGACCATGGAAAACCCTAGAAGATCTCATTTCTTCAGGAAAGAATTTTTTTAACTTATTTTAGTTTTATTTAACTATCTACAAATATTTATATCATGGCAGATGCCATAAGATCACACTTTACCATCATGTACGCCAATTAAACTATAACTTTTTCAATTATAACTTCCATTTTTAAAAAAATGAAAAGGTTTTCCCAATATATTAATAAAACACTATGTCACAAAGTTAATTGTACAAAAAAATTGAGTGGAAATGTCACACTCCATGAAAGTCACATCAGCCAAAACACTTAATAAGTTAGATTTAAAAGCTTTTCAACTAAAAAAGGTGAGAAACAATAAAGTAGAGCTATATAAAGGAAAAAACTAGCAGCATAACATTAAGCAATTTGAACAACAATAAGTAATGGTGGGGGAGGTGGCGGGTCATTTGGATTATCATCCCAACCCCCCATCTACTTTCAATAGGTGGCCTCGCCATATCAGGGATGGACTCCCAGCCATCATTGTCTTTTTCTTGGTCTTTATCATCTTCAATGTCATACCTAAGGGGAGAGATGGCAAGTCCTAGCAGAGAGAATTTTCTTTGTGGAGGTGTTGACCTCCCATAGCCATTAGTAACAGGAGGGCTCACCAGTGGTATTGAAAAATTCCACTAGGAGGAATCACTATGATATCTCATCCAGACATATATTATCCCATATGGTCCCTTGGGACAATTGATGGAGAAGAAAATTACGAGTGATCTAATTAATAGTGCAAGAGGCCTTCTCCCAATAATCCAATAAAATTTAGAGTTGTTCCACCTCCAAATACACTTTCTCAATTTTTGCATGTATTTAAAACATAATAACTTTCATTTTTTCAATTTATATAAATCTTTGAAATACAATTTCAAATTTACCTACATCTTTGATATACAATTTTATAACATACTTTCACATCTCAAATATACAATTTTGTTCACATGCTTTCAAATGCTTTGGAACATTTCTTACAGCGTTTTAAAATTGTAAGTAAACTGTACATAAAATGTGAACAACTTGAGTATTGACTAATATTTTGGGCTATATACACTCTATATATCTAAAACCGTGATACAATTATTTTGAATTTTTTTAAAATAAAAATTTATATTAAAAGATTTAATTTTAAAAAATAAAAGGAAATGGATTTGGAAATATAATTGCTTCTATTAATAAAAAGAGTCTATGTCACAAATCATTTTATTAGCGAATATAAGATAATTTAATAAATGGAGGACACACTTCTCTAAAAAAGACAATATTTTTAGTACAATTCTTTTGATATTAACTGTTTAAAATTGTTGTACAGTTAGTTTATATATATATATATATATATATATATATATATATATATATATATATATAAATAATTATTATGTACATTTCTAATTAAGGTTAGAAAATAACAATATACTATGTTGTTATCAGTTTGTTAACTCTTAAAATATAACATGTATAATCTTATTTCTCTTCTAAATTAAATTGTTAAAAATATTTAAATATTAATCTCTACTTTATATAATGATATTTATTAATCTATTTTACATAGATATGAAATATATATGTTAGTATATTTATTATGATGTAGTGATATTTATAAATAGAATGTGGTAAAATATATATTATTTATAAATTACACTTTTATTGTTATTATAATTTTTAAATATGATGTAGTAAAATTTATAAGTTAAAATTTATATATTATTTATAAATTAGTTATGATTACTTATACACATTATTTATTATTTATTATATAATAATATTTTTTATGATGTGATAATTTTTTTATGATAATTTATTTTTACAATTCATTTTTATGATATGATTATTTATAAATATGATGTAGTAAAGTTTATTTATTATCTTATAAATTAATTATGATTATTTAATTATTTATATTTACAATTTTATTGTTAATTACTTGTAATTTACAATTTTATTGTTAATTACTTGTAATTTACAATTTCATTGTTATGATTATTTATAAATATGACGTGTAAAAAATAGATATATTACCTATAAATTACAATTTCATTGTTATGATTATTTATAAATATGATATAGTGAAATATATATAGTACCTATAAACTAGAATTGTATTGTTATTATTATGTATAATTATGATCTATAAAATTTGTATATTATTTATAAATTAGATGTGATTATTTATATATTTATTATTATGTAATGATATTTTTTATGATATGATCATTGTTTTATGATAGTTTATTTTTACAATTCATTGTTATGATATAATTATTTATAAAAATATATAGTAAACTTTATATATTATTTATAAATTAATTATGATAATTTAATCATTTATAAATATAATGCAGTAAATTTTATTATCTATAAATGAATTATGATTATCTAATTATTTACAAATATAATGCTGTAAATTTTTTATATTATCCATACATTAATTGTGATTATCTATTTATTATGATTGGTAATATTTTTAATGATATTTTATTTCTACAACTTCATTGTTATGATTATTTATAAATATGATGCCTTATTATTATTATTATTATTATTATTATTATTATTATTATTATTATTATTATTATTATTATTATTATTATTATTAAATATGATGTGATAAAATCTATATATTACTTAGAAAATTAATTGTAAATATTTATATATTGTTTATTTATTTATTAATATCATGTGATGATATTTTTATGATGTGATAATGCTTATGATATCTATATTATGTATAAGTTAATTATGATTATTTATAAATATAATACAATAAAAATTTTATATTATAAATTATTTGTGATTATTTTATAAATATGATGTGATAAAATGTATATATTATCTATAAATTAATTATGATTATAAATAATGTAGTAAATTTTTTATATTACAATTATGTGTATATTATCTATTTGTTTATTATGATGTAATATTTTTTATGATAATTTATTTTTATAATTTTATTGGTATGATTATTAATAAATATGATGTGATAATAAATATGTTGTAATATTATGATTATTTATTTATTAATTATGATGTTTTAATATAATATAATATGTTAAAGTAGAAATTAGTTTCACATTAAAAGCAATGAGAGAAGTTTTACAGGAAAGATAATGATAAAAGAAGTAATCTTTAAACATTAAATGTAAAAAATTTATATTTTATCTACGATATACACAATTCAATTTACCCTCTTTTTTACTCTTATTTAATTTTTGGTTCTCTTTGGTTTGAATTTGTTTGTATTTATATGTTTTATATTTTTATAAACTATCATGTTTGTTATTTTCTTTTTTTATTTCATTATTTTAGTTTTAAATAATTAAATAAATAATAATAATTAAATTATTTTATATTAAACTAAATCAAATTATAACAATAATAAATATAATTCACCCACCATATACTCTATGGTAAATATATAATTCATTTTTTATTTATTTTAAAGTAAATAAAATTACTACAACAAATTATAATTCACTATCATTGTTATTAAATAATTACGATGAGATAAATAAAGAAATTAAAAGTTGGTATTAAATTTTAAAAAGACAATACTAATTTATTATCTGACCATGAGTTTTAAAAAGAAAACAATAATATTGAATACCTAAAATATAAGGTAAACCACTGATTTGGTTATTGTACGGATGTATAAATATTTTTATTGGATGCTTATTGATATGTATTGTGTTTGATTTAATTCTTTAATTATTTTTTTGGTATTTTTTATATTAACTTATAAAATTATATAAAATTGTTCTTTTCAAATAATAATTGATTCCATATTTTTTTATTAAAAACAATATTTTTTATATTAGATAATTATAATAAATTAATAAATTATTTTTTTATTAGATGGGATAAATGTTTGTGAAGCCAATTATGAATTGGATAAGTCAAGGTTTTGATTATTGTACCTACAATCAAAGAGAGGGGTTTGAATGATGGACCCACAATCAAGAGAGTTTAGAGGATCTCACAACCTTTACAAGGCAAAACATGAAGTTTTAAAGGTCCCACAACCATTAAAAACATAATTAGATGGTTTGAAATATCTCACAACCTTGACAATTCAGACAACAAGAAAATTTTAAGGATCCCACAACCATAATGTCAATAGGGTTTAAAGCTTCTCACAACTTTAGTACAAACAAAAAAGTTACTTCTCAATAAAATATAATTAACATACATACTTCAATAGAACTATTCTAAAACTTCTACTACACAACAAGAGCCCACCAAGAGTAGGTCTTCTACTAATATGCTGCCTCCTGGGAAGCTCCATACCATCTACACGTAATTGAAGCATAACAAGTGGAATCACCCTTCCACTGAGCCAAACAATAGCTAAATCATAATAAATAACCATCCAACTCTATTCAACAATTTAGTTGTAGCTTGATACAAAACATGACTTTTTAGCCAAACATAATCAATACATAGAGATTCTAGGATAAACCATAGAAATCAAAAGAGAAAAGGGTGAAATCCTCCATTATGCACTCTAATAAGACAATTATTGGTTTAGTTTTCTTTATCCACCACTATTAAAACTAACTGTAAACTTTGGTTAGTGATCAATAAAACTATCCAAGCCTTACAAAAACCATCCTTACAAAGCCATGCCTTCTCTATCTAAGTGGAAATAAGGTGCTCAATTAATATAGCCACTAAACACCCCCTTATGCATCCTCCATAATGCATCTAGTATACTTGGATACAGTCTCCCATAGATCTAGTATTCAGTAAACTTTTTGCACATTCTCTGTCGAACCTAGGCATAACATGTGAGCTTATATACCCACTCAACCATACCAAAACTCACAAAGAGGGCTCATAAGTATTAGATTGGGATCTATAAAACCTTGTGAGGGTACCTCTATCATCCCCATTAATCTGAAATCTTGAAACTGACTAGATAAGGGTTTCAACAAGCTTTCTACAATAATTTAAACCCAAAAACCAATCCAAAATAGTGTATGAGTGTACATAGAAAGCCAAAATAGGTAAAAAAAACACCTATTATCCTCACCTATTTTGAGAAAAATGATGTGGATTCATCTATCCTCCACATGAATAATAAATATTTTGGTGGGCATCCTCTATCCACCATTATTAATCTCCACTTGAAACAACAGCTATCAGCACTCTCAAAATGCCACTAAAGCTTCAGAATATCAACCAAAAAGTAGGAAGAGACCCTCAACCTCGTTAAGCAAGGCATTGTTCTAGTCCTTCATATTTTCATACATAATTTTACTTAAACCCATAAATCTACCACCTATATTCAACAAATCTTCTACTCTAATTTTTATCGACAAAAACCACTCAGAATATGTCCTTCCAACTTTTAGGGTATGCCATCCATCTATTTTGCTTCTTCCCCATCTGGCGAGCCATTCAAAATTCTAATGGATGGCATTGGTGATGTATAAGATTCCCAGTCCTCCTGGATAAAAACTAACTTCATCTCCATGATCTTCTTGCCATCCTTTTTTTCCCATGACCTATTAGAATCTCCCTCCTCCTACTTATCTATTGAGCATAAAAACTAATTGAGGAAAGCATTGATCAAGAAGATCAACTACACATCTTTTGGACTTAAGTTAGAGTCATCCTCATCTTCCTTCTCCTAGTTCTGACCTAAGTTTTCTCACCTATGAGATGAATTCAAAATCCTTATATAAGTTATAAAATAAATATCTATTATTATTTCTAGAATATTAGAATAACTAGTTTAATTATATAAAAATAAATCTCTAATATTTTCAATATAATTAAAATTAATTAAAATAATTAAAATATTAATAAATATTCACTTTTTTAATTAAAAGACAAACATCTTAATATTTTTGCATCTAATTTTAGATCAAAGGACCAAGAAAATAGTGTCACAAAACATGCACTAGTTGGGCAGAAATGGACCAACGGTGAGGTGATGAGGTGGTTGAGGTGGGCAGAGAAGCCAGTGTCCAAGGGTGGGTGTAAATAGGCTTGTGTTTACCAAAACAAAGGTCTACTAAGGGTGGGTGTAAAGGTGGTGCACATGATGTGGAGTGGTTCAGGGGTGCATTGGGTGCACTGGTAATAAGAGACATCACCTAGAGGCCATATGTATAGTTTCTAATGTGGTCAAGTTATAGGAGGTAGACACTCCTCCTTCAAAGCTATAGATGGATACTCAATAGGGGGGATGTGAAGGTGGAGCCTATCCCATTTGAGAGGGTGAGGAGGTAGTTTGGCCTAGTACAGGGTATTCTAAGTCCATTCCCTAGGTACAGGTGAGAGAATTCAAAGATCTTACTACTAGGTCCACATCATGTGTTGACTCTGCTAGACTATGAGGAGCTATTGGCTAGGGTATAGATAGATGATGTTGGGTTTATAGATGGGTATATGACATGGTACCAGCTTATATATAGCTAAAAATATTAGTGGGGATGACAGAGGTGTAAGGATGATGTCCATGGATCTGGTTGACCATGATGGATAGGAAAGAGTGGCTTTAATTACTACACAAAGATAGGTTATAACACTAAAGGGGTACATGGCCACATTGCAAGGCCAAATTACTACATTATAAGGTCAGGTTGCCACCTTACAAGGTCAGGTGGCTATCATGATAGGTGAGAAGGATCAGGCCAGGACCTCACTAGGCTTGGTGACCCAAGAGAGGGACTCTCTAAGGCAGAGAGGAGGAGGAACAATTGCAACATAGATAGGGCCACTAGGCACCATCCCCATGACATGATACCTAGGTATAATAGAGAATATATGGTATTATGAGGCCATAGTTTTGACATAGTACCCATATGAGCCCTAATGGGGTGAGTATAGGGCTAGCTTGGTAGGTCATACCAGTATGGTGACACCAAGGAAATGGGTAGCATTTGTATTTGGATAGATAGGGATAGCTAAGTGGGTAGGCACCAGGATTCATTAGTGCTTCAAGAGACATTGGTACCCCTAGGGTATATAAATAACTATAATATGACATTTTGTATATCATTTTGATTCCATCTTACGAGCTAATGTGGTGAGATGTATATTTTGAGAGAGAGTCATGTCTATCTAATTATAAACATTATTATGTTATTTGACTCATGAATTATATATATATATATCATTATTTATGCTCATTTTCATGGTTTATGGTTTATGGTTTGATGTTGATATTTAATTCTTATTGGTATGATGTTTACATTGCTTATGGATAATGATTATGTTATGGATGCTAGACACTAATATAGGCATAGCTAGGTATGAGATGAGTTTGATTTATGGTTATGTTTATGACATGCTAAATTTTAATGAGTAAATACTGCATTATTTTAGACTTAGACACATGGTGTAAAATGGTTGATTTTGTTAATGCTCATGGATGTTATGGTTTTATCATGCTTGTTATGGTTATGCTTGTTGTTGATCTCTAGGATAAAACACATGAGGTAATTTAATTAACAACACTAGATGGGAGACTAAAGAATATAATCAAGAGATAACTTCATAGTGAAAATATCAACTAATCATAATAGGATAAGAAGAGGGCACAATTATCCTTCATTGACAAAGACTAAAACAAAAACAAAGTTAGATTGACCTAATGAACATAAGCCCTTCTAATGCTTCACATTAGCATTTTCTAGTGGGTTAAAAAGGTGTCTTGACTACATAATGTCAAGTAAGCTCAAAAATCTCTTGTTTATACTGAGTAAATGGGAGATGGGTGAAAATGGAACCTTCTTGTGAGACTAGCATGCCTCTTTTGTAGGTTTCCCAAAAGTTAGTATAAACAAGTCTATGCCAAATTATGTAGACTGATTGATGTAGGAAGTCTACTTGTGAAAGCTAATTCTGGCTTCCACCTTATTGTGTTGTTTGAGAGTCAATTTTGGATTTCAAAATTAGTTTACTTTTACTATGATTGTGATGATGGGTATTTTTTTTAGGAAGTTGATCGATGTGGTAAGCTTCCAAGAAATTAGTGTGCTTTTGACAAAATGCTTTACTCAGCCATCCTTCAAGGGAGTTATCTAAATTTATTTACTTTATTCAATATTTTTTGATAGTTGTCCTTCAAGGGAACAATCCACTTTATGTTTTGGAAATTTCAAATAAATTTTCAATAGTTGTCCTTGAAGAGAATAATTTGTGAATGATAGGAATAACCCATGATTGCTATTAGTGTGTATTTTTCTCTTTGATTTTTTGATTTTACTTGACATAAATTTGCTTAGGTTGGCTTAGTGGTTCTCATGTATGAAGGCAAAACTAAAATCACATAGAGGTTGGTTAGGTGTAAGGAGGTTTAGGTGACAACGATCATGGAAATCCATCCTATAAAGGGGTGGAAAGTACCATGAGAATCATGCCATGGGTAGAGCCATGATACCCATTATTTAAGATAAGGCTATGTTGGTGAAAAATAATCACATGATTTAGTTATAATATATTGAACCTAAACTAGGGAGATGGAATGTAGGTAGATAACAAGGGATGAGCTTAAGGTAGACAAAAGGTGAACTTGATCTTTATTAATAAAAGAATGGATGCAGATGTGAAGCATTGAGGGGTTTAGGTTTTGGGTGGTCTTCGAGAGAAGACAACTAGTAAGCTCCTAATCTATACTTGTGGGTTATGATATAAGGTCCAAACCAATTGAAATAAAACTTGCCCCACTTGATTTTCTCCATATTAGTGACATGTTAGTTTTACTTTAGGATGAGGTCTCTAATGTTAAATTCTTACACTTTAAGGTGTTTTTTATAGGCATGCTTGATGCATTATTGATAGGCATGGAGATGGGTAAGGTTTGTTACATGATGCTCATCAAGTAGCTCAAGGAGCTAAATGATGTTGATGATAACCATCCTAAAAAATAAGCTCTTGAAAATATATGTGAAGAGAGGGGATTTGGACTTTGAGAGGCAAGACAACCTCCATTCCAAACATAAGGGAGAAAGGGGTATCACCCATAGGGGTTCAAATGCTAGTATGATATTTCCATAAGGTGAAGGGGATGTGCAGATGCTAATCCTAACCAAATGCATTGACCATTTTAGTTAGCATGTTATCAAGAGTTTTGTTAGAGGTCTCTACCTATCCATTTGCTTGAGGGAGATAAGGAGAGGAGAAACTTAACTTAATTTTGAATGCATCACATAGACCCTGGACTTTCTTGTTCTGAAAATATTTACCATTGTCAATGATAATCTTATGAGGAATGCTGAAATGGTAGATAATGTGGTGGTTGATAAAGTTGACAATCTTGTTCGCTTTGGTCAAGACTAGAAGACTAGCCTCCACCCACTTGGTAAAATAATTAGTTGTAGTGATGATAGAGTGGTGTCTCTATGAGGAATGAGGGTTAATTTCACCAATGAGGTATAGACCCCATTATGAAAAAGACCAAAAATTAGTGGAAACTCAAAGACTATGGCTAGGTTTGTGATGCAAATTAGCATGTTGTTGACACTTGACATACTTTTTCATGTAATCATAGTAGCCTTAGTTAAGGGTAGGCTAGTAATAGCTAAGGTGGAGGATACACTAAGTTACGATGAGGCCACTAAAGTGGTCTCCATAGATACCATAATGTATTTCATTGATAGCATGAGAGGCCTCATGACTACATAGGCAATAGAGTATAAGACCATCAAAGATATGTTTATAAAGGAGACCTCCTAGTATGGTATAACATGAGATGTTTTGGATAAATTCTCTTTGGGCATTCCTAGAAAGGCTAGAGGGAATGATGGCAAGGTTGAGATAGTCAAAGGTTTTTTGATATCAAAGGTTAGGTTGGGTTTCTTTCGAATTGAAAATGGTGGGAGAGTCTAGTTTGATATAGGAAGGTTGGGTGAGCTATAGATAATGATAGATAGATTAGAATTTAAGGGCATAGATAGTATCTGAGAGGTAAGGTAAGCCATGTTTTTGATGAACTTGTTGGTAAATTATGAGATTGATTAGATGTGATAGTGTTTAAATGATGCTAAGAGTTCATCAGCCTATTATGTGTACTATTACAAAACATCATTATTACACTGGCAGGAGTTGTTGATTTGATTGACGATAATTTGGGAGTCACCAAAGATATCAATTATTTTGACTCTTAGGGCTAAGGTATTTAAAGGCCTATCACTAGGGCTTCATACTTAGCCATATTGTTGGTATATTCAAAATCAAGCCTAAATATCAAAGGAAGAGGTTCACCATAAAAGGGGATAAGGATGATACCTACTCCTCTACCATGTTGACACTTTGATCCATCGAATAACATGGTGACTTGATAGGTGAAATTTGCTTGAGAAAGGGTTGTAATGGACTCATCAAAGAACTCAAGAAGAGGATGTTGGTTGACTACTAAAGGTGCTTTATCTAGTTGGTTGGCAATGACTTTCCCTTTAATTGAATTTTGCTAAAGGAATTCAAGGTTAAACTCTACTAAGAGCATGATCCACTTGGCCATATGTTAGTTTTGGTATGGCTTAGAGTGCATGTATTTGAATGGGTCAGTTTTGGTTATGACATATATTTTTTGGCTAAGAAGGTATTGGTGAAGCTTGGTGACCATAAAGACTAAAGCTAAGCAAAATTTCTCAGTATAAGTATACCGAGCCTCATATTTTACAAGCATGCAACTAATGTAGTATACGGCTTACTCCTTGTGTTATTCATCTTGATGAGTAAGTATTACCCCTAGGGAATGGTCAATGGCAGAGATATATAGGTAGAAATTTTGGCCATCCTTGGGAGGGGTAAGGATAGGTGGAGACAAAAGGTTCTTTTTGAGTGAATCAAAGGCCTTTTGATAATCATTATTCTACTTAAAATATATATCCTTATTAAGAAGGTGGTGGAAGGGTTGGCATTGGTCTGAAAGATGGGAGATAAAATGACAAATAGATTGAAGCTTTCCTTGTAAGTTAAAAAGTTGCTTAAGGTTGGTTAGAGGAAGCATGTTGAGGATAGATTTGATCTTGGTGGGATTGAATTTGATTCGATAAAGGGAGATATTAAAACCAAGAAACTTTCTTTACAAGATCCCAAAAATACATTTCTTGGGGTTAAGGTGGACATGGTAGTGGATGAGGGGTTCAAAGATGATCTTAAAAATGATGAAGTGATCTTTTCATAGTTTGGAGTTTTTGAGAAGGTCATCCACATAGTCTTTGAAAATACTATGGATGAGGTCATAGAAGATATAGGTCATGGCACATTGGTAGGTTGTACCAACGTTATTTAGCCTAAAAGGCATGACTCTATAGTAAAAGGTTCCCTAAGGGGTGATAAAGGTATTTTTGTGTTGATATTTATGAGAAATTAGAATCTAATTGTAACCTAAGAAGCCATCCATGAGAGATAACATATCATGGCCAAATGTAAGATAAACTAGCTAATCGATGCTTGGTAGAGGAAAATCATCTTTAGGGTAGGTCACAAAATTCCACATAAATGTGTAGTCCCTTTGTAGCTTTGTTGATAGGTACAATAATCAAGACCCATTGGGGGTAGTTAATGGGTTGAATGAAATTGATAGATAGGAGACATTGAATCTCTTATTTGATGAGGAGGGGTATGTGAGGGTGCATGCATCAATGTTTATACTTGATGGGCTTGGCATCATGGTTGGTCACTATGTTATGGGTAGCAATGGTGGGGTCAATTATAGGCATGTCATTGTAAGACCAAGAAAATGTTATGTTTTGGTCTTGGAGGAAATAAGGAATGTCCCAAAGCTTCTTATAATTCAATGATTACATGTTTTTGAAAATACAAGGGTTTTTTAGAGTGCCCAACTTGATATATATGGTGGATTCATTCAACATGGTCGAGGTATCAAGAGGAAGGGATTTATGAATGGAGGAATCTGGGGCAGCAAGGTAGGTGAGAATAGAATCGTCATCCTAGCACTAAATAGTGTTAATGGTAGGAGAGTCTTCTCCTATCATCTTAGGTTGGGTCCAATATTGAGCATGTTGATAGAAAAAAAGTTATGTGGGATGATGTCATCATCTTCATATGTAGATGGGGGAGAGGTCAATGAGGAAAGGACATCTTCCTCAACAATGGTAACTATGGGTGGTTTGAGTTGCTTCTTGTTAGGTAGGATGAAACCAAGTTCATGCTTATTGTGAGGCTTCTTAGTTGCAATGGTGACCAATTCATGGGGGCATGCTCATATCACCCAAGACTAAATCCTTTCCAAGCACACCGATTAAGGTATGTTTTTGTGAAGCTTAGTTTATCTAGGTAGGAGAAATTGATGGTAAATGGCCTAGGTGAAAGAGAGGTGGTAAAAGCACCATGGGGTTTGTCAAGTCCCCCATAGACAAAATGGGTCTAATAGTGGGGAGTTCCAAAGGGCATGACAATTCTGAAATTGGGGTCATATCTCAGCTAGTTGGTGAGTTTCCCATACTCATGAGGAGTAGGGAAATCATCAAGGGATAAAAGGTGATACTCCTCTAGTGAAAGGCGATACTCCTCTAATGAAAGGTGATGGAATGTTGATTCCAAAGGTTATATGGTGGGGATTTGGTTTTAAGGGATAGAGAAACTAGTTGATGCCTCATCGATGGAAGGTGATATGATGTCTACTTTGGTGGTTCAAGTTTGGGTTTTGCCTATTGAGGGTGTGTTAGATGGCGATCTAAGGACATATTTGGGGTGATAGGTCATGATTTATGTAGAGAAAGGACTTGGGTTAGTATGTATGGTGATAACTTGGCCTTCATGATAAAACTTAATGTAATGATGAAGGGTGGAGGGGTTGTAACCCATGAAGTGGATCCAAGGTCATCCTAATAAGACATTGTATTAGAATTCACCTTCTACTACATAAAAATGTTTGGGGAGTATGTGAGGTCCTAAACAGATATGAAGGATGATAGTTCCCAAAGTGGTGGCCATGGTATCATTGAATGATCAAAGGATGATTGAGGTTTTAGACATGACATTATCTAGTAGGTTAAGTTGGTTGTAGGCATGGTAGGAGATGGTGTTAATGCTAGCTCCCCCATCAATCATGACCTATTTAATGTGGGTTTGGTTGATGTAAGTAGTAATAAAGAGAGGGAGATCTAGGTCCTCAGGATAGATAGAAGGTATATTTGAATCCTTGAAGGTAAAAAGGTTGGAAATTTGAAGGGTGCCAACAAAGACTGCTAGAGGTTGGGGGTCTTTAGGTTGGACCTCAATTGATTTCAAAGACTCTATTAGTGCTTTTTGGTGATGGGGAGAGGTAGATATCAACTCATACAAGCTCATCTTGACTAAGTTATGGTGAAGTTTCTTGAGGATAACTCTCTTGATGGATTATGAGGGGTTAGATTGGGAGGCACCTAAAATAGACACCTTGGGTTTAGTCGAAGATGGAAGTGGTCAAGTGTGGGTTGGTTGGTAAGTTGATGATGGATAAATATATGGAATGGACACCTTAGTCTTCCCCTTATCCTTATATTGTGATCTTGTAACCACATTCATAGTATGGACAGGAGTGAGATTTAGGTTAAAAGATTGGTTAGACTCATCTTCACTCTGAGGTGAGAGTGGAAGAGTAGGTAAGCATTGGGTAGGTGTGGTTGTTGATGGGATTGGTGGCCTCTTGGTAGGTTCATCTTTCAATAGATCATCCTCATCATAAAGATAGTGGTTAATGGTCTAGAGAGCTTTGTAATTATTTATGTCATGGTCGGGTGTCCTATGATAAGAACATACTTGTTGTTCATTGTACCAAATGGGATTTGAAGCAAGAGGGTCAAAGGGTTTGATTGGGGGTAAGGTTAAATAATAGGTTTGCAATAACCTATGAAAAATTGTTGAGTAGGATTCAACTAAAGGCGGTAAAGGTTTAACAATCTTAGCTTTGGTTGTTGAGGTGGAAGGTTATTTGGAAGCATGTTTGGTAATAGGTGCCTTAGGTAAGGTGGTATAATTGGTTGATGTATTTAGTTTAGATAAGGAGGATGATAAGCTAAAGGTGGAAGATTGTAAATTAGGTAGCCTAGGTATTGATGGTATAGTGAAAAGAGGTGCATAAAAAAGGAACTATGAAGGTGTAACCAAAAGAGGTAGTGGGTTTTTGGTAGAGATAATGGGTTTCCCACTCAAGGTAGAGGGATGAGATCCTAAAATGGAGGACAAGGTTAAGGGAAGTAAAATTTTGGCCTTCGAACCTTTGGGTGGTTTTACTTCTTTGGTTGCTTTGGTTTGGTACTTGTTAGGTGGGTTTGGAGGGGTTAGGTCCACTTTCACATATGGGTGACTAAGGTTTGGGGTAGGGAAGGTACCATGGCTTTTGGTTGGCCTGGTTGGGGTAATAGAAGAGGGTTTATCCATTTGGGTCGTGATTGACTTAAGTGGTTGGGGTTTAACTAGTTTGGTAGAAGTCTTAGTTGGTTGGGTGGAAGTTTTGGTTGGTTGGGTAGATATGGTAATAGGTTGGTCAATAGAAGTGGTGGGTTAGTCCTCCCAAGGAAGGTTTGGAGGTTTTGGTCAGGTAATATAAGGGAGACCTATTTGTTTCCAAAAGGTAGACCAATCCATGTTGGGTTTATAAACAAATTCCAATCTCCAAACTAATCTAGAGAATGGTTTATAGATCGGTTTAGTTCCTTGGGTAGTAAGTTTGAATGATAAACCTATAGGTTGGGGAAAGGGGGTGACAACCTTATCCTCTTCCTCAATCAAATGATGAAAGGTTGATATAGTTAGATCCTCTATTGGAGGAGTGGATATGGGGATTTATTCTTTGGGAATGTTTTATAAATAAGGGGTGGTTTGGTCAGTAGCTAAAGGTGAAGATAAAGTAGTGATGTTTAGTTGTTTTGATATGTCAATTGAAAGGGAGACTAGTGGTTCTACTACCTCATTAAGTAGAGAGGGAGAAGATGCCACTTCCTTAATTTGAGTGTCTGAAGGAAGGGAAGGTAAGTCCACTATCTCAATAGATGGAAGAGGTAGAGGACTGGAAGATTGGGTATTAGGTGGTTCAATAATGAGTGTATCAAGGACCATGTTAATTATATGGGTATCATGAGAACACTTGATATTGTTTCCCTCATTATTGGTAGGAGCATGGTTTGGGAAAGGTTATCTGAATATATCAAAGGCTTGGTTAGATGGTGCATTGTGTTTATTTAATGTAAGCTCCCCCTTGTTAATGGGGGATTAAACAAGGCTCTTGAAGGTGTTACACCTGTTGATGTCATCTCCTATTATCGATGAAAGGCACATAGATCATTCTCATTGAACCAACTAGGTGAAAAATGAGAGGCATTAAAATACTAAAGAGGTTTGATAGGAGTAAGTTGAATGATGTTGGATTTTAATAACTTCTCCAAGATGGAAACCTAGGATTCTCTAAGTGGAGTGAATTGATTTTGGTTGTTCTAGTTTTGATTCCTTAGGTTTTACTTTGAGGAACTAGAAGAATTTGGTTGGTTGATGGAATGTGGAGGATTATCCTTAAGGATAATTGCATTTTCATTTCCCTTGCTCTTGGTATTGGTATTGGACTACTTGCTTGACTTGAAGGAAGGGGACTCATTAGTTTTATTGATTAAGTTCTTATTTTTGAACTTTAGCTTTCTTTTATCAATGGCTCAGTTCTCTAAATTATACACCATGGTAAAAACCTCCTCAAAGTTTTGGAAGCCTTAGACACATAGCGTAGAGAAGATATGCTTGGCGCATGCCTAAGTAAAGAGCTTTATGAGTTCGAGTTGAGGTAGGGAAAAATAAAGTTGGTTAATTAGGCTCCTCCAATGTGTTACAAAATCAATAATGGATTCACCTTCAAAATATTTGATGAAGTATAAGTTGGTGATAAAAACATTCTTGGAGATATTGATCAAAAAGTGGTCTAGGAAGGTTTGATCCAATTGGGTGAAGGATAAAAGGGAGTGCTTGGGTATGACACTTTACCAATCCAATGTTAGACCAGCTAGAAACATGGGGAAGGTACAGAGAAGGAGGGCATCATCATAAGTGATGAGATAAAAAGCATGCCTAAATAACCTAAGGTGTTGTTAGTGATCCTCCTTACTTTAAAATTTAGAGAACTTGGGAAGTTCCCATTGGGGAGGATATGGCCTAATAGGTATGAATGGATAGATGGGCTCATTAAAGATTTTGTCATATGATAATATGTTGTGAGCACCTAAAATGGATGACTCTAATGTGGTAATTTTATCCATAAGCATATTTATTAGGTCCACTTGGGGTTGTTCATCTGGAAGCTTATAAGATGCATACTACTGCAATGGTTGGGAGACATACTGATACTGGGTATAAGGTTAGTAGGTTGCCACATATTAGTAAGTGGATCCCAATGGTTGGGTGGAAGATACATAAGGATATGTAGATGTTAGTGGTTGGGTAGTGGATTGGGTTACATGCCCTTGTAAGTTATGGATGTAGCCAAAGTTTGGTGTAAGGGGTGCTTGTTGGATATGAGTGGTAGTTGGGTTGGTGACCAATGGAAGGTGGTGACCCTTGTACTAATCGGTGGTAAGGTAGAGAGTATGGACACCACAAGGCTTTGAATTATAGTAGTGGTTGATGGATTTGGGGTGGTTAAAGGAAGGTTGGTAGTGTTATAGGTAGGCACTCCCATCGTGGAAGTCTTTGGTGAGTGGAAGGTATAAGGGCAATGGTAGTTTGGGTTGGTTGGTTTTCTATGGTAGTCTCAAAGGTGTTTTTGGTTGATGAGGAATCTTTGGTAGTCAATGGTTGGGTATTAACCATGGAAATAGAGGTACTCCCCATGAGGTGGAGAGGCATTCCATAAAGCAGATCTACGAGTGGGGCTGAAGCCGAGATATGGTAAGACATGGTTGTAAGATAATATTGTAAGGTTATGGGATTGTTATCTAGGAAAGTGTCAAAATATGCATCTCCTTGAGGAACCTCCCAAGGGAAAGTAGGACTTCCCAAGGGGTGAGGAGAGTCTATTGGTTTAGAAATATAGTCCATGGATGAAGAGGTATAAGAGGTAGGTTGTCCTGGTGATGGGTTTTACTCTACAAGGTCTTTTCACTATTGGTGAGTGAGAACCATATGAGATAGGGGAGATAGAAATTTAAAAAAAACCTCACTAATCAAAAAAAGAGAAGACAAGAAATTATCAACAAAATCAAATCACACTCTAAAAGATACATTGATCCCTAGAGTTTTAATTAATCTCTCTTTTGGCTTAAGCCTTTAAAAGTTTATGTGATTGAAACTAGTTTTTAGATCAAGTACTAGAGAGGATGTCTAAGGTTGTTTTTAGGTTGTGTTTAGGTGCTAAAAAAGAATTTGTATTGGAATCAATACATGGCATGGTATTAAGGCCTGCCCCTTACTTCACATACCATAGTGATAAAGGTATTAGGTGCTTAGCCAATATATATTGATATCCAAATATTATACTCAACCAACAAGCTAAGTTGGTTCTCCCTTTGGTAATGACCTTCAAGTAGGATTGCCAGGAAATGATAAGGTTACCACTAGGTGATGAAATCCTAGTCAGGCCTTGTCTCAAGTTTTTTTGATGTTTAATTGATGAAAGTGGTTTGGTTGAGTGTGTGAAATAAAGAGTGAAGCTATGATATATTACTTTGATTTTAAGATAAGTTATGTGAACTAAACTTTCAAGCAGTCGATGTATGCACTTAAATTTAAACCTAAAATAAACTTGTGATTTCATTAAAGAGCATAGAATAGAGAGAGAATGCAATAAAATAATAACCCGAGTAAAGACACAAGGGTCCCATCGAGCATGCCAAAATGTGTCAGTGAATTGATTCTTATTATTGGAAAAGGAAAAAGAAAAAAGTAAGTACGGGCATGGTTAAAAAACTTGTTTGATTTTGCGTGTGTGGAATCAAAATATTATGGAGAGATATTATTTGGTTTGGGGGGATGACCTATAGATAAGAAATCACTAAAGCAAATTTTTTCATTAGATATATAGTTGAGTGGATTGCCTAGCAATAACTACATCTTAGAAGTAAGAGCTTCCTTAGGGTTGTCAATCCACACATTTTAAACAATTAAGTTTGTAAACAAAATAGAAAGTACTTGTATCAATAATAAAAAGGGTACTAAAATTGAACACAAAAAATGCTTTCTCAAAAATAGAATAGAAATTATTAAATTAGTGATAAAATAATTAATACTAGTGATAGAGGGTTGGGGTATGCTTCCAAAAATCAGAAAGGGGTCTGTGAACAAGTAGGAACATAGAGAATCAGGTTTGGTTGGGGGTAGATAGGTGAAAACAAATTTCTAGTTTTTACTAGGATAGTGACCATCGATGGTTGGGCTGACCATCAGTGGTTAAGGTGACTATTAGTGGTTAGGGTGATCATTATTGGTTGGACAGATCGTTAGTGATTGAGTCAACCATCAATGGTTATTATGTGTAGATCTAGGTTGATAATAGGCTAATTGATGGGATCTCAAAGTGAGATTTTGGGAGTTGGGTAGGTGTTGGATTGGATGTGAAAATAAAATAAAGTAATTGAATACTTAAAATCAAATACTTATCTCTTAGAAGATAGATTGGGTGAATGCTTGAGATGGTTAACTCATTGATGGAGCTTGATGTGATTCTGACATAGTAACAATACTTGGCACTTTGGTAGAGTTGTAGAGGTAAATTGGCTCTCTAATATAGTAGCTAGTTCATTAGATATTTTATGATTATTGACCTATAAAAAATATAAGTATGGATGCACAAGCTCTTGATAACAATTACAGATAGATTTCACCTCTTTGCTTCTCTCTTCTTATAGGCAAGGCAAGAGAGTTTCAACAACACATGAATTGGGCTTCCTAATTTTTAAATCATATATGTAATGGTTCAAAACTATATTTAGATGAGTTATTTTTAGAAAATCAAGGTGGGTTAGTTTTCATGTTGGTGGTTAACGAGGTGCACCCTAATTGTTGGTGGTCAGGGTTGAAGGGTCAAAATTAATAGAAGATAGGGTTAATCTAGTTTAGTCAGACTGACTATGGGTTAGGCTTAGTTAGGGTTCAGAGGGCATAAATTCATCTCAAGGGGGTCTTAAGGCTACCTAGGGGTATTTTAACATTTGGAATCATGGTGTGTGGATTTTTGGTGTTTACATATAGAAGAGAATCTTACATCATGAGTTTCCTATTTTCTTCCTAAAGTGATAGGAAAGAATCCATAAGATCAATGGGTTGCTTAGGGATTGGTAGGGTACTATCACAATTCATACCAAAATCAAACATAGGAGCAACAACCACTATACTAGAATGTGCACTAGTAGGTGGAGAAGGTGAAGGTACCTCATCCAAGTGACCACCAATAATCAAATCTACATCATGAGTTGGTATACATGTCTCAACCTCAAAAAACTATGTCCTCACTAACAATGGAAAGAGGAAAATAACTAAGAGGAGGATATGAAGATGCCAAAGAGTCCTCATGCAAATCACCATCAATAATTACACCCACATAAATGGGAAAAGATGGTGGAGAAATAATGTCACCAACATAAGAATCCTCACTCTAAGAGGAAGGAGAAGAGGAGGAACACGTGGAGGTGAAGTGACCTCATCAAACAATGTTCCAAGCTCCTTTATGTGACATGGCATGCTCAATATGAGTTTGAAAATTATCAAAAACATGGAGGCAAATAAACAAAAGTGCCTCCTTTTATAAGGATGCAAGACATACAATATCATCCTCATCTATAAATATGGGAAATTCAACAATAACAATTATCCACTATCCCTTAATCTGCAAGTGCATCTACATTTTGGTTTTCAAGGTGGTGTAGTTTGAAGCTTGAAGGGGTTGAATCATATGAGAATCCATACCCAAAGATGTAAAAATAAATGATGGTGAAAATGGCCAAAAAGGGACATCATTTACCATAAAAAATGAATTTGTAAGTACAATAAGATGATAAAACACTCTAAAAATGGGATGCTAGACTCTATCAAAAATATGTATTGTATACAAATCACACCAAAAAATGATGTGTTTTATGAGGGGGTCTCACCACCTTTGAGACCTAACATCACCCTTTATATTTGACAATCAAAAGTGAAAAAAGTATGAGCCAAAAAGATAGGTGCCTCTCTTTTAAAGGAGTCTTTTATAAATAATTACAAGGCTTTGTAAAAAAATTAATAATCCCCCCTTTTAAAATAATTTTGCACCACATTAAAAAAATAACTCTCTTTTAAGATTTTATCCCCCCACACCTTCATTTATAAAATAATAGCCCCTCTCAAAATAATTTCCACCATATGAAAAGAAGTTATAACCCCTCCTTTAATAAAACTCCCCTTACAAAAAATATTCACCACATTAAATAAAAGATGTTTTTTAAAAATATGAGTAAAAATTTGAACTTAGGTGTGTAGGATGGGGTGGAACCTTCGACAACCATTTAACTGTAAAGCCATTATAAACCCATGACTTGTGTCTAGTTGTCAATCGAAGAGTCAACAATTGATTGTAGATTCATCAATAGTTAGGGGTGACCAGTGTGAGTTTCCAACATAATAAGAAATAGACCTAACCACTAGCTGACAGTTAGAATCTAGATGTGATGTGTTTTTTGGCATCAACTATAGGATAATTTAGAATCTTGACCTAAAAGAGGTGTTGATACTAAGCAAGAAGGTAGGCAACTTCAGTGTGTATGGTTAAACCATGTATTCTACTCAAGATTTAAATGTTCAAATGGTGTCACTTGGAATAAAATACCAACTACTTCTAGTGTTATATTACACCAATTCCAAATATCAATGATGTCAGTATAAAATACACCAACATTGATGTAACCTTAAAATAATAGTCAGGTGGAGGACTGAAAATTGAGAGTTGGTCAAAGCTAAAGATATAGAAGTGAAGACTGATGATGATTATAGGAAGGGATCTACCAAAGATATGTAGGAGCAAAAGGCATAATTCTGATGGAATATATGTAGTAACAAAAAAATTGGTCATGATGAATGCCCAAGATCAATTAAGAGGACCTAGTTTAGATGAGAGGGTTTTGCAAATGGACAACCTAAAAATTACTATAGAATTAAAGGGGAAGCTGATGTATAATTGTTTGCCTTCCAATCTAAGTGAAGGTCTCAACCCAAGGTTGGATTATGGATTCAAAAAGCATTGAGATCAACATGGCATCCTATACATCAGAGTTATAATATTTGTCCTCCCCCATCACCACTCACATGCAAAACATGGAGTAATGTAAAGGGCATGGGTGGATTTTTTGACAAAGAATCCATACCAAAGGCAAATCAATGCTTCAATAGAAATATTTAATATCCCCTACCAAATTAATGCCAATGAATTATACATTCATATGTCTTGTAATAAAATAGATCTAAATAATGCAAAAATCCACCATAATATTGAATAGTATGGCCCAATCAAAGGAGTGGTGGGCTAATATAATACAATGCCTTCAAAACCATATTATATTTCCTTGAGTAAACTTAGAATAAACTTGATTAAATATCTGAATAATCTCTAATGTATATAGGATGAATCACTAAGAAATGGATGTATGGAGCTGATCTAATACCATCTTAGAAATGAGAATACTTATCATTTATCCATGATCTCTTTTGAAAATCATTACCACAAATTTCATCTCAAACATTATGCACAAAATAGTCTTTCAATTATTTCCTCATGAGAATAATACAATCCGGATATCTCTCACCAACCCTACGATCAAGGAGAAGTAATACGAGTGCCTATTAAATAGACATAATAGGTTGTTATACACAATAAATAATTTGTTGTGTGAAACCGATATTTGTTTATATGGAATACTTTCATGCAAAAAATAGGTTTCCAAATATTTGACACATAAGAATTAATTAACTAACTCCTATCCAAGCTTAACTCCATGAGTGAGTGTGAACGCTCACTCCAATAAAAGGGAGTATAGAATATTTGGCAGGTTGTCCATAGATCCATTAAATTAAATTGGGAGGAATCCTATGAAATTATACAAGTTCTAAATCACACCTTCTATTTCAAAAAATAATCCCATCTTTTAGGAAGGACAATGTCTAGAGATGCATGTCCATGCATGTGTTGATGCATGTAAGTCATAATAACTTAAACCAAGATATTGGGTGCATATTTTTAAACTAACCTTATATCCTCTTCCAAAATATTTGTATATGCACTAATAAATTACATGAGATACTAATACATGACTCCAAATATATCAAGAATTCATTCATACTTTTATTTTTTAGGATGAAAATATAATAGTGCATGGAGCTTTGCAGAGATTAAAAACTTCCATCTATCATGGGTGAGTAGAGGATATATCCTCTATGACTAAATGGAAATAAAATTTGAAACCAACTGAAGTATTCAAACAACTTATAAAAAATTCCATAATAATAAGGAGAAAAAAGGGATATATTCTGAAGTCCTACAATAAGATATGTAATAGTGAAAGTCATTTTAATCATATAGGAAGTGAGGAGGACCTGGATCTAAAAGAATTATTTGAACATGAAAGGAATATATTTACCTAAGAAGGGGAATGTAGATAAGTCTAAGGAGGATCAGTTTCACAATATTTATATCATAGAGAAATTAGTAAAAGGAGATTTGGTGGATTCTATGAAATCTTATGTAAGTAAAATTTAACAAGAACCAATGTGAGAAAAAATGGATATCATAGACATAGAGACAACAACAAAAATAAAAATTATTGGGGATTATTGGACATATAAAAAAATTCATATATTACTCAATTATTTCAAGATTATGAATATGTTTTTCCCTCCAAGTTCACTAAAAACAAAGGTGTAGACCCTCCCTTTAGAGAGATGCATATTGAACAAAAATAGTGCACATGATTGATAAAGAAGTGACCTTATAGGATGAATCCTAATATGACAATGAAGATAAAAGTATAAATTTAATAGATAGTTGAAGATAAAATATGTTATTTGGTTGAGAATTTAGATTGGGTTTGTCTCATAGCAGTACAACCTAAGAAAACATGGGATATCCAAGTATGTGGAAATTATCATGTAATAAAATCTTTTGTAAAAAAATTATCATAGCAGTACAACCTAAGAAAACATGGGTTATCCAAGTATGTGGAAATTATCATGCACTAAATTATTATATACTTGAATATATCACATGGAATGACAATATTCATTCATGGATGGTTTTATTAGATATCACCAAATAAAATTATAACTAAATATCATACAAAAAAAAATTTTGTAACAAAATACGAGTCATTCTCTTATAAGGCGATGTCATTTGGACTAAAATCTACACTAGTAGGTTTCTCCAAAATAATTGAAATGCATTCAATGACTTCATTCAAGCTTTTTTGGAAGTAAATATGGATGATTTGGTAGTTTTATCTTTATTCAAACAACTCCTATCCAAGTTTCAATTGATGTTAAAAAGATGTCATGCACTAAGAATTGTTTTGAATTTAAATAAATTTATGTTTTTCACACCATTTGGCATACTACTTGGATATGTATTATATAGAAGAAATATTTTGGTTTACCAATATTTTTTTTGGTAATAGTGGGAATATAACCACAAACTAACTCATCATAAATGTGATAATTTTTTGGTCATACCAAATATTATCACAAGTTATTTTGTGGATACATAGCCATTTCAACACCACTAGAATAGTTATTGAAAAATGAGAGTAAGTTTTAATGGAATCCATAATTCCATAAATCTTTCACAGAGTTGAAGTAGAAATTAGTCACAACACCAATTTTAGTTTTCCTCGATAGGAACATAAAGTTTCATTTTCATGCAAATACATATGGTTTAGTAGTTAGAGCTATACTAGAGGATCTAGAAGGAAGAATAGATAACCTAATTTATTTTTCAAGTTTCAAGTTGTCTATGGATGATAAAAACTAACCCATAGTATAGGGAGAATCTTTGGTGATGGTATTCACACTATAGAAGTTCTAGTGTTACTTGTTAGATATGCCCTTTAATTTTTTCATAGATCACCAAGTGTTTTGATAATTAGTTTGAAAATAAATGTTTTGAGGGATAAATTAAATGTGGATAATGCTCTTTTAATAATTATATTTTAAAATCAATGGATGGAAAATGATAGACCAAACCATCTTAGCCATATTCAAATAAGGTAAGAGTTAAAATACTTGCAAGATGAATCTATCGATGAAAAATTAATCAAATGAATTGAAATCCATGAAAAACTTGAAGATATCAAAACATTTCTCTAAAATGGTAAATTTCCTTATCATTATGTATAACTTGATGATAAATAACTTGTTGCATGTGTTTCATCTTTCAACACCATCAATGGATTCCTCTATAATTTAGGTAAAGATGATGTCCTTCATAGAGTTTCCTTAGAAAACCAAATGCCATACATGTTAGAGAAAGAACATCAAGTAATTATGGGAGGAAACTTCATAGGAAAATTGACTACAAGGAAGACATTACAAAGTGGGTTGTGTTGATCAAAATTATTTCAATATTCGCACAAGGTTGCAAAACACTGTGATATTTTATAGCACATAGGAAAATAGAATCAAAAGGATGAGATTACTTTTTATATATTTATATCTATGAAACCATTCAATAAATTAGATATTTATTTTTTGAGACCTATAAACCTTGCATCTAAGTGATATAATGATAGGTATATAATAACTTTGAAAACTTATTTCACTAAATGGGTTGTGGTATCTGTGACTCCAAGTTGTAGGTAAAAGGATGCTACAAAAAATTTCTATGAAAATATTTAACAAGGATTGGATGTCTACTAATATTTATCATTTAAATGGGCACACATTTTTTGAATAATAACCTTAACAAAAGTATTCATGATTTTTCAACAAAAGAGTACAATGTATCATCCTTAGTAAAATGGTCAAGCAAAAGATTCCAATGAGGTTCTAAAAATATGCTTACTAAGATTTGTAATGTATAGAGATATGACTATGAAGATCACATCCAAACAATCTTGTGGGCCTATAGAACATATTATAAGTGAGTAACTAGATATAATATGTTCCAACTAATTTATGGAATGGAAAATGTGATGCCAATGGAATATCTTGTACCCAACCTAAAAATTACAATTATAACATGGTTGGGTGACAAATAATCCTTACAACAACACTTGTTGGAGATAAGTTACATGAAATAAATTTGGCTATTAACTAATTTGAATCAATAAATTCATAAAGGAAGTCAAAAGCCATGGCATGATTATAACCTCAAAACCAAAGAGTTCAAACATAACCAAATGGCCTTATTATATGAAATCGAGATTAAGGCACATCTAAGGAATTGGAGGATCAAGTAAAAAGATCTAGATATAATTCATAAATTATCTAAGCAAGACATTATAGTACTAACAGATGTACAAGGATATATTATCCCAAGAAAAATAAATGGAATTAGGCTAAATCCCTATCACTGATGATCGCAATCAGGCATGCATTGCACACATAAGTTTTTGGTAGAATAATGTGGATTAGGATTTTAATTTTGTTTTATTTTACATAGGTTTGGTAGTAGTAGTAGTAGAAGATACAACAAGGTAAACATAATATAATCACAATCACTAGAGATAAAATTATGTATCATAGTGAATATTTTGGTACCATTTTCAACAACAAATCTAGATTGGGTTCATGAGAGGGATTATGATAGATTTACAAATAAATCAAGTCTAGTAAGGATAATCAAATGTAAAAATTAGAAGTAACCATATATTATTGATAACTAGTTTGATAAGACATTTAATGACAAGACAAAAATAATATCATGATGATCTAAAGAAGATTAAATTTTTTTAACAAGCAATTAATGTTCAAAAGATGAAATTATATGAAAATGGAATGATGGCATGCCACATTATTCAATTTCAAATAAACCCTATGAAAATGATCGTGTGTCAAATTATAAATAGATACCATATTAAAAACAAACGTGGATGTTGAAGTGGTCATGTTTACACTGTCTAGTGGTTTGATTTATTTACAAACAAATTTTTGTCTTAGTCATGGTCACACCCTTTCATGGATTTAAGCTTAATTGTGAGTTTATTATGTTTTTTGGATTTTTTCTCTATGTGCATGAACATTATTTTATTGTGTGCCTATTTATAAAATTTACCTATAATTGGTTTGATCACAACAACCAAGCAGTTGTTATGAAATTGCTCATTAGCCTATTTATTAGGCACTCCTTTGTACTTATTCTTATTTAGCTTGTGTAGAGGATGTTATGGATTGTATATTCACCTTTGAGGAAATAATGAAGATAATATTATGCATATTATTTGTGAATTTATCCTTAATAATAGGTTTGTTTAGTTTGTGAAAAAAGATACATAGTGACCAAGACACACCCTTTTTTTAGATGATAAAATTTGGGAAAAAGTATGGATTGTGCTTCATTGAAATACTCTTGCCTTTAGTAACTCCCATACCAATTTTACAATTTACAATTTTTGAAGAAAAGGATAATGGTACATCCACATGTTTTGGGGTTCATTCTTTACAATTAGTTGAATGATATGTCCCTTAGGCCATCAAGTAATTAACTTGGGCCATCAAGTCAATAATATATTTGGGTTCTCAAAAATATTGCATATTTGATTATAATTTTTTTCAAGTTATTAGTTTGACTGTAATCATGGGACGTGTTGAACTAAATGGAACAAAGTTGAGTAATGAAACCATGAGATCCCTTCTTAAGTATATTTTATATTTGATGTGAGCTTATGACATTTTTTATTCTAACATGGGGTCCTTCAATGTATTACTTCCTATTAATAGATATGTAGATCCTAAGTTATAAGAAGTTTCAAAAATTTGGTTAAAGGCTACATAGTCATTGAGCCTCCAATAATAACATCACATCCTCACAAGGACAAAAAAAAATATCTAATTTTAGTTTATATTCCTCCACCATAATATAAATATTTCCACATTTTCATTTATAATGAAACATTACCCTATTGACAATAACTTCACAGTTTGAATAGGAGCACATAAAATAGTCAGCTTGTTTGGCTATCTGAGAGTTAATAAAATTATGTGTGTTTCCTAAGTCAATTGTAACCTTATCCATTTTGGATTGAATTTATATGTAGACCAAAGGTATAACAAAAACCTTATCATTAATGGATAAAATATAAGAGCATTTATCATTATTGTTTCTAACCTTCTATAATTGGAAAATAATAACAACTTTAAAAAAAAAACACATAAAATAATAAAATTTATCCTAATCGATAAAGCCCCTAAGAAGATCAAGATGCCAAGAGAAGAGATCAGGGTGATAAGATTGGAATATACTATAGATCCATTTCCATGTAGATTGGGTTCTTGGGTAGAACTAGAAAATATTTTTGAAAGATTTAGGATGCTTGTAGGCATAACATTTGGGTGGATCAATTCTCATATGAGAGATCCACTTCATAAATGGGAAACCTTGGTAGACTAAGCACCATAGGGAGTGGGCTAGCTTGGGTTCCATACCAACATTTCAAATCATGTCAAGTCTGGCAAACAAAGTTTTGGGGAGGGTTTAAGACCCCAATGCCTATTGAGATTATAAATAGCATGGTAAAAGGGACTCATGACTTGATAAATAAGGCTTGAAGAATAATTTTTAAATTGGGTGTCAAAATTCCACCTCCAGTCCTTCCAACATGCTCAGGGTGGCTGCAAGAAAAACTTATGAAGCATAACATGTGGAATAAGCTCTTTAATGTAAAGAATATAAGGTAAGTATGCATTGTTTAATTAATATTTTTCTTTCAACTCAGCTAAGGGATCTAATCCTTAGTAGAAACCAAATCCTAAATATGGATACCTTTCCAAAAGAGCTTTGGGGCTTTGATTCTAGGAAATTAAGCTAACAAAACATTAGTACATGTCATAATAGGATACTACCACATGATATGAACATTAAAAGATAATCCTATATGAAAACCATCATAAATCCATTTCATGTGAGGCTCAAAAGCTTCAAAGCCCTTCTATATACTTTTGGAAACAAAAGAGTCTTAAATTTTAATAAGAGTTATAGGGATGACAAAAGAGTGAAAGCCTATATTCTTCCAAGTGGTTTAACCGTAAGGCAACCCATAATAAATACAATATCTTAGCAAGATTTTCCAATACTCACTACCTTTAATGGCTTGAACCACCCATTTGGCACATAAGGTTGTGTTCTACCTATAGAGGTCAAAAATTCTTATACCTCCTTTATTTTGAGTGAGGCAACAAATATATCAAGAAACATGATGTAATCCCCTCATTTTCTTAGAATTGGATATAAAAATGTTCTTGAGAATTTTAGATAAATAGTCATAAGAAGCCTTGGAGAGATCCCAACAAGAAGAATAATAAACATGAGAAGCAACCAATATTTTAATACAAATTTGGAATTTCCCTACTAAGGATAACAAATTGGTAATCTAATACTCAACCTTTTTCTCCACTCTATTGATGATGCAATGACATAGATCAGTCATAGAATTTTCAAAGGTAAAATGAATGTTAAGAAATTTGAACTGTTATCCTTGCACAATCCATTTACATTTAAATTTGAGAAGTCATTCGGTCATAGGCATCAAGCCTATTATAAAACACTATGTGTTACACCATTGTAAACTAGACCCAAAGTCTAAAATAGCTTATAAAAAGGTTTGCTCTTACTTTTTGAGTGTAAGGAAGGTTTCGTCCATTAAGTTCCCATTGATGATTTTGAATGAGAAGTCATATAGAACAATACCCCAAACCAGACCCTTATTAATTCGAGAGACATGAAGATATCCTAAATCTTCTATATAGAGGACATATAATGCTATGGAAAGAGGGAAATATTATCTAATGGAATGCTAATGTCATATGTTATCATATTTAAAGCCATTAATGGTGAGGTAGGCTGAGGTATCTATAAGTAATGTTTAGACTACGAAAACAAATTACTATCCAAAACCAATAATATTTAACATAGCTAAGATAAAATTCCATTCAATTCTATCTTAGGATTTTTAAAAATTGAATTTGAAAAAAAATGATTATCTAACGAGAAACTCTAGCCCATTCCATGATTTCCTAGACAACAAGATTATTAAGTATATACCAACCTATAATAAATTCAATAATATTTGGTCTTACAATGTAAGGTAAAATGAGACAAAAATAATTGGAAAGAGATTTTGCAAGGATTTTGTAGGAGACATTCATCAAGGAGATATACCATTTTGGGTATAAAAGTGATAATATCTTGATTGATTAAATCTCCTAATGAGTAGTTTTTCAAGGCTTATTTATACACCTAAAGTAATTTCAACCTAACAAACTCCCATGTGTATTTGGAAAATTCACATGGAAAACTATTGAGGCTAGGGGCTTTGTTATTTCTCATGAATTAGAGAGCCTTTGTGAGTTCCTAAAGGGAAAATTATGAGTCACAGATTCGTTGGTCAATAGATTTTATTTTTCAATAAACTAAATTGAGGTATTCCTATTATAATGAGACACACTTGAGGATCGGTCTCGATAGGATTGAATACATGAAGAAAATCTTGTACAGAATAGTGAAATCTAAATAAACAACTTAAATGGAATAATATTGTATTCAAAATAACTAAATTATATTAGTAACATTTACTCATTATCCATAAAATATTTAGGAAGGTACAAATTATATAGGTTAAAGATAAACATGTCCCCACATCCTCATGCATATTAGATTATCTTTCACAATGACATTTATTAAACACCTAAGTAAGCTAACTAAACATGTGTATGGAAAAACCATTAAATGAAATAAAAAACTACAATAAAACCCCCATTAAGCATAGATTATTTAGGTAGAAGAATTGGGTCACAACATAAAGGTCTAATGAGGTACCCAAGTACAATAAAATTCCCCCTAGAGGAGAATGTCATCTATATCTGAACCCTAAGAAGAGCTCATAAATGAAGATACTTGCTCTCAGTGAAGGGTTTTATAAATATATAACTAATTTTATTTATTTTCTAGATGTAGTAGATATTAATGACTTGATCATGGATGATCTCCTAAATGAAATGCATGTAAATCTCGATATGTTTGGTCCATTGGTAGAGGACTGAATTCCTACAGATCTAGATTGTGCTTTGGTTGTCATAGAAGATGATTATTGGTCATTAAAAATAGATTCCAAACTCAATGAAAATTCCATGAAGTTAAATAGCTTCAGTGTAAGTATTAACAACTCTTATGTATTATGACTTTATAGAAAATAAAGCAACAACATTCTACTTATTTCTTGACCAAATAATCAGACCTAAATCGAGAGAGAAATTGTAGAATGAGGTAGATTTATGATTATAAATATCACAAATATAATATTAATCTATATAACCAATCAATTTCAAGTTGATTCTTACTCCATAGTGAATCTTGAAACTATGAGTATCCTAAATGTAGTGGAGAATATGCTTAGATGCTTTCCAGTGCTTCTCATGTGATTCTTACATAAATCTATAGATCATGCCCATTAAATATGAAATGTTAACTCTAGTGTGTGTAAGGTATATGGGACTACAAAAAAAAAATTCAATATGGGGTAGCATGGGCCAAAGGAGATGGACAATCAACCTCAAGATTCACACAAAATAGAAAAGGATTCAAATTTAGCTTATAGTCAACCATGTTAAACTATGCAAGTAAATCAAAAGCATACTTTGATTTTTCAATAGTGATCTTGAAGTCAGACTAATAAATTTTAATCCTGAGGAAGTAATAAAACAATCCCAAGTTAGTCATTGAGAACCTATCAGAAAAATGAATTTTCACTATTATGATAGTGGATGAATAACTCCCTGTATTTAATAGGTCATCCACATAGATAACTAGAATCAATATTGAATAATCTTACCATAATATGTAGACATTCATATTAGAATGGCATCTAGTGAACCCAACCAAAATAACAAAGGATACCATCTTGGCATACCAATCTAGAAGATATGTTTGATGCCATAGATGGATTTTTGAAGTTTGTAAACTAAGGAAGAATATTCCAAAAATCCCTTTGGTTATTTAATGTATATTTTTGCTTTGAGGTCACCATGATTAATGATAGTCTTCACATCCTTCTAATGAATATCCTAACAATGTGTTATGGCAATGGAAAGAGTGAGTCATATTGAGTTCATTTTTGTAAACTAGTGTAAAAATATTAGTATAGTCAATGGAATGTACCTAATAAAAACCACTTGATACCAAACATGTTTTGAACTTGTGTATGTACCCATCTGATGTAATTTTTTTATATAAATCTACCTATATCAAAGAAGTTTTCTTCCCTTAGGAATATGTACTAAATTGCAAGTGTTTTTCCTTAGTAAGGAACCATATTCTTCTTCCACAGAAATATCCCATTCAAGAGTACCTGATGCCTCATGAAATAACTATAGATCAAAATTAGATGTAATGAAATCACGAGGGACATTATGAAATTATGAATAGGTTTGCCTATTATCTCATGGATCTCCAACCCTTTAGCCAACACCTTGAAGTGTCTATCTAGCATAAATAATACTAGTGATTGAAGAGTCATGAGGATATTCTTTATCCTTTCAAGATATTTTGGGAGAAGGAGGAGGTGAATCCTCATCACTAAACTCATAATAAGGACTAGAAAAAGAATTTAAATGATCAAGAAGCTACTCAAGTGAATCTAAATCATAAAAAATGTCATAAAATCAAGTTCATCCAAGGAAGGGGAATATATGCCAAGTGTAGAATCTGAATTATTATCTTGAACACTCCTCTAAACAAAAAACTCATGAGTGGTGGAATGGAGAATCATGTATCCCTTAACACACTTAATATATCCAATAAAGATGAAAATTTGATTCTGAGGTTGCATTGCCTTATGTTTATTCTTTAGAATGTGAGCCATAGTAGGAGATCCAAACACTCAGAAATGTTTCACTATGGTTTTTCAACTGTTCCATTCTTCAAAAGGAGTGACTCCCTTTAAATATTTATGATGACTTGGTTCTAAATATAAAAAGAATAGTTGATGTCCTTGGCCCAATAATAAGGTGCAAGAGACTTACAGTGTATCATATAATTTACAATTTCTTTTAGGAACCTTTTCTTATGCTCTAAATCACCATTCTACTGAGGACTATATGAAATATATGTTGTAGTTCAATCCCCTTTGAAGTAAAAAATTATTTAGAATTGTTAATGACATACTAATCACCATTATCAATGTATAAAATCTTGATGACTTTGCCTAACTATTTTTATACAAGAACTTTGTGTATGCAATGGCAAATGCAACATATCTACAAATTAGTCCTAGCTCGGAGAATATATATCCTACTTACACTTCCAATTGGGGATAGATAATCAGGGTCATGACCAATATGGATATGTTAGACCTAATAAAAGGATCTCTTACCACAATAATATCACTAGGAGGGTTAAAAAGCCTCTAGTCAAATAAAACTCTGCAATAACCCTAACTAGGTCATATGTCTTCATATTCACTATACTAATAACAAGTAAAGAAAAAAATAATCTAGTGCTCACCAAATTTTGTGGCACAAAGTGGGGGTTAGTAAACATAAAATTAAACATGCATAAGAGAATATTAATTAATATATGTATAGGTAAAACCCTAATGCATGGAGAGAAAGAATATTATTCAAAAACCATTACTTATGCTACTTCTATCTACCAAAGAGAGGAGCAAAGCTAGAGATACTTACCTAAAAGAAAAACCTGTCAAGACTTAATCTCTCCCTTGGCCAAAGGTGATTCACAAGAGGTTGTTATGTTTTGTAAACATCACTAAGAAATTCCAAAGCATCCAAGACTTCTCCAAAAGACTAGATTCTTCTCTAAGAATAAACCCTAAACTAAGACTCCTCAAGTAAATTGGTGGATGAGCAGATTGTAAAGAAGCATAAATGAATAGTAAATCTTTCCTAATCTCTAAGAATGATGAAATGGATGTGTTTATATAGGTAGATCTAACCCTAAACCCTTCTAAAAAAATTGGCCAACAAGGTCGACCCAGTCGACTTAGTATCATAATTGACAAAAAATATACTTGGTCATGGACTAGGTCAGCCAAGAGCTGACCTAGTCCCTAATAAGTTTTGTCAATAAGAGTACAAGGTTGATATGGCTGAAATAGTCATGTAAACTATCAAAAAGGAGTTTAGGTTAGGAAAATGGCTAATGAAGGTGGTAAAAGACTAGGGGAATGTGTAAAGTAGTAGTCAAAGCTGAGGGGAATGGTTTTTATGAGACAAGTATGTAAATAACAAGTGGCAATAAGGGACAACAATCCTATAAAGCACCAATGGTCTACCCACCCCTTTCTTGGTGCACCCCTTAGGGCATGCACTTGGAGTAATTAAGACTTGATGGGTTCCTACAAGATACAAAAAATTAGTAATTGATAAAGTTTGAAAAGATTATGTGTATACATATGCCCACTTGAAGCTCATCACATGTCATGCAGGTGAAATAGGAGATGGTGCTTTGAGAAAGAACATAGTAACAAAAAACTATAGGCTAAAAAAAAGTTATAGTATTTTAAAGCAAAAAATAACTAAAAGTAAATTATTGAAAGGTGAATAACTAAAAAAGTAAATGCGATGTGTATATTAACTTACCTTTATCATTATATGGTTGTCTATTGTGTTTGGAATTTTGATTGTGGAGGGTGTATATACTACTTTTGATAAACCCAAGAATACAAAACTAAATAGCAAAAATATATAAAGGTAGGAAAGCCAAGATAAATGGTGTTATGTGGATTGGATGTACTTATAATTCTAACAAGCTAAGGTGACAAGTGTTATGTTAGACTAAATGACCAAGCCAAAATTTAGAGTAAATTGGGTAACCAAAAAGCCAAAGATACTACAGACCAAAAAACTCAAACAAGTAAACATTACGTAAGAAAGGCAAAATAACCAGTTTAAACCAAGGATACATGTCAAAAAGATGGTAATCAAACATCAATGTAAAAGTAGTAACAATCCTTACTTAGAAAAATATGGGCAAGTAAAAAATGGTAAAACAACATTGATGAGTGATTAGTAACAATCCTTACTCAATCATCAATGGAAAAAGGTACATAAAATGGAAAACAACATTGATGAGTGAGAAGTAACAAGACAACTTCACTCAGCAATGGAAAAAGTACATGAAATTAGAAATAGACTCAAGTGTCCTGAAAAAGGGTGGTACAACAATGACAAATGGTAAAAGGAAGAAAAACACATCTATAAATGTAAATATATGGTGTAAATAAAGTTATTCATAGTTACTCCAAAATGTTGTTTTGCTCTAAAGATAAATCAAACTGAAACAAAGTAGTGCTAGCATGTTTTTAATATGTGAAGAAGAGGGAAGTATAAAAGAGGGAAAACAGGTTTAGAATCACAATTTGCCTTTCAAGGAGGGGAAATGAAAATGGCTGGAGGGCAGAATGAATGAAAAACAAAGGTATAAGAACTCTTTATTAAAGTTAAGACAATCAAATTAGGTTTGTCAAAACAAAAAGACTTTTGTCGTTAAAGACTCTGAAGAAATTCTCTTAGCCACACAAGTCTCAGGTCAATAAATGAGGTATGTAGATCATCCAATAAAGGCTATATGCATGAAGAATTAAAATGGACCTACCTTTCCACAATGTGTTCCTAATTCCTCATGACCCCTTACAAAATCATTGGTCTACTAAAAAGATTGGGTACTTACATGAGAAAGTAGGTAGCACCATAGATTTTTTTGAATTTTACTATTCAAATCTCTAGTTTACTGCACCATAATGGACCTCGGATCTATTGTGAGGCCAACTATGGAGTTTGAGCTTTGAGTGGAGATAGGATATGTTCTTTTAATCATGTCTTTATTTTGATTTTGACTTTTGAGATTTGTATGTTGAATTTTGTATATCATTGCCTTTGGTTTCAAATGATTTAGATTTTAACTTTTTTGATGGATTTTTCTATTCCTCTTCCATATGGATTTGGAAAACTAAAAATGGGTGTTAAATATGAATTTAATTTGAATACTTTGGACTTGGTTTCTAAGAGAGAAAGCATAGAGAGAATGGTGTCTAAGAGTCTTATAAAGTCAAGTGAAATAAAAGTTTTATCTTGACTTCGACCTTGTTTTATCCAATATGGAGTGAAAGGAAAGGAAATCAAGAGGAATGAAACATGAAATAATTTGAATTACTTCAAATCATTAAAAATGTGATACAGGGTGAAAATGGGTACAATGATAAAAAATTATGATTCCTTATCATAAGAATGAGGGATGTGTAGGAAAATATGCTAGAATAGATTATTATGCAATTTTTATCTACAAAAGAAGTAAAAGCTAAAATTGAGGACAAGGATCAAGAACTCGTAACCATTATAAAACACATTTTAGATAAGGAAAGAAAAGATGGTGTTTTTATGAGGAAGGCCAGGTCCTATCCATGGTCTTACACTTCAACTCATAAAAAAAAACCCAAGGGGGTATATAAAGCATGTGGAAAATAAATGGGATAAGAAAAAGATGATATTTGTGAGGAAAACCAAGTCCTATACATGTTCTTACGTCGTAACTCACAAACGAAAAACCCAAGGGGTGCTAAAAATTGTGTAAAAGGTTAAAAAATAAAGAGGATAAAAGTACATCAAAAGGAAGATCAGGTCCTATCCATGGTTTTACAAAGCAACTCATGATAAAAAGGGAAACTAAAAGACCAAAAGGAAGGACTAAGGTTTATGAATAAATAGAGAATTGATGTAGAGGGTGAGACTCATGTAAGTATCCTACAAAAAGTGTTTGATAGATGGCATATAGAAATCATGAAAATAGGGGAAGTATTAGGCAAAATACTTCTTGAGGATTTGTTCATTTGCCAGTTATTTGAAAATATGACCTTTATTGGTTTGAAGGTGATAAGTGCTTGGACCAAGAATATCTTTGACTAAGGACCCCACCATTTTGGGCATATTTACCTTATTTATTATGATTTTAGTCTAATTTGAGGATAAGATCACCAATATTAAATGTGCAAACTTTAACTCATTTGTTATGTTCTTTGGCAATATGGGCCTTGTATTGGCAGTTATGTTGTAAAGCATAAAGATTATGCTCATCAAGGATATCTAGAGCATGAAGGTGAGATTCACATAATTATTCATCGATCATGATAACATGAAGAGGTATACAGAGAGAGGGGAGACCAAATTTGAATGGAAAGATTGATTTAGAACCATAGACTAGAGAGAACAATGTTACCTTGGATATGCTAGTACAATAGGCCCAAAGAATAGGATAGAGATAAAGGTGTCAATCTATGCATGTTTCATGAATTATATTTTAGAGAATTTTATTAATAATTTTGTTGGTGGCTTTAGCTTGGCCATTACATTGTGTATGATAGGGTATGGATAATTTGTGATTGATTTTAAATTTATCATAAAGTTGTTTGACATCTTTGTTTTTGAAATTACAACCATTATCTGAAATGAGAGTATGAGGGACACCAAAGTGTAAAATGATTTGATTAAGGATAAATTTTGAGATGGTGGTACTAATGAAATTAATAAAGAGCATAGCCTCAACCCATTTGGTAAAATATTCTGTAGACATGATTATAAAGATATGCCCATCTTGAGATCAAGGTAATTTTCTTATGAGATCTAATCTCCACATGGAGAATGGTCAAGGAGATTTTATAGTTTGAATATTGGAAGGAGGTGAATGAATTAAATCATCATAAATATGGCAAAGAGTACACATTTTAGAAAATTCAATAGCATCCTTTTCAAGAGTAGGATAAAAGTATCCCATACATAAACATTTATGGGTTGTAGTATTTCCATTACATTGGCCACTGTAAATGCCCCCATGTACTTGTTCGAGAATAAGAGTAGCCACATATTGCATAACATAATAGATCAAGGTACCTTCAACATTGTGATGGTATATGATGTTATATCAAAATACATACTTAAAATATTATTTTCAAATACAAGTCTTTTGATAGGAATTTAGGTGGGGAGGATAAGTTTGGTGTTCTAAAAATTGAATGATGTTTTTTACCACTAGCTTTATCGAATGATGATCGTCTAAATGTGGTAGATAAGTTAATATTGTAGTTGAATAGAATATGGATATTTTCTTGTTTGGATAAGAAAAGTGGGATTTATAAGAACTTGATGTGGATGAAAAAAGTATGCTAAAGAAGTGAGAGAATCAGGAATATAATTTTGATCTTGAGGGATAGGCTCGATGGTGAAAGAAATGAAATCTTTGGTGACAGTAGTTGAAATTTGATGATAGGAAATGAGATTATCACTTTTACATTGGTAATCACCACTAACTTGGTGACAAATGAGTTGGGAATCACCTAAAATATGTACGTATTGGATATCCAAATCAAGGGTAGCTCTCATGCCTAAGATTAAAGATTCGTACTCAACCATATTGTTAGTGACGTTAAATGTTAATCAAAAATCTAAAGTGATGATTTTTCAAAGAGGGATCATAAGAATACAACCTTTCCTAGATCCTTGAAAGCACTTATCACCATCAAAGTGAAGGGTCCAAGTATCCTTATGTAAATTAACATTAATTTTAAGAAGTTATTTGATAACTAATTTTGGTTTAATAGTATCGGGGAAGATATTGTATTCATCAAGATTACATTCTTCAAGATCAATATTAAATTTATATAAGTAATATTTAAGGGATATGGCCTGGTTGAGACCTTCAATATAGATAATATTATTATTATGAAGACTATATTGATGGTGATCGGTAGTAGGCATAGGAACTATGACAAGTTGATTAGTGATTATTTGTCCTTTGATACATTTTTGAGTAATAATTTGGAGATCAAATTCCATAAGAAGGACCATCCACTTGCCAATTCTATCTCTAGGAAGATAGGATTTAGAGAATAAGTGACAAAGTGGATCAGAATGGATGATAATATAAGTAGTTTGGTAAATTATATAATGTCAAAGTTTTTTAGATGTAAAATATATGGTGAGGTAATCATGTTAGACTTTTATGTAACATTTTTCATAATCCATGAGGCCTCAGTTGATATAGTAGATGACATATTCTCTTCTAGTATCATCCTATTGGGTAAGCATTGTCCTAAATGATATGGGTGTGGAAGAGGTATATAGGATCAAAGGTTGATCATTTGAAGGGGGCCAAAGATTAGGTGGGTGAAGAAATAATTATTTGATTTTATAAAATGCTTTTTGATAGGGATCTATCTATTCTAGATCATTAAGTTTCTTAAGAATAGAATTCATAAAGTGGATATGGTAAACCACTTTGGGGATGAATCATCTAATTGCCCCAATTTTAGAGAGATAAGTTTGAATGTACAGAATGGATTGAGGGATGGACATGTTGATGATAGAATTAATCTTGGTAGGGTCAACATCAATACCACAAAGAGAAATTAAGAATCCTAATCATTTTTTTGATGTGACATTGAAGACACATTTGTAAGGATTTAGTCTAACTTTGTATTTTAGAAGGTGGTCAAAGATGATGGAAAGATTAGAAAGATGATTTGTGTGACATTTAAACTTATCAATGAGGTCATCCACATAGATTTATACAATTTTGTGAACAATATCATGAAAGATATGATTCAATGCTCATTGATAATTATCTCTAACAATTTTGAGTCCGAAGGGAATTTTAACATAAAAATAGGTGCACCATTATGTGGTGAAAGAGGTCTTATGTTGGTCTTCAAGGGCAATGTGAATTTGGTTATAGCCCAAGAAACCATCTATAAGAGATAACATTTCATAAATAGCTATGGAGTTGATAATGACATCTATTGAAGGTAGATGTAAATTTTCCTTGGGATAATTAAGATTAATATTAAGAAAATTAATGCAGATGCGAATGACCATGGTGACTTTTTATGAATAGGGACTATGTTATAAATCCATTCAAAAAAGTCTACTAGTTCGATAAAATTAGCATTAATAGAATTGATAATTTATTTATGGCATAAGGTGGAAAATTCAAGTATAAATTTCTATTTCTTTTGGTGCACAATTTTAGCATATGGATAAGTGATGATATTGTACACCACAATGCTAGGGTCAATACCAGGCATGTCCTCATAAGACCAAGAAAAGATCTCATGATATTTGTGTTAGAGGTATAATCATTGAGAGGGGGTGAATCAGTGAAACAACATATTTCAAAACTTCAATCTAAATCCTTCAAACCCTTATTCATACACCATAAGCAATCAAGAAGCAAATAACCCACTTATAGCAATGAACATGAAAGATAAGCAAGATAACACAAGATCTACATGGGAAATCATCTTTGGAAAAAAAACCCACTCTCAATCTTGAAAACACATGGAATTATTATCCTATTATATGATTACAAACATAATACTTTAGTGAAGCACCCACTTCACAAGGAACACCAACCCCTAAAGATGACAAGCACCAACTTGTCTAAGATGTTGAGCACCAACACAACATCTATGAAAAGAACAAATCCATAAATTTAATTTCTTCTCAATATGATGGATAAACCATAAAAAATAACATCTGTCAATCCTCTTCACTCATTTGAACCTTCAAACATAATAAAGGCCTCCAAAACCACCTTTTTGATCAAACTACACACCTTTGCTTATTCTCATGCATCAAACCTATACATTTAACAATATAATTATGAATACAATGTTATACATGAAATACATACTCTTAAATTCCTTTCGAGACATCCACATAGCTCTCAAAACCTTCACAAATCTTTTTCTCATCACACACACTCATAACAACTCAACCTTTCATTTACCAGTCTAGAAATCATCACATTTGCTTTCACTCTTTATAAAGTCTTCATGAATATTATCTTCTTGGTCAGCCATAATAATTTACTTAAAAATTAATTCTTATAAAAACTAATACATAGCTAAAATTCATTCTCATAGGTTGACAATAGCATTAATGGGTCACACTTAATCAACTACACCTTTCAATTAGGCCTTACTAGCCCTTATAGGTCTCATGGAGACCTATTACCTCTTTAACAAATTCCCAATGATTTGAACACATAAAACCTATGTAAAATATACCCTTTATTAATCCCATAAAGTTCCATACCACTTGGAATTCCAACTCAAACCTTAAACCTACCAGTTAGGTATCCTTTTTCTTTAGGCCTTCATACACAGAAAACACAGTCTCAAACTTCTGCAGAAAACACACAAATATTTCAAATATACATATGATTATATCACATTGATGAATCCTTTATGACATATAATACACCTCTATGTGATTTATACACTTCAACATGGGCTCTAAGCACTCAATTTAACTCTCTCAGAATGACCACTTAGATTGGTCACATATAGTTAAAATACAATCAAACTATTTTGACTCTTTATAGCTGATCAAGGGAATATAATGACATATAATACCTTATCATCAATATATGAGAATTAATTTACATATTAATATTTATTTTCTTCCTTAACTCTACTCAGAACACCTACAAATTACCTCTATAAGATGGTCACTCAAACTACCAGTGTATTCAACAAACACAACCAACTTCTAAGCTTTTATTCATACTTAACATGGATTGGTAAAAAATACAAAATATATATAGATAGTATTCATATATTATAAAACACTCTCTATTAGTTACTTCATTTTTAAACATCAAAATACTATCAATAACTCTTCAATTATCCTTCTCAGGTCACTTGCAGAACATGTTAAAAACACATAGTCCACTTTGGATCTCAATATCTTTGATTGTACAAATATTCAGACCTTATAGCTAGGTTACATGGTTTTGTATTGGATTCCTTTAAAAAAATTACTTTTGGTTGGGTTAATGTTGATTCTTCCTTCGTGATGATTTTAAAAAGAAGTTGAAAAGGTTTCACTTGGTCAACAAGTGGATTGGTTGGGGTTTAAATTATGGTTTCCCTAGTTATAGGTGCAATAAAGATCAAATCCAATTAAGGGACCTCATTATGTTGAGGGATATGATTATGGGTTTCCACAATAATGGGTGTATAAAAATGTTCAATGATGGATTTCCTGAAGATATTCAAGGCTAGGTTGGGGGGAACATAGAGAATATCCTTTGGAACCTCCTTTTGATCGATAAGGTTTTGGACAAACATCTTAAAAGACCCATATTTGTCTACCACATGTTTGTTTGTGTGATGATACGTACAAAAATCATTCTCTATAAATAAAATGGGCTTTAGAAGAGAATGAGTAAATATCTCATAATTATAAGAAAATCAACAACACTGAGACCAGAATGTGATCTTGATAGATTTTACACCATGATCAAATTGTACATGGATCAAATGATATATCCCAAACACTGAGCACTAGTTCTCCTTCATAAATTTGAATATTTAAATACCAACGGTCATTGAGAAAATGCTAAACTTCAAACATGTTGACCTCATCTCATTCACCCTATCAATATTGAATGAATACACACCATAAATTTATTTATATTAGCTAGTTCTTTATCTTTCAGTGCTCACCATTGATCTAAGATCCAAGCTCCCATTATTATGCCACTTGATAATCTACATGCCCTCTAAGAACTTTGACTCTTTGACTCAACTTGCAAAATTGATCTTATAAATACATAAACACCTAAAAACCATTGATATTTATCTAAGATTTATAAATATGACACATGTCATTATCGCATTCATCCTTTGACATATTGAATTTTATATGCACTGTTGGATCAAGATCTATAATTTAACACATACCATTAGATCTACTGACTAATTGACATTTGAATCCAACTTGGTTAAACTTGATGGTCTTTACCCCATCACAATTTGATAGAACAACTTTGAATATTTATATCTCAAGTTATAAAACACTTCAAGACTCCAAATCTTTAAGGTACCTTCTTGGTACAATAGACAATGTCTCCATGAAATCCTTTTACCTTGACTGATTTTTTGAGTACTTACAATAAATTCACAAACTTTCTAGGTCATTCATATCCACTTGATGTTTAGTGATGGTCTAACTTATCTTAATCTATAATATGCAAGCTCCTCTTTTCAAATGATAAAATTACATAACAAGACTTCAACAAAATATCTATGTATGCTACATAATTTCTTCTTTCTCCTTATAGACCTATATATGTGTCATATCTCTTTAAACCATCAATATGATTACTTTGTCATTAATGCACTATGAAATATACTCTCTTTGACATCAATTAAAAATTAACATCTTTGGTCACCTTTGAGACATCTTTTACAAACCTCCAAAAATACCCCCCTTTATCATTGATGTCAACACCAGTACAAAGCACTTTCTCCCCCTTTGACACAATGATAAAGTGGGATCAACTCCTAATCTTATGTACTTGAAAATAGTTTAAGGACCAATAAAAAGGAAATGGCCACCTTTAATATATGATACATACTCCCCCTAACATTTTACATACATCTTCTTACCTTAATCTTCTCAAACACGCTCCATGACTACACTCTTCTTTGACCATACATAGCTTCTATGAATATAGAACATATATGAACATCAAAAACTACAAGAATTTACCTTGATAAATTAAGAGGGAATCCCCCTAAGTCACCTAAACTTAGGCACCCTTTTGAGCACCTTGGTTTTTTGGAAAAAAATGACCATAAAAAAAATCCATTTCTTCATACTAGTCTTGCTTAGAGGCCTTGTAGCCCTACCTGCACCTTATAGAGCCCATAACTTTATATGGTTGAAATTTTGTGGCTTGATATTTCATATATGGATCATTCTCATATTCACCCTCATACATGCCAAATATAAATACTTAGCTCATACTCTGCAACATACTTCCTTCATAAACCCACTAGCCAATTAACCCTCCATTAGTACAAATCCTCCTCCATGGAACCAACCGTACACTTACAAAAGACTTTGAAATAATTTTTGAGTACCCATTTGGCCATTTCAACTAATTAAGTATCCTAAAACCTCAAATCATTAGATAAACCACTTTTCCAATAAAGGCCAAAATACTAGGTTTGTAAAACAACAATGATCAACATACTATCTTCCAGTCAATTACATAAATTGAAAATTTTTCCATACCTATAGGTCACCAATTCACTCTTATGGACCAATTTTTGAGCTCATACTCCTTTGGGAATCCATACTTCCTATACCATGGTTTTTGATCTGCATACTCTTAAGCACAAATTAGGAAACTCGAGAGCAAACAAGAATTCTCCAATTACACACAAAAGACTTTCAAGGATTTAAACCACCTAGAGAACATATAAATAGATTAATCACACCTTTATATGCCACTAAGACACCTTGACAACTTGAAATTCTTTAAATGATACATAGAAATCTTCATACTCTACTTTCAGACCTTTAGGACCAAAAATTCTTGAACATAACTTGAGCACACATACTTGTAGTCTAGATCTTGAAATGAACAAATCAGAAAGTAATCACCTTCAGATCAATGAAATTATTCATGTCTTTCCATGAGAGGCCAATACATCTTCTCATGAACTTATGAGGTCACCACAAGATCAATGAAGCTCTCAACATAAAAAACACTTTATTAGAACATTATTCTTCTTGAATTCACAACCGTAGTAGACTTGTTCATATCTCAACCATGATTGTAGAGTATCACATATAATCCACCTCATATATACACATCTTCAAATGATATTATTATCCTAAAATATCAACTAAATCTCAACTCGAATCCACCATGCCTCCTTTTGTTTGATAAGTGTCTCCTTGAAGCCTAGATAGAGACACCCTTAATTCACAATGTCCTAGAACAATGTGAAACTAGGAGTTGCACACAAATCCTCATATTCCTTCTCCTCCTTGGTCATCTGATACTGATATTTCTTCTTATTTTTAGGCTTAAGAGAAGAAACATGCTTATCCACAATAATATTCTTCTTTTCTTCTAGGATGGTATTGACAATACATGGAGAAAATAAAGATTCTTAGCATACCTTTTCCACTTGAAGTAGTAGTCTCACACTTCAAAGCATCAATACTTGACATTCTCAACTAATATTCTTCATAAGAAACTTTCTCACTAGCATTGGGATGTTTATTTGTATACTCTTCATTCCCAAAATGGGTAGATAATGAGATCTCCTGATTCTCTTTAATCTCTACAGCATTCTCTACCATAAAAAATAGTCCACTTGGACCTACAAACTGATCATGGCACATATTTTTTAATTTTGGTTTCTATAATTTATCTTTCCTTCTTCTTTCCATTCTAAGAGTCTGATTGAACTTATTTTTACTTAACGGCCTTTGCTTGTAGAACCTAGCAATGTGACCAATCTTCCCATAGTTGTAACAAACCATTCTTCTTGAAGTGAACTCATCTTGCCTTACCTAATTCGGACAAAATCTAGTAATGTGTCCCATGTCATGATAACTATAGCACTCACTTTAACTCACAACATTTTATTGATGATTCCATTAATATTTCTAATAAAATTCATTCTTGGAAGGTATTTTACACTCTCTAACCTTAAGTCCAAATTGATTACAAGTGTAGCAGTAACTATGGAAATTCTTGTACCTCATGACATTTGGTTGTCTAATTTGATTTGTTCTCATTCTGCTAACATCCTCATTTCTTGACTGATGATTGATCTTCAAGGTCTTATTGTCTTTGTTCACATTGGTCTTTATCTTGTCTTGTGTTATTTTCTTTTGTTCTTCTTTGTAACCAAGTCTAGTTCTATCACTATCATGTTTTTGACTATTCAAAATGTTGTCTAAATCAATTGAGATCTTTTCAAATATCACATATGATTTCATCTTACTAGATGTATTTTATAACTCATCTTTCAATGACTCATTTTCAGTTACATACCTTGAACACTCATCTTCTTTAGCTTTCAGGTTTGTAGATAGGATTTCCAATTGAAAACGAAGATGATTAACTATATTTTCATGCTCCTTGGTGTCTTCATTTATTCTTTCCTCAAACACACTAAATTTCTCTTCATAGTCCATTATCAGAGACTTCAACTTCCTATTTTTATTCTTCTCAATATTTAGATATTCAAGGGTATTCATCAATTTAGTCTCAAAGTTTACCTTACCTTCTTCATCATCTATATCACCTAAACTACTTCCAAACCATGTCAATTCTTTTTGATATGAGTAGCTACTTTCTTCAGCCATGAAGAGCTCTTCATCTTCAGTAGGACCATTATCTTCATGATCATATTCAAAATCATTATCATTATTCTCATCATATGAGCTACAATTTCCCTTGGTGTAGAGACTCTTCTTGTCCTTATAAAACTTCTTTTGGATATTATACCTTTTGAAACTATTTTTACTCTTATCAGACTTTAATTTCTTCTTGTCATTATCATGATATTGTTCATGTTATTCATTGTCATTTCCCTTATGATTATGTAGACACTTGTTGGCAAAGTGACCTATCTCTCCACAATTGAAATATTTAAAGGGAAGTTTACCCTTAAACTTGCTTGAACCTATTTTCAGTTTTCTTGTTAACAGAGCTATTAGTTCATCATCATCAAAATTAGAAATATCATCATACTTTAATTTATTACCTTGGAAATTATTTTTTTATCTTATTTTATATATTAAAATTTGCTTCTTTATTTTGTGGTTTATCTTTATTAACTCTCATCTCATAGGCAAAAATAATGCCATGAAATTCATCCATCTTCATTTTAGTGAGATCATGACTTTCTTCTATAGCAGAGACTTTTGAATCAAATTTGAAAGTGAGAGATATTAATACCTTTTTCACTATAGTTCCTTCTTCAATAACCCCTCCAGTGCATTTTATCATATTCACTACCTCATAAACTCTTAGAAGATAGGATGGCACGGTATCCTCTTCCTTCATTTTAAGACTTTTAAATTACCTTTGGTAGGTTTGTAGTTTATCCAACTTGAATTTTGAATATCCTTCATAGATGATCTATAATTTGTTCCAAATATCCTTGGTAGACTTGAAATGGATTACCTTGGTGAACTCGGCCTTAGAAAGACCACAAAGGATAACATTCATAGCTTTAGAATTGTTCTCACTCAGCTTCTTGCCTGTAGCACTAGTTGAAGGAGTAAGTGGCATAAAATAACCATCCAAAATAGATTTACAAGTGTCAAAACCTAAGGACATGATGTAGGTATTTATTATTGCACTCTATAAAGCATAATTATATCTATTTAACAACAGAACTTACTTAATAGAGAAACCTTGAGAACTTGTCATTGTACCTAAGATTACCTTCAAGTGGTTAAACTTGTACATAAGGTCCTAGCTATAAAACCAATTTTTATAGGTAAAATCATTGAGATGGGGTGTATCAGTGAAATAAGATATTTCAAAACTTAAATCTAAATCCTTCAAACCATTAGTCATACACCATAAGCAATCAAGAAGCAAATAACCCACTTATAGCAATAAACATGAAAGATAAGCAAGATAACACAAGATCTATGGGAAACCATCTTGGGAGAAAAACCCCACTCTTAATAATATAAACACATATAATAATTTTCCTATAAAATTATTACATACATGATACTTTAGTGAATCACCCACTTCATAAGGAGCACTAACCCCTAAAGATGACAAGCACCAACTTGTTTAAGATATTGAACACCAACCCAAAATTTATGAAAATAACAACTCCATAAATAGATTACTTCTCAATATAATGGATAAAATATAAAAAACAACCTCATTAAATCCTATTAACTCATTCAAACCTTCACATATAATCAAAGCCTCCAAAACCGTCTTGTAGATCAAACTACACACCTTTACTTGTTCTCATGCATCGAACCTATAAATTCAACAAATATAATAATGAACACAAGGTCATAAATGCAATATAAACTTTTATATACCTTTAAATACATCCAAATATCTCTCAAAACCTTCATAAATCGTTTTCTCATCACACACACTCATAACAACTTAACCCTTCATTCACCAGTCTAGAAATCATCATATTTACTTTCACTCTTTATAGAGTCTTCATGAATATTATCTTCTTGTTCAGCCATAATAATTTAATTAAAACTTAAGTCTCTTAAAATTCTAATAAATATCTCAAATTCATTCTCATAGTTCATCCATAACATTCATGGGTCACATTTAAGCAGCTACACCTTTCAATTAGGCCTTAGTAGCCCTTATAGGTCTCATGGAGATCTATTTCCTCTTTAAAAATTTAATAATGATTAAAACACATCAAAAATATTTCCAATATCCCCTTTATTAACCCCATAAATTTCCATTCCTCCTGGAACACTAACTCATATGTTGAACCTACCAATTAGGTCTCCTTGTTCTTTAGGCCTTCAAACATAGAAAACATAGTCTCAAACTTCTAAAGGAAACACACAAATATTTCACACACACACACACACACACACACACACACACACACACACACACACACACACACACACACACACATGTGATTATATCACATCGATGAATCATTTAGGACTTTTGATACACCTTTATGTTATTTAGACACTACAACATAGGATCTAAGCACTCAATTTAACTCTCTCAAAATGACCACTCAGATTGGTCACACATAATTAAAATACATTGAAACTATTTTGACTCTCCATAACTAATCAGGGGCATATCATGACATCTAATACCTTATTATAAATATTTGAGACTTCCTTTACATATTAATATTCATTTTATTCCTTAACTCTACTTATAAAACCTTCAAATTATCTTTGTAAGATGTCACTCAAGTTATTAGTGTATTCAACAAACACAGTAAACTTATAAGATTTTGTTAATACTTAATATGGATTGGTAAAACCTCAAAAATCCATACATATAATTTTCATGGAGCATAAAACACTCTCCAATATTTATTTCATTTAAAACATCAACACACTATCAAGAACTCTTCAATTATCTTTCTTAGGTCACTTGTAGAATATGTTAAAACACATAGTCAACTTTAGATCTCAATATACTTGACTACAAAATCATTTAGACCTTCTAAATAGGTTCTCTAGATGTACCTTGGAGTATTATACAAATTTTTATTTTATACCATGATCAAATTCTACATGATCAAAAGATATAGTCCATAAAATGAGCATTATTTCTTCCTCACAAATTTGAATATTTAAATACCAATAGTCACTGAGTAAATGTTAAACTTTGAACATGTTGACCTCATATCATGCACCCTATCAATATTTTAAAAATACACACCATAAATATGTTCAAATAAATGAGGTATTTATCTTATATCACTAACCGTTGATCTAAGATCTAAGCTTCCATAATTGTGCCACTTGGCATCCTCACATGCCCTTTGAGCACATTGACTATTTGACTCAACTCACACCATCGATCTTATAACTACATGAATACCCATGAGCTATTGATATTCTATCCAATATTTTTGAATGTGACACATTTCACTATCACATTCATCCCTTGACATATTGACTTTTACATGCACTATTATATCAAGATATGTGATTTAATGTGAACCATTAAATCTACTAATGAGTTGACATCAAAATCTAACTTGGTTAAACTTGATAGTATCTACCCCATCACATTTTTATATATTAACTTTTAAGATTTATATCTTGATATATAAAACACTTTAGGACTCCAAATCTTTATGGTACCTTCTTAGCACAATAGACAACATCTCCATGAAATCTTTTAACGTCGATTGACATTCTAACTACCTACAATAAATACATAAACTTGATAAGTCATTCAAATTTGCATGATTTTATGTGATGTTCTAGATTATATTATGCTAAAATAAGCAATATCATCTTTGAAAATGATCAAATTACATATCAAGACTTCATTAAGACATCTATGTATACCTCATAACTTCTTTGTCCTTACACACTTGTATATGTGCCATATCTCTTCAAACCATCAATCTAATCATTTTATCATTAATGCACTATAAATTATGCTCTCTCTAACATCAATGACAACTTAACATCTTTAGTCACTTTGGAGACATATTTTATGAACCTCCAATAATTTATTGAAAAATAAGCTAAAACTATCATGTTCAATGGGTGTTAGTTCACGATAATCTGTAATAGGTCGTTGGCATGATGAAGTACCATATTCAATGCGAGTAGATTATTTGATAATCATAGAATTTCCTTCTTAGAAGTGATATGGTGCATTTGGTAAATAATAAATTGTATTATCTTTATGATCAATGTTAGAGACAAAGTTGTCAAAATAAGGGTCTTTATTTTTTAAATTCTTGAGTTTATGATGTTTCTAAGGAAGTTGAGGTTTTCAAGCATGAAGTAATTCAAGGATAAATTCATCTTTAGGAAAAGTAGAAGGAGGTCCATAATAATTAACATCTAGTTTGAGATCAAGAATTTTATTACCATGGATATCATATTCAAAATGTGTTTGACGAACATTTTTGCCCTTGGCATCTAATGTAATCTCAGGAGTCAGAGGAGCAAATTGATCAAATGAGATTAGTGTGTCATTAGTTTATTTGATGGGGAAGGAATCAAATATAATGATTGGTTATGTAAGTGGTATGTAAGATGGAAGAATTTTCAAAGTTTTGGAAGGGAGGATTTGTTCAACCACCCGAGGAGTATCAAGAAGTGGAGTATTAGTAGGAGGTACATGACCTTCAGAAGATAATTAAAAATTCATGGAAATGGTATGAAAATCTTGGTTGAAATAATGTATTTGAGCTAAATTTTTCTGATAATGTTAAACATTTAAGTCTCGATATTGAGTTAGGGCCATGATGTAGTTATCATCATAGGTTGGAGAGATGGTAATGATTGAGATTCAGGGAGAGTTTTAGAAGGTGAAATTCTGAGGTCACTGAACTTATGTGGAGACATGATTAAACGATCTTGTAATAATTTTTCCACTCCATAATAATTACATGTGAAGGCATATTTTAGGTAAGAAGGTTCCTAAGCATTGCATGGAGGTGGAAAGTTAGTGATCTCATCAGTAAGAGGAATAATGCAATCATGAGGTAATAAATAAGGAGGAATCCACTCTAAAATGTAAGGAAGTAGCTTAGAGTATTAAAATTATGTTGCAATTCATTAGGTTCATCATCATTTAAATCAATGAGAGTGGCTTGTATGTCTAGATTAATGTTGATAAATTCAATAAAGGGAACAGTTTTGATGGTAGGAATGGTAGGAATGAGATATTGAAATTTAGGCTTAATAAGTTGAATATTCCAAAGGTTGGGATTAGCCTAATGTTTATACCATTTTACATTATGTAGGAATTTAATGCATTGGCTACCAAAAGAGGTGATGGCCCTTATTTTATGATTCCAAGGATGATCAAGGAGTATGTTATAAGATAGGGGTAAATCAAGGACCATAAGTTTAGTTCAAATAGTATTAGGTCTAATTATTAGAGGAAGAACAAATACAAGCAAGTAGTTTTTGATTAGTTTTATCAAATCTATGATAGGTAAGATGGGTTTGCTTGAGATGGTCCTTATTATAGTCAAGCTGTTGGATGAACCATAAAAATGTTACATTAATACTAGATCATTCATCAACTAAAACTTTATGAATAAGGGTAGTATTAATGGTTATTTTAATGAATTGTGGTGGATCATCAGTGTGAAAAAGGATCTCATCATTAATCATGTCCTCTTCAATAAATTCAATATAATGTTTTGAATAAGGACACATGGATTCGATGGTATGCATGTTGGTAGGTTGAGGATCAATAGAGGGTGGTTATTTATCTATAGAAGATGAATCTTCAATTTTTTGTAATAATTGCATGAGTAATTTGTCATGATTAGGGGAAGTATGAACTAACTCTATAAGTGTAATCTTACAAGGCATGGAGTTAAGTTATTCAAAAAAGTTCCAATGGGATTTAAAATAATAAACAGTGTGAGTTTTAGAAGGTAAGGTATATTTTGAAGGAATGAAATTTATTGGGGGTTTGGAAAAAGGAGGTGGTTCCTCAGGAGATTCTAAAGCTAAATTAGTGGTTGTATTATCTTTGAGAAAATTTTCCTCCAAAGATGGTTTCTTAGGATTGGTGATAGGATCTTTGTGATTTGGTTTGTGATGATAATTTACCTTAGATACATTAACATATTGAGAATTATTTTAATATTGGTCATAGTCAACATCAATATCATAAACATCCTTGGTATTTTGTTGATAATTAGATGTGGAAAAAGATTTTTTATTATTAGAATAAGCTTTGGGAGCATGTTGTTTTTGAGAAGTAGTGTTTTAATCTTGAGGAGGAAGCTATATCATGGCTTCATGATTGAAGAAATAACCAAGCATGTAGGAGACAATAAATTTAGTAAGCCGTCGCCAATTTTCATGAGAATGACCAATATCAACATGGAACCAACAAAATTGATTAGGATCATACCATTTAGGAGGATTATAAGTATAGGTAAAGGGTTTAGAGAGTGGTAAAATTTATTTCATTTTTTGCACACTTAGTGGTATGCGAAAAGATGGGGGATTGTCAATTTTGGCAACTCTTTATTTGGTTTGAGGAGTATTATCAGTGGTGGTATTGGTAGAAGTTTGAAAATATCCTTTAAGGAATTTGGTATTAGGTTTTAATTGATTCATGAGGAAGTCTTGATGTTTGGCTTGGTCAAGAGATTCATTAAGTGTTTGAGGAGCAAAAGTTTGAACCTTGTATTGAAGCGAAGGAGTTGAAGCAATTATAAATAGATTAAACAAATTATCATCAATCATGTTATGGTTAACCTTGTCGGCTAGATATTTCCATCATTTGATAAAATCATGAGATAATTCAGTGAGAGATTGCTTAGCATTATGAAATGGCTAAGGAAATTTTTGAGAAGGTCATTATGTTCAAACTCTTTAACTAAAGGATTGACTAAATCCTCAAGTTACCAAATGGAATGTTGGGGAAGTTGGTTTTACAGTTCTAATACATCACCAGTGAAGATTTTAACTATAATTTTAGTTGTGGAAAAAGTATTAGTTTGGATCCACTCTTTATAAATATTTCCAAATGCTTTGAGAAAGGATATAGGGTCTTTAGTCCCATCATACTTAACAGTCAGAGATATTTTACCAATGTCAACAAACATAATGAAAGGAAAGAAAGGCTCTTTTTTAAATATTTTGAATCATTTTGTCATTCATGATAGGTTGAGGAATAAAATTGACATTGGCTTGAGGATTGAGAACTGGAGGTTGATTATCCATATTGATCAAATTACATTATAATTACATCATTTAAGAGGTTTTAAAAGTTTGAATTATGTTTATTCGTTGTATTAATTGTGTGATAAGTTGAGTCATATCAATTCATAGGTTGGTGTTTGTATAAATCCCTAAATTGGTATTAGGGGGAGGGTTTTTGGAAGGTGGATTATGAGTGGGATTGTTGGATAGACATGTGTCAATTGTTCTCATATTATGTCGAAAAGATGAAAGATGATAATTATCTTTATAGGTAAAAAAATTATTGGATCCACCTGCTTCATCTTGAAGTGTGATTTGAATTGTGCTATAGTCCGCAGACAAAGGAAGGGAAGAGGTAATCCAAGAATGAGGGTTATCTTGGGACATAAAGAGAGGGATAAAAGAGTATCCCATATAGTGTCTAAATGGATTTAAGTTGTCCAAGAATATTATAATAAGGGACTTCATGATGTTTTGAGGAAATGAATAGAATGCTTAAGGAAAGATAAATAGAAAACTAGGTCATCTAGATAGGAGAACTAAGTCAGTCAGACAATAAAGCAAAGGTAGCAATAAGAGAATAGAGTCAAATAGGTCAAGTTAATACTAATAGACATAAGGTAGAATATTACATAGTCAATAAAGTTGAATTAGTATTAAAAATAGGGAGAAACACAATCTAAATAGGAGATAGTGTCAACTAGGTTGACTTAGTACTATAGATAGGAAAAAAGATAGTTTATAAAAGACTATGTCGAATAGAATGATAGTGTGCTAAAAATAGGGAAATATTTTACAATTTAATTTGAATCAAGAAATGGAAGTAAACAAATAAACAATTGGATCAGTGATAATGAATCAATGGGCACACAACACAAAACCTTGTACAAATGCTAGCCAATTCAAGTTTTTACAATACCACATACAATGAGTAGAGAGAAAATAGTCAGCTGAAAAGTAAATGATAAGTGGTCATATTGAGTGTTGTTAGATTATTATGAAATGTTATTTTAAGTGTGATAAGTAATTTGGATAATAATAGGGAACTAAAAATCAATCTATATTATGGTTTTAGGACATTTAAGCTGAAAGGGATCTATGTTGGTAATGGTACTAGCTTAGTATTGGGGCCTACCCCTCACTTCACAATCCTGAAATTATAAGGGTGTCAGGTGCTTCACTAATATATAATATTAACCATGTGTTTATACTTGGCCAAAAAATCAAGTTGGATTTACCCTTTGCGATGAAATCCAAGTAGGTAGGCCTTGGGTAGACAAATGTTAAATGCATTTTGAAATTTGTGTGATTTGGTAGTGTGTGAAAAAAGAGAAAAATAGTGAAACTAAATGGTATTTTTGAAAAAATACCTAATTATATTATGTGAGATACTCTAAGCATGTAAATAACTAAAAATGAATGTGTGAATTAATCACTAACATATAGTTTTTAATTTCTAAATTAAGAATGGTATAAAGTCAATTCAAACAACACTATATACACACATTATAGAATAGAGTTGACTAGGTCTCTACTATTTTGTAGACGCAAGAGTCTATAAGAACCAAGTCAACCAGGTCAAGTTAGTTTTTTTAGATAGAAGATAGGCTATAGAACTAAGTTGACTAGGTCAACTTAGTTCTCTATAGGATTAAATTTTTGAAGACTACAAACTTACAAAAAACATAACTATTATGAAGTACTAAATTAAAAGAGAGAGAAAGAAAGGAACCTTGGTGGGTTGGTAGATGTTGAGGATTGTAAACTTTCTATTTAATTTCCTTGAATGCTGCTTGTAAGTTCTAAAAATTATGTTGATTAGGTCGACCTAGTTCTATGAAACCTTGTTTGTTGAAGCTTGTTAAGATGATTGAGTCAACCTAGTTGACTTAGTTGGTTATCTGGATGCTAAATATAATACTAAGTTGACCTAAATTACTTAGTTTTTAATCTAAAATTGAATAAGATTACTATGTTAATTTGATCAATCTAAAAACCTATATCTAATGAAGACATACATATAAATAACAGAGTCATTTTGATGTAACTATGTGTTAAACCTATGCAAAGAAGTTAGAACTATATTAGCCTAGTTGACTTAGTATCATAAATATAGAAAAATAATAAAAATGATGGAAATTAAAAGTTCAAACTAAAACCTACAAGGGTTATATTCATGGTGGGTTCTCTATAATGTATGCAATGAAAAATGCAATAGATTCTATAAATAAATACATATCTTGGAGAAGATAGATCCTACTTACACTTCTAATTGGGGATACATTATATAATCAAGGTAATGACCAATATGTATCTTTTAGACCTAATCAAGGGATCTCTTACCATAATAATATCACTAGGGAGGGTTCCAAAGCCTCAAGTTAAGTAAAACTATGTAATAACCCTAACTAGGTCTTATGTTTTCATATTCACTATACTAGTAACAAGTAAAGAAAAATCCAATGTAGTGCTCACCAAATCTTATGGCACAAAATGGGAGTTAGTAAACATAAAATTAAACATGTATAAGAGAATATTAATTAAGTTATGTATAGGTAAAAACCTAATACAGGGAGAGAAAGAATATTATTCAAAATCCATTACTTATGTTACTTTTATCTACCAAAGAAAGGAGCAAAGTTCGAGATACTTACCTAGAAAACAAATATATCGATACTCAATCTTTCCCTTGGATAAAAGTGCTTCACAAGAGGTTGTTATGGTATGTAAGGATAACTAAGAAAGGCCAAAGCATCCAAGACTTCTCCACAAGACTAGATTCTTCTCTAAGTATAAACCCTAAGCTAATAATCCTTAGGTAGAATGGTGGAAGAGTAGATTATAAAGAATCACAAATTAATAATGTAAACATGGAATCCAAAGATAGTTAGATCAAGCATTAGTCAATAAATCTCAATAAAATGCATAAGAACACAACTAACTAAGACACACCTTTCGATGGGGTTTGGTAAATAATAATTAAGAGATAATGAAAAAAAGCATATAAAATACCTTCCAAAGAGCATCATACCATCCAAATTCAGCTCAAATCATGATTTTACCCTTGATTTGGTACTCAATTCTTCATCGATGATGTAAGGCAAAGATCCTCCATCATCCCTTGCTCACTAATGAAACTAGGCTCATGATGTGAAATCAAATGTATGACTATCTTGAAGCTATCATATTAAAAATGATCCATTATAACACCACTCACAAATGACTTGTGGAGAGAATTTTGCACAATAAGTTTACGCAAATGAAGCTTAAAAATAGTGGTCTTGGCCCTCCTATTTATAGATTTTTGAGATTGATCAAAATGAACCATGACTATCCATCTTCATATCAATATTTGTCGCCAATAATACATTCAATTTTGGAGGATTAAATCATAAATGCCTTCATAAATATTTTAAAGCAAGGGGAATTAAAGAGGCATGGGATGCCTTAAACCTGATATTTGTTACATTTATAGCTTATGGATGCCACCCCATAGATGATGTCACCCAATGATGTAGATATTAAGAACCAATTTTCAATTAAAATATATTCAATAACTTCCATAGATTTTCCACTTAAGCTCTTGATTCGAATCAATTAGCCTCAATGAGACTTTATCAAATTTCATGCAATTTTTTGGAAATTGATTGCACAATTAATTAAACAGGTCAAAATGTCATATTATTTAGTTTTAATCTAACTCAAGTGGAATTATAGAATGATGTTAGTTGTGTAAAGAATAATATCCCATTTAGAATGTTGTTAACATAAAATAACACATGCATGTGTCGTGTGTTTGTGAATTTAGAGAAAAGAGTGATCCAAAGCACCAAAATTCATTTTCATCATTTTGACTCAAAATTAATTGAGAAAAGTTAATAATTATATAAAATACATTAACTTATTTAGGGAAACATTAGCCTAAATTGACACGTGTATATGACAAGCTCAAACCATTTAGCATGTTTAAGTGATTTTGGCCCAATTTCTACATTTTCACAAATTTTGAGTAAGATTGATAGTTTTAACACAATGGTGTTAGGAATTATATGTCTACATTTTACCCTTATTTTATAAGGCATAGTGAGACATTCAGATGAAGCAATGTATTTTCAAAGAAAATAGTTGTTAAGAAAAAATTGAAAGGAAATGACCCATGATGCCCCCTCGAGAGGACATACAAGGATGAAAGAGAAGGATGGACTCTCGAAAAGAGAGAGAAAGAGATATTAACCTATGTGATAGATTAAATATAGATGAGATAATTATTACATACATTGATTATCAATTATCAAAATATAATTAGAATATAATGGGCCCTAAGGATGAGTGGAAGGGGAAGGATATAATCCAATAATATAAGTGACACACTTTGAACACACCCAAAGTTAGGGTGCAAGCTGCATGCTTAGGAACTAATCGATCCCGATACAATCTACACACTAAAATATTTATATAATGAGGGAAAAAATCTATAGATCTTGGAATTAGAAGAAACATGAGAATGTTGTTCTAAAGAAAGGAAATAATAGGGAGCCCTGCTAGAGGGAATTTGAGCAATTGATAAAGCAATTTTGCCCCAGTAGGGCTGATTTTGATTACTGATAATTAATTATGCCCTGGTAGGGCTGATTTAGATTTGTGATTAGTTAAAATGGTGTTCCCCATTAGGGAAAATTGGTAATCAAAACTTAAAGATATAACCTAATACATATATTAAAGATGAGCGGGTGCAAACGTAGAGGTGATGGTGTAATGATAGAAAATCCCATAAGAAACAAGGCATATAAAGATGCATAAAGTGATGAAAGATATGAATAGAATAATGAAGATGGATGAGATGACCTGAGATACATCATGTATCCAAGCACTGCCTACATAGTCCAAATGGACTTCAAGCCAATGTAGTTCACCCAGAAGCAAGAGAAAATGGAATGAGAAATGAAGAAAGAATAAAATGGACCACTATTTGATTAGACTCATAATGTATGCCAAGAGATGCATTCCTTGCATAAATTTAGGTTTGAGATAAGCCATTGGTACCTAATTTCATTGGTGCACTTGAGAGATGATCTTCAAATCTACATGGATTTTGAGACTTGGATATAAAGCACATGGTGCTTTTTATAGCAAAATGAAATTAGGCATTATAAGTATGAAGAAATTATAATGACATTGGATTTAAATTGTGTTGATCTGGTTCAAATGTGAATTTTTATAACTAAGGATAATGATAAAGACTACTAATACCAGACTTATAATTATTGACATTTCAATACAAACAAATAATAAGAATACATAAATGAACCTAACTAAAAATCAAGATATGAACAATCAGGATTTAAGCATGAACAAGAATGTACAAAAACAACTTAATAAATAACATGAAGGCAAGATAGGAATAATCAAGCTCTATGTACACTATCAAGATGTACATAAAAAATAAAACAAAAGAACAAGATAAAATAGGAACATAAAAGACCAAAAACCAAGAAGAAGAAATAATAAAATAAATAAAAGAAAGAAATAAAGAATCAAGAAAGCACAACAAAACACTAATAAAAATCAAATACACACACACACATAAACAAGAGTTAGTCACACTGTTAGTGTAGTTTGAAAACAATTATTTAGGCACATGTAGTAGAGGCATTAATTTTATGATATAATAATAAAAAAAGGACACAAAGTTACCTTCAAGTGATAGGGAAACAACATTAAGGAATATGGGGGTAAAAGAAGAAAAGGGAGGGGGTGATCGAGCTGAATCCAGATGTACAAGACAAGTGGACGCTACCTACATAGTTCTATGGACATGAGATCCAACATGAACTTTAAGCCAAATTTAGTTCTCCTAAGAGATGGGATAGAATAAAAGCAATGATAAGAAAACATAATCAATATTGTAGAAGAAATGGGAAAAATGGGCTTGCAAAATTGAAAGAGCATAGGATCAGAATAAATAAGAATGTAAAACAATGTTTTTATTAATTTGAGGACTGTTTTCTAATTTTTTCTTTTTTGGAATAAGTAACAAAAATGAAATATTCACAAAATTTCTAGAGAACTAACTAGCTGAGGAGATGCACATCCATAAGTAAGAGTTCAAACAATTGTTAAACTGGTTACAACAGTCATCATGGATATAAACAATGGAATAGCGAACTAAATAATCAAGGAGATGTATGTTCAAGAGTAGTAGTTCCAATAATAGCTAAAGCTGGCTGTAATGGTCCATGATCACAAATCTCCAAGAGTAAGATCCTATTAAGGTAACAATGCCTACTAAATAGAAACAAAAATGAGAGAATAGTATGCAGCACTAGATAACTCTAAAGAACCATCAAGTAGGCAAAAATCCTGAGATCTAGATAGATTTATGTTCACTTGTCTATAGAATAAGCTATAAAATATTGTCCATGCTAACCTACTTTGTTAAACTAGCATTGAATATTTTCAAAATGCCTATGAGTCATAATCAGGGTTGTAATTGGTCAAGGGATAAAACATGTTTAGGTTACAACATCCAAAGGCATGAAAAGAATATGGTTTTCAAAGAGAATGATCCAAAATTAATAGGGTCCAAAAAGAGGATGGTCCATAGTGTGATAAAATGAGTTAAGATGGAATATAAATAATTTGAAGTGCCAATGATCCAAAGATTTAACTATCTAGAGTCGTAAAACAATGTGGTTCTTGTAAGAACAATCTAGGATATAATGGTAGGATAAAATAGCTTCATCACAAGTTTCTCCCAAGTAAGGGGTCCTATAGATAATGGTTCAAATGGTTTTCAAGTGTATAACCTCTTAAGGTTCATAATGGTCATGTGATTTAGAAGTTCTTTGTCACCTGAAGTGGCCAGTCGGTATGCCCCTGATCCATAATTTTGTGTGATAACATATATTCCCTATTAAGCATAGGATATACTGAGAGGGGAGGGTGAATCTTTATATCATAAATCTTATAAAATTTCACTTAATAAAATTATACTTAACCATACATTCAATATATGTAATAAAAATGAAATAATAAACACAACATAAAATAGAGAGAGATACTAGATTTAACGTGGAAACCCAATGTGGAAAAAACCATGGAGAACAATCTCAATTATATGAATGAGCACCAACTCAAACTTTAATATTCATAAGCACCAACTTACAAGAGCACCAACCCCTTTTCTAAGAACCAACATAATAACTATTCATGAGCACCAACCCACAGGATCACTAACCCCTTTGTTGAGCACCAACACAATAACTATTTGTGAGAACCAACCCCTTTTACTGAGCACCAACATAACAAATATTTGTGAGCACCAACCTATAAGAGCACCAACTCCTTTATGTATATCACACAACTATCTCTCGATGTTTCTATCTCAACAAATGATAGTTCATTACAATATTTCTTTCCTCTCTCTCCTCTGCTCTGCTAAGCTATATATAACAATTACAAATCAAAATCTATCTCACATTTTACAAATGGCTTCTCAAGCGTTTATTTATATCTTTCCAAATGACCTTTGGGCTTCACCCTTTGTGACCCTTTAATCCTCATGGAAAATGGTGCCAAACCTGCATGACCCTTCATATCCTTGCATTTGAAAAGTCATATGGTGACCCTTCATAAGCAAAAGCATCCTTTCCTCTTTTGTCTTTATCTTGGTGACTTTTCATATTCCTCAAAGTTTCCCTTCATGAGAAATTGCACCCCTCCTCTTTTGTCTTCACTTGGTGACTCTTGGAATTCCCTAAGATGACTCTTCATGGGAAAATGCATCCTATTCTTCTTTTGTCTTTACCTCATGACTCTTTGAATTCTCCATGAGCCCTCTTTTGACTTATATGCAACCAAAAATATATTCATTGATATTAAATAGATATTAACACACATTAGCGAAGATATAACTATTACAAACATCATTAAATCCAATGGGGCCTTTATCACCAATATTTCTAGACCTTTGACATCAATGACAATATTTCCAATAATATCCTCCTTTGTCATTAATGGCAACTTCAATCCTAAAACAGCCACATCTTGAAACTTGCACATACTGTCATCTAAAAAACATACAGTAACTCCCCCTTATTGTAGTAACCTATACCTATTCCCTATACCTATTTCGGCACCTGTACCTATACCTGTTATTCTCCCCCTTTGATATCAATGGTAAAGGGCCTACCTGAAGCTAATAATTAGCTCCCCCTTAATTGAAGTTGAACTTCAATGGTAGGAAGTAAAAGAAATTACTCTCAATTCCTCTTGCAGATCTTTTAATGTGTCCTTTGATCATTCCTATGAGAAGATATCTAATAATACATATAAATTATTGCCTATCCTTTGAGCATCTGCAATCAACTCATTTGAATCTTTTCTTCTAATCTCACAACCTTTTATATAAAACTCTGATGTGTATCCCTAATCACATATTTGACTTACACTTAATAGATTATAATTAAGACCTTTTACATACAAAACATTCTTAGTCTTGGTTCTACCATTATCCAAACTCAAAGTACCTTTTTTGGCTATCCTAGTAGTGGTTTTATCTCTAAATTTCACTGTGCCACCATTGATCTTTTTTAGAGTTATGAACTTACTCTTGTCTCTTGTCATATGCCTCAAACATCCACTATCAATGAACCATGGCTGATCTTCATTACTTGCATGCAACGGTGTATGTACCAACATAGAATCTTCAGGTTGTTTTTTTTTCCATGAACATGTCTGAACCTTCTTCTTGATGAATGGAACCTTAAAACTCTGGTCCTTCTTGACTGAGTCAAAAATGCTTTTACAATACTGATCTATGTGTTCAAAGTTGTTACATTTGTAACATATTATGGCCTCTTCTTCAAAGCTTGATAGAGGAGTAAAAGAGTTGTAGCTTCTGCTTGAATCTACATGACTTTCCTTCTAATTATTTCTGAAACTGTTAGCTCTTTTCTAAAATTATAATTTCTTATGACCATATTTCCTTTTGTACATTTGTTCCCTCTAGCCTTCTTTGTTTGAAATGTCCTTTATATTCTTCACTTCTTCCCTTTTTGTTTCCTCTTTTGTAAGAGCTTCAACATAGATTTTTTTTTTCAAATTTGATACATGTCTTATCTAAATTTATTATTTGGCTTTCTAATAACTTATTCAACATGTTAGTTCTATCCTCAAATTTTAAATCACTAACTACTTTATCATTGACTGCTTTCTCAATAGCTTCTTTTAAAGAGGCAATTTCAATAACATACCTTTCACATTCTTTTCTTACTTTTTGCAACTGTGATGTTAGATATTTTTCATTATTTTTAACTTATTTAAAGTGTGCTATTAGATCATCAATTATTTCCTTTGACTCCTTTTCATTTTTCTTGATATGGAACTTCAATCTTTGATTCTTATTCTCAACAACTTCTAACTCTTCTAAGGCAAAAATGAGTTCTCCTTCTAGATTCACTTTAGCTTCATCCTCTTCTTCTTCTTGATCATTTGTACTTTTGATTGAAGAGGCATATTTATGTATGGCCATGAATATAATCTCTTCTTCTTCTGAATCACTGACTCCACTATCTTTGGCTGAGCTAGGATCTTTAAAATACAAGCTCTTCTCCTCAAACCCCTTCTTGAATTTACATTTGAAATTCTTCTTGTATGTAAACTTCCCTTCTTCATCATCATTACCCTTATTTGGGAATTTAGCTAAAAAATGTCCAATTTTTCCACAATTAGAAAATTTAAAAGGTAATTTTCCTTGATATTTACGTGTTTCCCTTTTCAGCTTGTGAATGAAAAGAGCTCCGTTGTCATCTTCATCATCACTAGAACTATCACTTGATTCTTTAATCTTATCTTTCTCTTTCTTTGATGTCTTGAAAGTCACTTCTCTCTTTGAGGATTTATCTTGTTTAGTCTGCATCTCATATGCTGTGAGAATACCATGAAACTCATCCATCTTTAGCTTGGCTAAATTTTTCACTCCTTGATTGCCAAAACCTTTGCATCATATCTCATTGGTAGATATCTCAAAACCTTTTGTACCACTATTGACTCTTCTAACTTTTCACCAAGACCTTGAATCTGATTTACTATTTGATCAACTCACAAAAGATAACTTGCTATATCTTCTTCTTCTTCCATCTTCAAACTCTTAAACTGTCTTCTAAAAGTTTAAAGCTTAGCTTTCTGAACCTTTCCATCACCTTTGTAAATATTCTCAAGTTTTACCCAAGATTCATGAGAATATTTACATTTCATAACTTTAACAAATTTAGATTCACATAAACCACATAAAATAGCATTTAAATCTTTAGCATTATTTTCACTTGCCTTCTTTTCTACTAGAGTAATTACATGTGTCTATGGCTCTTCATATTCCTCTGCCACTGCTTGCCATATGTCAAATCCAAGGGCCATCAAATAAGTTTTCATTTTTATGCTCCAAAAAACATAATTCATCCCATCAAACAAAGTTACTTTATTTGTAAAAAATCCTTCATGTGATCCAACCATCATGCTTTTCTGATCTACCTTCAAGATGCAAAACTTTTTCAAAGGGAACCTGCTCTGATACCAATTATTAAGAATGATATATACTGAGAGGGGGGGGGGGTGAATCAGTATATCATAAATCATATAAACTTTAACTTAATCAAATTATACTTAACCATACATACAATATATGCAATAAAATTAAAATAATAAACACCACACAAGATACAGAGAGACACCAGATTTAATGTGAAAACCCAATGTGGGAAAAACCATGAAGAATAACTCAAGTATATGAATGATCACTGACTCAAACTAAAATATTCACAAGCACCAACTTGTATAATCACCAACCCCTTTGCTGAGCACTAACACAACAACTATTCGTGAGCACCAACCCCTTTGTTGAGCACGAACACAACTATTTGTGAGCACCAACCCATAGAAGCACCAACCCCTTTGTATATATCACACAACTATCTCTCAATGTTGTTATGTCAACAAATGATAGTTCATTACAATATCTCTTTCCTCTCTCTCCTTTGCTCTTCTAAGCTAGATATAACAATTACAAATCAAACTCTATCTCATATTTTACAAATGTCTTCTCAAGCCTTTATTTATATCTTTCCAAATGACCTTTAGCCTTCACCCTTTGTGACCCTTCAATCCTCATGGAAAATGTCACCAAACTTGCATGACCCTTCATATCCTTGCATTTGAAAAGTCATATGGTGACCTTTCATAAGCAAAAGCATCCTTTCTTCTTTTGTCTTTATCTTGGTGACTTTTTGTATTCCTCAAAGTGTCTCTTCATGAGAAATTACACCCTTCCTCTTTTGCCTTCACTTGGTGACTCTTGGAATTCCCCAAGATGACTCTTCATGGGAAAATTCATCACATTCTTCTTTTGTCTTTGCCTTGTGACTCTTTGACTTCTCCATGGGCCCTCTTTTGACTTATATGCAACCAGAAATATATTCGTTAATATTAAATAAATATTAACACACATTAGCTAAGATATAACTATTACAAACATCATTAAATTCAATGGGGCCTTTATCACCAACAATGCTAGACCTTTGACATCAATGACAATATTTCCAACATTCCCATCTAATTTTAGAATGGATTATAAAAAATGATTAGTCAAGCATTAGTCTAAGAAATCAAATGAAAATGCATAGAGATCTAATTAAATCAAACCAATCTATTCATGCAGGGTTTTGCTAATAAAAATAGGATAAAAATAAAATAAATTAAAATTATTACCTTCCCAAGTGTCTCCATTGCTCAAAATTGGCTCAAAAACCTGTTCTCTCCTTGATCAAGAATTCTTGTCTTCATCAACAATGGTGGCAAACTCCTCCAATGTCTCAAGAACACTCCATAAAACCTAGGCTTATGATATTGAAACTATATAATTGCCTATCAAATGAAGCTAATCCAAATATTAATAATACACTAATTAAAACATAAATAAGTTGTGAAGAAATTTTAGCATTACAATATTAGAATAATTGAGCTTAAAAATGATGTTATATTCCCTCCTATTTATAGATTTTTGAGATTGATTAAAATGAATTGTGACCATCCATCTTGAGATAACGATGTGTGGCCAAGAATCCATTCAATTTTAGAGGCTAAAACCAATATATTCCCTCATAATGATTTGGGAAGAAAGGGCATTAATGAGGCATGGGAGGCCATGATTTAGATATTTTATTTATTTATGGCCTAGGGATGCCTTTCCAAGAAATGATGTCATTAGGTGATGAAATTAATAGAAATCAATTTCCAAAAATAAATATTCAATAACCTCCATGGAAAATTCACTTAAGCTCTTGATTTAGATTAATTAACCTTAAACAAGATTAATCAACATTTATGCAATTATTTAGAAATTGGCCCTCAATTAATCAAAATGGTTAGAAAGTCATATTACTAGGTTGTAATTTGACTCGAGAAGAATTAGAAGTTCATGTTAGATACGTTGGAATCATATTCCCATTTAGGATGTTTCTAACACAATTTTAAAAAGGTACATTATGTGTACTAACAAATTATAAAAAAAGAGTGATCCATAGCACAAAAAGGTGAAATCATCATTTTGACTTGAAATAAATTGATCAAAGCTAAGAATCACATAAAATGCATTATCCCATTTAGGGATACTTTGGCCTAAATCAACACTTGTAAATGACAACTTTGAACCCTTTAGCACATTTTAGTGATTTTGACCTAAATTGGGCATTTGAGTGAAATTCAAATAAGATTGATAATTTCAACACAAATGGTGCTAGGAATTAGATGTCTACATTTTGCCCCTATTTGAGAAGGCATAGCAAGACATTCAAGTGAATCAACATCTTTTCAAAGAAAATATTTGTCAAGAATAAATTATAAATGACCCATGATACACCCTTGAGAGGACATACTAGAATGAAAGAGAAGGATGAACTCTCAAAAAGAGAGAGACAATGAGAGATTTAACCCATGGAATAGATCAAATCCAAATGAGCTAATGCTTTCACACATGGTTACTATCAATGATAAAAATATAATAATAGGTATAATAGGCCCCAAAGATGGGGGGAATGGGAAGGATTCAATCCAAACATGTAAGGGACACACTTGAAACACACCCAATTTGAGAGTGCAAGATGCGTGCTTACGACATTGATCAATCTTGAGACAAGGTGCACACTAAAATATTTCCATCATGGGCATTAGTGTGGAGAGCTTTGAATTAGAGAAAAATGGAAAATGTGGTCTCCATAAAGATGATAATAAGAAGTGTCCCAATAGATCATATTTGATTGTGATAAAATAGTGTTGCCCTATTAAGGCTAATTTGATTATTAATAAAGAATAAATAATGGTTTATCCTTATAGGGATGATTTTATTATTAACGTAGGATCATATTTGGTACCCTAGGATGGGAAAGTCAACAAAAAATAACTCAAGGAGATAACCTAATGCATAGATTAAAACAAGTAGGCAAAAACCTAGATGCAATGGTGGAATGACTACTAGAGCCATAAAAAACATGCATACAAGAATGAATAAATTAATGAGAGAGATGAAAATAATAATAAATATGGCTGAGATGACTCCAAATGTACAAGATAAGTGGATGCTACCTACATAGTTTGATGGATGCATATTTCAACGTGAAATTCAAGCTAATGTAGTTCACCCAGAAGTGGGAGAGAATGGAATGAGGGATAATGAAAAATAACCAAGAATTGATTAGACTCATGATATATGCAAAGAAATGCACTTTTAAGCATTGAGTCTGGTGTTAATCCTATTTAGCCTATTTTATGCAAAGTGTTCTTGATAAATATTCATCGAATCTATGTTGACATTAAGACTTGATTCTAGAGAACAAAGTTCTTGCTATTGAAAAAAAATTAGGTAGTGTAAGTATGAATAACTTATAATGATATGGCATTTCAAATTCATGAATCTAGTTCAAATGTGAATACCTATAACTAAGGATAATGGTAAACAATGACCAAAACTAAAGTTACAGCTACTTACATTTAAATAAAAAACCAAAGACAAAGAAAAAGATAAACATAAATGAACCTAAGTTATAATTAAGGTATTAATGATCAAGACTTAATAAGGAACAAGAATGGTTAAAAATGAAAATCAAGAACATCTTAACAACATAGGATCAAGATATGAATAATCAAGATCTATGTGGTCCATCAAGACAATCTTGAACACAAAAGAGAAAAGCAAAATCAAACAAAAAAACAAGACACCAAGAACAATCAAAAAAATAAAATGGTCCAAGAATAACTTCATAACATAAGATCAAGATATAAATAATCAAGATCTATGCGAATCATCAAGATGATCTAAAAATCAAAAGAGATAAGCAAAAGCATACAGGGAAACACAAGACCAAGATAAGACAAGAAGTAATAAAAGGAGAAAAGGAGAAGAAATAAATGAAGAGGTGTGAAAACAAAACAAAACACTAATAAAACACAATAAAACACTAATAAAACTCAAATAAACACACACAAATGAAAACCAAGTTAGTGATGTTTAAAGACAATTTTTCATGCACATGTGGTAGAGGTGTTACTTTCCACCACAACATAACAAAGAACAAGGACACAAGAGTTGTTCCCTAATTAAAGAGGAATAATGATAGAAGAAATATGGGAAGAGAAGAAAAGGAATGAGTTGGTTGAGTTGACTCCATCTATACTAGACAAGTGGGTATTGCCTACATAGTTCCATGGGTGCATGTTCCAATATGAACTCTAGGCCAAATACAGTTATCCAAAGAAGTGGGATAGGAAAAAAAGATGATAATCAAAAACATATAATTAATGTTGTAGAAGAAAAGGGAAGACTTGAAAAATGAGATTGGTCTTGAAACATGGAAAGTTGGTGAGACGAAGGAGAATGATCTTGAAAAATGGCAAGTGCATGGAATTAATGCACTTGTAAAATGGAAAGAACATAACATGGTGGGACAAGATGACTTGTACAATGGAAATTTAGTATGATAAAATTCTTGTAAAATGGCAAGAATGTGAGGATCAAAATGTACAAAATCATAAGACAATGTTTTTGTTCTTTTAGGAATTATTTTCTAATGTTTTTGGTGTTTTTGGGATAAAATATGTATAAAGGGGGAACCAAATAGTTAAGGAGATGCTCGTTTGAGAGTAGAAGATCTAATAAATAGATAAGTTGGCTATAATGGCAATCATGGATATAAATAATGGACCAAGTAACTAAATGATAGTTCTAATAACAACTAAAGTCGGCCACAATGACACATGATTATAAATAAGTGAGAGCAAGGTTCCTAAAAAGATATCAATAATGTTCACCAAAGAGTAATAATGTAATAAAATAATCTGAAGAACTATGCGATAGGAAAATCCTAAGCTGAGAAGATGTTTTTATTCACTTTTCTATAGAAGAAGTTGTAAAATACTATTCTGGCTAAACTAATTTATAAAACTAGTGTTGAAGGTGTTCATAATGTTGATGAGACATAATCAAGATCATAAGCGATCAAGGGACAAAAGTGTTTAGGGTACAACAAGCCCAAGATGTAACAAAGAATATGGTTCCCAAAGAGAATGACACAAGGTAATATAAAATGTGTTCAAAGTACCAATGATCCAAAAGTGTTCACTATCTAGAGTCATGAAAGGGGTGAGGCTCATGCAAGAGTGGTCCAAGGTAGTATAAAATGGTTGGATAAAAGACTTCAAGATAAATTTCCCCCAAGTAAGGGGTCTTGTAGATAATGATTTGAAGCTATCACATGTAGAATCTCTTAAGGTGCATGATATTCATGGGATCTAAAATTTCTTCACCGTTCAATTTAGCTAGTCGATATTCCCCTAATCCATAGTTTTCCATGATAACAAATGGTCCCAACCGATTAGGTTGAAACTTGCCTTTTTTCTTGTGTTCAAAATTTATGTTCTTCTAGTTCTCTTTCAAGATGAAATCACCAATCTAAAACTCCTAAGGGATAATGCACTTGTTGTATCTTATCCAAAATCTATTCTAATAGGCTAGTAAGTTTTTTAGGGTAGTTAAACACTTGCCATCAAAAATTTCTAGTTTTTACAACCTTGAGATTCTATAGTCCTCATCATCTTCAATATATTATAGTGATATTCGCAAGGATGGAAAGTCAATATCTACTGGGATAATAGCTTATGTGCCATAGATAAGGGAGTATAGAGTGGCTCTTGTTGGGGTTTGATGACTAGTTCTATAATCCCAGAGGGTGAGAAAGATTTGCAAGTGCCAATTATTGCTAGCATCATTGACAATCTTCTTTAAAATGGCTATAATGGTTTTGTTTGATGCCTCGGCTTGTCTATTTCCTTGTGAGTTATATGGAGTTGATTTCTTATGATTGATTTTGAATTGTGCACAAAGAGCTCTTACATCTTTGTTTACAAAAGGATTTGCCAATATTAGATATAATGTACGCAAGGATGCCATATCGACAGATGATATGGTAATGGATGAATTTGGTAATCAGCTTCTCAGTTATATAAGTGAGAGGAATATCCTCAATGCACTTATTAAAATACTTGATAGTAGTCAAGATATGCTTATGGCCATCTAAAGATGTTGGGTTTATTTTCCCAATGAGATCGAGACCCCATGTTGAGAATGGCCATGGTGTTGTGATCAGATGTAGTAGTAAAGAAGGTACATGTATCAAATTACCATGTTGTTGACAAGGAACACACTTTGTACATAACTAAAAGCATTGGTCTCTATTTTTGGCCAATAATATCCTATTCTAAGGAGCTTCTTTGCTAAGACTACATTGTTGATGTGGTCTCCACACATTCCTTCATGAACCTCCCTTAGCGCTTGCTTGGATTATATTGAAGATAAATAATGAATAAGCATTTCATCAAATCCTTTATGATAAATTATGTCTCATAAGAGGGTATAATGTGATAAATGGTGATAAAAGAGTTTTTGATGGTTATTGGATAGGTCAGCTAGGAAAATGTGATCATGGAAGTAGTTATAAGTCATGGAACTAGGGTAATTTAGGTGGGAGATTGGGACCAGTAATGGTGTACACCCTTTTTAAATCTGGTATGACGTGTAGGTTGAATAAAATTTTAAATCGAGAACTGATACTATTTAGCTATGCCATCAATCTATATCATGGAACCAATTGTTTCCATTACATCAGTTGATCTATTTTTGCTCTTAGAATTTGTTCAAACTATAGAAATTTAAAAAGACCTTTGAGATTATCAAAAATTTGCTTGTGAGGAACAATCTTGTCATCTCTAGTTTGATACTAATCAATGGTTTGATTGATGATTAATTGGGAATCACCATAAACCTTCAACATTTGAATAACCCACTATATGACAAGGTGAAGCCTAGAAATCAATGCCTCATACTCAGCCATATTATTCATACAATGAAATTGTATATGACATTCTTTGGGAATCATATCCCCCTTAGGTGTAATCAATAATATGTTGGCTTTAAATCCATGAGATGTAAAGGAACCATCAAAATATAGCTTCCATTGTTTAGGTTCCTATGGTGCTTGTTCTATTTCCATAATATAATCATCTGGAAAATCATATTTTAAAGGTTGAGTATCTATGATAGGGGCTTCTATATGTTGATCAACAATAACCTACCCCTTGATTCCTTTTTGATTTTGATATTCAATGTAAAATTTGATTAGGATCATAACCCATTTAGCCATGCATCCTTGAAGAGATGCTTTGGACAATAGGAATTTGAGAGGGTCCACATTGGCGATGATAATAATTTTATTATTTAGCATATAATTCCACAATTTTTGGGTAGAAAATACCATAACTAAACAAGCCTTCTCAATAAGTGTATATTTATGTTCATAAGCCACCAGAGTACATATTATATAATAGACTGCATGTTATTTACCTTGATCATCATGTTAGGCCAAAAGTGACCCCAATGCATGCTTTGTCATTGATATGTAAATAAGTAGTGGTCTTCTAGGTGTTGGTGGTCTCAAGATTGGAATATTGGCCGAATATGTCTTGAGTTTTGTAAATACTATCTAAAAATATTCATCTTATTGAAAAGTTACCCCTTTCTTCAAAAGGTGGGTAAATGGGTGGCACTTATTTTCCAATTGAGAAATGAACCTATGTATAGATTAGATCTTTCCTTGTAGGCTTTGCAAATATTTAAGATTATTTGGTGGAGGCATTTCCACAATGACCTTAACCTTGGTAGGGTTGACTTCAATCCATTTTTATGATATAATGAAACCTAGCAATTTCCCTAATGTGATTCCAAAGACACATTTATTAGGATTTAGGCGGACTTTATATTCACAAAGCCTCTAAAAAATTCTTTCTAGAATGTTGATATGTCTAGCTCTTTTTATTTATTTTTATAATATATCATCAACATAGTTATTAATAATATCGTGCATCATGTCATGGAAGATGATAGTCATGGCACATTGATATGTGGCTCCAACATTCTTTAAGCCAAATTCCATGACTTTGTAATAGAATGTTCCCCACAGAGTGGTGAACACAATCTTGTGTTGGTCTTATTGAGCTATCTTGATCTAATTGTATCTATAAAATCTATCCATTAAGGATAGCATCTCGTACCCAATAGTTGAGTTGACAATCATGTCAATGTTGGGTAGAGGAAAATCATTTTTGGAGTACACTTTGTTGATATCTCTGAAATAAGTACAAATATGTATACCTAAGGTCTTTTTATTCACTAGGACTATGTTTGAGATCCATTCAGATTAATCTAATGGCCTAATAAAACCTACTCCTAGAAAATTTTCTAGTTCTAATTTAACTAATAGGGTGATGAATGGATGCATCTTCCTCAATTTATGCTTGACTAGTTTAGCATCAGGATAGAAAACAAGGTGATGCACAACCAAGTCTAGGTCCAAGCCCAGTGATTTTAACAATTTTGAGAATATTTATGTATTATTCCTAATTTAGTTAAAGGGTCTAAGTAGTAAAATCATTCAATAATGATGCCATAATAAAATTACTAATTTATTAATTTTGATTATCATTTAGATTTTATAAAAACAACAAGTTAATAGAGAGAAATATAACTTATCGTAGAGCTATGCTGATCCAATTAAGATAGAGGTTAATATTGATTATGAAAGACTGGGACACTATCATAAACTAAGATTTGGAATTCATTTTTTGATTGGATAGGAGCACCAAAACTAGATAGGAATGGCACCGACACTGTAGTCCACCTCTACCACTACCATCCTGAGGATCTGAGCTTTATGGGTTTTGTTTAGTAGGTTTTTATGACCCCATCTATAATGATTTAGCAGCTAGAAGTCTATAGATCTCCCTATAGATTAGATTCTTCTTCAAACCCTATCTTCTATTATTCTTTAACCAATTTTTAGCAAGAGGGGGGGTTAGTGTGTGTAAGATACACTAGATGTGCTTCACACCCTATGTGTGAGAACGCTACCTACATTCCAATACTCCAAAGAGGGATCAAGCCATATGTGTTTATCCCACTTGATGTGCATTATGAAATTAAGTGTATGAACATGTAGAATGCTATACTTGATGTACTTGAGATGGCTAGGGATTGGTGTAGAAATTTGAATAAGCTTGTAATTGTATTGGTTAGCTATATGTAGAGAATAGGGAAGATTTCTTGAGTGGTCTTGCTTGTATTCTTGGTTTCTTAGTAATAGTTTTCAACCCTTTCCAAATGATATTTGAATGGGATTTTATAGGGATCTATTAGTCATGGATTGAATTTTATCACATTAGGTTGACAAGGATAAGGATGGGAAACTAGAAGGAATTGATTGTTGGGGCTAGAAATGAACTTGATAAACAACACCAAAAGTGGATAGGAGTGGTATTGGTGTTATAGTCCTAGTGTAGAATTATATCCTAAGAAAATGGGACCTAGGGGATGGATTATTCATGGAAAGAGGAGTCTATCTCAGTTGGGATCAAGTTTTTAAGGCTAGAGATGACTAGGAATCAATGAAAACAAGACTATGAGGGTCATGAAAGCAAGAAAGAGGAACCTATAGGTTGAGTGTCATTAGCCATGCTCATGTTACCAATTTTTTACACTTTAAATGAATAAATTTCCTCCCCCCCTTTATTTGAGAGATGCAACAAATTGAAATACTAATATAAAGGAAAAATAGAAAGCGTACCTAAACTTACATATCTCATGAAGTTGTGTGATGCTGAGTGTGCATATTCAAAGAGTAGTATCATGAATGGATTTTAGTGATCAATTCCCTAAAAGTGGCTCAAAAATACAAACACTATCCCTTTGGATCCATCATCACCTACTAAGTGAAGCTAGATGATCTTACGTGTGTTGATTTTTGTTTGGACTATATGTCTAATCCCTCTGAGTAGGTGGCTCAAGAATATAAAAGCTATCCCTTTGGCTCCATCATTTCCCACTATGTGAGGATAGGTGATCTTGTGTTTGTTTTTCAATGTTTAGATTGTGTGTCTAATCCCTCTCAATAGGTGGTTCAAGAATACAAAGGTTGGCCCTTTGGCTCCATCATTGCCCCATGAAGTGAAGCTCTAAATTGTTACCAATATGGAATGTGTGTCATATGAGATGGATCATAAAGATCATGAATGTATTATGATATGACAATGTTTGCATGGATATCTGAATGTATGCTATAAACTAGGCCACTCTTGGCCATTCCAAAAGATGGAGATTAGGCTTGTATGAAAGCTACTCTAAAATTGGTGCACTAGGCTTATATGAAATCTACTCAAGAACTCAAGAACTTGAGAAATTGAGAAGTTAATATTGTATTAAATCCACTCCAAGATGATGCCAACCACCTAAAAATATAATAAGGCATGCAACTACTGAGAATGCCTAGGTAATACTAAACTTAAAAAGAAAGAAAATAAATGTGTTGTGCACATTGCCCCCAATCACTAGTGTCTGAAACATGGATTTTGATCTAAAAGTTGTACTAACTTCCCTATCTAAAAATAAAAGTGTGATGCATCATACCATGCATGATGCCCCTATATCTATATTCTTTGAGAAAAATTGTACTGAAACTATTGAATCTGGTATGAACTATAGTCAATAAAATTATAACTAAACTTACATTTTTGTTTGTTTCTAGAAAATATACTTTTTTATTATTTTGATAGGAGTGTTGAAAGTGGAAACTAGTGGCACTGGTGATGTATTCCAAGTTGGATGCTATTATCCAAGGCCAAATATAATAACTATTCTATATTATTGATTGTTTTCTTGGTCTATTATGACTAGTTTGATGTCTAGTTGTTGTTCTGGGTGTTTTGAATGCTTCTTTTTTTACCGTTAGGAGCTCTGATCTCTATGACAAAGCCCTTATTTATCACCCCCTCTTTTGAGGGTAGGAATGAAGACCCTGTAATGACTACCCTCAAAATAAATAACCCTATAAGTGTGTTATGTTGCATAGATACATGATATAACAATGATAATTGATAAGATATCTTAAGATATAACATGGGTTGTATTGAGCTATCATTAGATCAACAAGGGTATGCCTAGATAGATAAAATAATGTAATATCATGTGTAATGTACTGAAATAGAATTGGAAGTCTGGTTACTTGTTACTTGTTACTTGTTACTTGTTAGTTGTTAGTTTTTAGTTTTTAGTTGTTAGTTGTTACTTGGAGGGATGGATCATGATGTCCATCATGTCATCCAAAAAACAAAATAAATGAATGATATAGATCATGGAATTACAAATGATGAGAATAAAACAAGTAGTAATCACACAAGGCAAGAAGCAAGAAACATACAAGGGTGGCCAAGGGGATAGGCATAAAAGGGACATGGGCACATGCCACTCAAACTAGAAATCAAGCATACAAGGCATGTTCTAATTCCACATACACATATAATTGAAAAAAAAATTGGTGTGGAAGCCACAATCATTTAGAGGATTCCAAGTAAAGGACATTGACAAATGTTCTAAGGCACACACATGAATAGAAGCAAAGGACATTAACAAATGTCCTAAGACACTTATAGGAGACAAAAAGGAATTGAGAAATATAAACAATATAGCTATACTAAGAAAGAAAATAAATCTTGTAAGAAACTAGAAGTATAATCACATATAACTAATCAAATCAAGAGGGAAAGTATGGAAGACATGTTATTACAAGACTAGGTATATGCTAAGAAATACACAATTGCTCTATACTAGTGAGTGTTGATAGAGGAATCTATGTAAGCAAGTAATTGATGTGCATAAACATGATTAATAGAGTATGTGGTGTAGGAATGACATAACCTAGATGGTGTAGTCATGTAGAAGATGCCCCCAGTGGGTATGTATATCAATGTGTTTCTTGAATGTAGAAGTAGAATGCCCCCTCAATAGGTAGAGTGAAGTAATCAAGACGCTAGCTATTACTACACACACTCAAATAAGATCAAGTGAAGCATGGTGATGTAGATAAATTAACAAACAATAATCATAGAAAAATAAATGTAAGTCTAGCATAGTAGTAAAAATGTAAAGCATGGATGATGCATACAATCAAAATATTTTAAAATTATTTGCATGTTTTTGAATTTTTGAATGTTGTATAGTTTTTGATATTTTTATATAAGCTATGTACAATCATGAAAAAGAAACTCTGTACATGTAATACTAAGAAAATTATGTGCAAGTAATCATAATGAGATTATATACAAATATATGTGTAAAAGGCTAGGTTGGAGGGGGTAGAGGGTCCAAAGATGAATCTTGCTAGGGAGGGAGATGAAGGAAAGGATCATGGCCATCATCAAATGCCTCTAGATCATCATAAGTATCATTTTATGCTGTAGATGGTGTATACATGGTGTTATCCTATCAAAGGCAAACTAAAGGTTGATTTAGTGGTAGAGATGTTGATTCTCATCTAGGATGTTTAGTTCTAGTAGTAGATTACTTCAGTGGAAGTGAAGAAGCTGGTGATGGTGGTGATGTAATCTAAATAATACCATAAACCTATAGTTTATCCAATTTCTTCTGTAAAGCTATATATGAGTTTGTATCATGACTTATGATCCTATGAAAAAGACAAAATGGGTGACTATCCTACTATGATAAATTGTTAATATATCTATGTTGCACTATAGGTAAGGTGATTAATCCATGGTCAAGTAACATCTATAACATAATATATGGTTGATGTTGTGTGATACTTTCCTGAATTTGAATGACTAGCTCTATACCCATAGAGGTCACCATGTGAACTATATGTGCCAAGTGATCTATCTATGGCTATGAATGTGGAGTATATCATGAGAGTGTAGTGTGAGATGCTAAGAGTGATGTAGGGTGTCTAATGAGATATCTATAATCATATATATACTCTCTTGGGTCAACTAGTGTAAAGATCAACCCATATAAATAGTCATTTATGAGTGTGGGTGTCGTATCATCATTGGAAGAAGCTTGGGAATCTATATCAACATCATGTACATATGGTAACTCAAAATTTATGACAAGGGGTAACTATGATATGGGGGTTTTATCAAATGTACTAGTAGAATACAATGGTACTATGAGAGTATCTATAGCTGATGGAGTAACTATATCTATAGAAGCAACTAGTACTATTGGAATTTTTGTTGGTGAATGTATAACTATAATAGGTGTAGGAATCATGATTGATGGAGTAGCTAAGATGGCTGAAGTTGTTATGACTGGTTGAATAGCTAGGATTGAGGATACAACTATAAGTGGAGGAATGTGAGAAGCATTAGTATCTCCAACCTCATATGTATGTATCTGATCAAGAATAATGTAATAAGGTGGTAGCATAATTGTGAGATGAGGTGTTCCATCTAGAAAAATAGTTGAAGATGACTTTGTAGTTTGATAATTTCTAAATGGTTGGTTATTTTATAGACATGTGTATAGGTATCCTTTATGTATAAACTTAACACATTAATGAAGAGTAGAAGGAACTTCCCCAATAGCATGTATCTAGGGTCATCTGAGTAAAAGATTATAATGAAGAGGACCTGGAATGACCTAGAACTATGTAGAGAAAGTTTTGGGTCCTACCATGATATCCAAATTAATGGTGCCCAATGTATGTCATGGTATATCATCAAACCCTCTAATGTTATTAAATGATTTTTGCATGGATGTAATATATACACCCATGGTCTGTAAAAATGTATTATTGCATATATTATGTTCAAAACCCGTATCAACCACAACACTCTTAATTATGTTGTTTTTGACTTGAGCTTGTATAAATAGTGGTAAATGTTGATCAATAACTATCTGACATGCCATGTCATCATTATCAAAATTAATATCATCTTCTGTATATTTTAGAGTGTTGACCATTGATGTAAAATAAGAAGGCTCTAAATCAATGGGCATAAAATTTTGGGTAAGTGTCTAATAGAGAATGTTCTTAAACACATTGGCTTTATAAAGTAATTCTAACATGGAAATTTTAGCTAGAGTGTTTCTCAATTGATCAATAATATCATATGCCTTATGCAGATCTACATGTATAGGTAGATTAGGCCTGGGATGGGAATGAGTAAGAGGGTAGTAGGGATCTTGACTAGGTGGAGGAGACATGGTGGCATGTCAAGTAATACATCTAGCCACATTATCTAATATTTATATAGGGATAGAAGTAGCTACAAGAGGATAATGAAGATAATCGATAGGTTGATGTGGTGGAGGGAAAAAAGGTGTCAACTGGGCTCTCTAGCAATGGGTAGTGATCTAGGGAAGAGTAAAATGGACCATGTAACATGAATCAGCATGGGATAGAGGATCCAAAGGAGGTGATGGAAAAGATATCTTAGCATGTTTAATAATAAATTTCTTAACTTCATCCCATATTATGAAACATAAGTATGAAATTCCAAGAATAAAGTCAACACATGATAAACTTCATCATTCAAGTACATGATAGGACCAATGAAGGTCTCTTTATTTTTTGCAAAAAATGTAAGAAAAATTTGTAAATAAGTGAGATCCATTTTGTGCAATCTGATAATAGATGTAAGGTAATATCTCATAAGGAATAAGACCTAGTATATTGAACTAGGGTTTGAAAGATAATTTTGACAAATTACTATGCAATTTTGAAATTGAAAGTGAATTTTTGAGTTATATATGAAACTAAAAAATTAAAAATTTAGTGGGAAATTAGTGATTTAATAGAACCTAATAGATGCAACTAGGGTTTTGAAAAATAAATGTTTTTGATAATTACTATTGAATTTTTAAATTTAAATGGATTTTTTGATTTTAGATGCTAGTAAAAATTTAGAAAATGATTGGAAAATTACTGTAAAATATTGGGATCTAGTATGGGCAACTAGGGTTTGAAAAAAAATTATTTTAAAATTACTAAGAAATTTTAAAATTACTAAGAAAATTTTAAAATTTAATGCTAACTTATTATTTTATTATGTAGGTAAAAAATTAGTAAATAGATGAAAAATCAATAAGAAATTTACCCTAGGGTTTCTAGGGTTTTTATGCACAAATAAAGTAAGTTGGGTTCACCAAATGATTTTAACAATTTTAGGAATATTGGTGTATTATTCCTAATTTATTTAAAGGGTTTGAGTATTAAAATTAGTTAATAATTATGCCATAATTAACTTATTGATTTGTTAATTTTGATTGTTGTTTAGATTTTCTAAAAATAACAAGTAAATAGAGAGAAATATAACGTAGCTTAGAACTATGTTGATCCGATTGAGACATAGGCTGACATTGATTATGCAAGACTAGGACACTATCAAAAACTAAGATCTGGAATTCATTTTTTAATTGTAAAAGAGTGCCAAAATTGGACAGGAGTGGTACTGGCACTGTAGTCCACTTTTGCCACTATTGTCTTGAGGATCTGAGCTTTCTAGGTTTTGTTTGATAGGTCTGTGTGACCCTATCTATAAAGTTTCAGTATTTGGAAGTTTTTAGACTCCCTATAGATAATATTCTTTCTTCAAACCCTATCTTTCATTATGACTTGACCAATTTTAGGTAATAATGGGGGCTTAGTGTGTAATATGCATTGGACGTGCTTCACACCCCGCGTGTGGGCAAGTTGCCTATATACCAATACTCTGAAGAGGGATCAAGCCATATGTAGTTCTCCCACTTGATGTGCTTTATTAAATTGAGTATATGAAGATGTAGAATGCTAGACTGGATGTAATTGAGATGGCTAGGGACCGGTGTAGGAATTTGAATAAGCTTGTAAGTGTATTGGCTGGTTGTATGCAGAGAATAGGAAAGATTGCTTGAGTGGTATTTTTTTCTTAGTGATAGTTGTCGACCCTTTCCAAATGATATTTAAATGGGATTTTATAATGATATATTGGTCATGGATTGAATTTTTTCACATTAGTCCAACAAGGATAAGGATGGGAAACTGGAAGGAATTGACTATTAGGGCTAGAAATTGACTTGGACAACAATGCTGAAAGTGAAAAGGAGTGGCATTGGTATTATATTCCTAGTGTGTCACTATTGTCCTGAGTAGATGAGACTTGGAGGGGATGGATTATTAATCTAAAGAGGAGTTTAGCTAAGCTGGGATCAAGTTTGGAAGGCTATAGATGACTGAGAATTAGTGAAAACAAGTCTATGAGGGTTATGAGAGAAAGAAAGAGGAACCTATGGGTTGGGTGTCAATATCCATGCTCAAGTTACCAATGTTTTTCATTTTGTATGACTACACCTAGCATGTCAGAATATTTCTATACAAAAATGTCAATATAATCCCTTAGGAGGGATATAATTTGCTCACATTTTACTTCAATAAGGGAAGCTCTAAGATAAACAATTTTGGGATCCTCATAGGTTCCCAAGTTCACTTTTGTCATATTTTCCACTATAAGTGTGGATCCATCTTCTAGAATTGTAGGCAAGGTATAATCATGATCATCTTCTTCTGCCATATCTTTTTTTTGTTCTTGCAAGAGTTCTAGATATTATGATGAATTAGAATCCACCATCTTAGATAAAGGCTAAGTAATAAAAACCTATAAAAACTCAAGAGAAAGATGCTCAAATATTTATTGGTGTTCTAAAGAGATTCTTGTAATAGCTATAGAAATTGGGTTAGATAGACCTTTTGTGTCCTGAGGTGATGAGCAAAATTTCCTGCCTAAGAGTGCCTGAAACAGGTTTTTATTCAAAGGCTTGTCAACTTATTTAATTTTTCCTTGATCAATGAGTACCTCAAAGAGGTTTTCACCTAAAGATATTGATGTTTGTTATTTATTATGACAAAAAAAATTTGACTACTTTCCAAAGTAAGCAGAAGGGTCCAACAAAAAATAAAAGCCTTATTTGTGATCACTAATAGGCAATCCATCTCTTAGGCCCATGTATTTTGCAAGTGATTTTTCAATCTGAAACTCATCAAGACATATGACCAAATTTTAATGGTCACAATCAATGAGTTCAAGATGGCAAAGGTATAGGGAACAATGAGGGTTTACTTTAGGATGGGAAGCTCTAATGGTAAAAATATGATGTTCTTCTTCAAGAGGGGAAGTACCAATAAAATGGGTTATTGATTCAATATGAGAAGATTTAATGGTTAAGGTTAAAATGGAATTTGAATCAAATAGGTCCATGTAAACAAGCTCATTAAAGATATTATAATGGGATGATATGTCACTATTAAGAGACTCATTACTAGTCACTTCAAAAGAGTCACTATCAAAAGTCATGAGGTCACCCCTAGGCATTATATATTTATCCAAGACCATGCTTCAAATTAGGTACTCCAGAAGATATGGGTTTTAGGATTCCTTATGCTCATGGTCCAAGGACTTTTCCTATATAATCAAAATGATCAATGATCCAGTTAGGGATAGGATACTTTGGATTTTAAAAGCAATTAGCAAGGCCATTAGAATATGACCAATCTACCTCAATAAAAGCCTCTCAATATTTATTTAGTACAAAAACAAGTATAAAATCCATGGATGATTTTTGGTGTTGCTTCTTTAGTTGCCAAATCATTGTGGATTTATTAGGATTCTTTGAAGGTTTAGTCTTATAAAATGATTTTGGAGTTTTGGGAAACTTTGTAACATAGAAGGCATCCTTAAGACTATACATAAAAATGCCCATGTCTTTAATAACAACCTACTTTGCAAGGGTTATGGGGAATAGATTAGTTGAGGTAGAAGTGAGATCACTAGGGTTGATATAATTGGATGGAAGTGGATGTGAAATTATAGTCTTGTTATTTTTCACAATGAATTTAGAACCTGGACAATAGTTATAATTATGGAATTAGACCTTAAGATGTGTGTAGTATTCATAAGGTTGTTGATCAATGAGAATAGTAACCTCGATCCCATCATGGGGAAACTAAAGACATTGATGTAGGGTAGAAGGAATGGCCTGTACTTCATGGATCTACGGATGACCAAGGAGTATGTTATAAGGTAATTCAATATCCATAATATGAATCAATGTATGATGTGAAATGGACCCAACAATGATTGGTAACCAAATAGTACCTACAGACTCCCTTTTAGCATTGTTGTAAGCCTTGATAGTGATTGTCTCCAATTGAATGTCTTTCATAGTGTATCCCAACCTTTGTACCAAATTAAGAGATATGATTTTTAGCCTCAAACCATTGTCTATAAGAACCCACTTGATCTTATGGTTTTCAATGATCACTTCAATGTATAGTGGGTTATTGTGGCTCAGTCCAAGTGTAGACATATCTTTTTGATCAAACATCACTTGACAAAATGAAGATAGATGTCCCACAAGGTTACGGAATTGTTTAGGGTTTATATTATTGGGAATGGTGGATTTTTTTAAAAGGCTATTCAGGATATTTATATGGACTTCAGATGTCTACAAGAGATCCAAGATGCAAATCTATGTAGGAATTTTGCTCAATTGGTCTGATAGAATATAAGGATTCTCAACATTAGGATGAGATGGATTGCCTTTAATTGGGATAATAGTAAACTTTAGATCCATTGGTTCAATTTTCACATTAGGTTATATGGAAGAAGTAGGCAAAGAGATATAAAGAGTTACTCATGAACATCTATTTGCGATTGTGCATCTTAGAGATGGCAGGGAGCCAATATAATTAGAAGATGAAGGAAAAGTGCCTTGGAGGGTGACTCATAGACATCTAGTTGCATTACTACAATTTTGAGTTAGCAAAGAGCCATTATAATTATAAGAAGGGTGTTGTCTATAAATAGTAACCTATATAAATGGAGTTCCAATAGAATTGTGTGAACTCAATGTGATATTACTAGAGAGAGAGAGGGTGTTGACACTATAATTATGGGTTCCATACTATGAGGAGCATGAGATAGTTCATGTGGTTTAATAGTAATAGTGGTAATATGGGCTTCATAAATGTATCCCATAGTATTGTTATAGTCGTAAGGCATGTTGTTGTAACCCACATTGTTAGTATGGGTATTATGATCATGATTATGCTCATGATGATTATGATTCTAACCTTGATTCTAGTTCTGATTCTACCTCCATCCTTGGTTTTGATTATTCCTTGGTGGTGGTTGATTATGTCAAGGAAATGGGTCTTTATAAATTCCCATATCCTGATTAGGGGCTAATTTAATCTCAACTTCACCACTCTCAATGAGATATTTAATAATATGTCATAATTAGACACAAAGATAAGCACTATGAACAACAACATGCTGAAATTTGCAACAATATTTATCTTTGTAATAATATGGTTTCAGTTGATCTTGAGGAAATGGCCTTGGTACTGGCCATACAATCAGGTTAGCTTCTATGAGCTTTTGAAGCACTATTTTGATTGGTTTTCCTAATTTGATAAAGAGCTAGAAACCATCATGGTTTTCTCTCTATGGAGGATATTTCTATAATTTAGGTGGTGGGTTAGGGGAGTTAATTGTACATTTGGGGATGATGGAGCTTGCATCAATTGTACATGCCTTGTTTTAGTCACCCCATTTTCAACCATGTTCTTGTTCTTGTTAAAGACTTTAGGCTTATTTTTCTCAACTATCTGACTAGAAGATAGGGTCATATTTTATGTTTGACCCTATGAAAATATCTTAACAAGGCCCTTAGAAATAAGAACTTTCTCAATCTATACACCCTTGTATATGATATCCTCAAATTAGCTACCACAAGCTAGACGTAGATTGTGTCTGACTTCAAGATGTAAGTTCTATGAAAATATATCTACCAACTACTTGTCTAAAAAATTATGTTAAAAGTAACCTTATAATGCTCTCCATATTTATAAATATGAAATAAAGCTTTACCCATCTCATTTTTTAGCTTTGCACAAGTCAACAATAATCAATTCATGCTCTATGTTGTAGATAAATGGTCCATGAACTTTTGAAATAAGTCATTCCAATCTATAATTGATCCCTTAGGTAAATTAAGTATCTAATCTAAATCTTGTCTTGTTAAACTTCATGAAAATAATTGAAGTAAAAATATGTTATTGTAAGTGACATCTTGGCATAATACAAAAAATGCTTGGATGTGTTCATGTAAGTCACCCTTTCCTTTGTATTTATCAAATTTAGGTGCCTCAAAATGACATGGAAAGGGGACTTGGAGAATTATTAAATCAAATGTATATGGACATATCTCATCAAATTTGTACTTTTGATCCTATTCCCAGTCTCCAAACATGACACAATCTCCTTCATGGAGTTCTAATCTTGCATATTTAGTGCATTCATGGGTGGAACACAGTTCTGATGGGGTGGAATGTGTCCCTATTATGGTTGTTGTTGGGGTGGAATGTGCCCCTATTGTTATTGTTATTTGGGTGGAATGTGCCCTTGTTGCATGGATTTTTGAGGGATCTACGCCCTATATTCTATGACTTGGTTTTGATATTCTCCTAGAGTCAATTAAATAGGCCATTGATTCCTTAAAATCTATTGCCTTGACCTATATGTGTTTTTTTAAATTTTGGGGAGTCCTTGGTCTATCCACCAATTTTTTCATTGGTTTAGATGAACTAGCCAAATTATCTTGAGGGATATCCATGATCAAACTAAAGGCTTAGGTCTCTATGTTTTTAAGTAACAAAAGGTTCTTGATGGTTAAAGAATGTATGCTCTGTGTCTAGTAGAATATTTTACACTGCCTCTTATGTCTTTTTTTGTTCATTTGAGACACCTTGATCAATTATTATCATATCATCAACTAATGGTTATTATTTAGGTTCAATCACATTTCCTTGATCCTTGGAAGCATCATTGTGGATTGAATTAGCAACTAGAGAGTCTATTAAATCTACAATAGGCTAATTAGCATATCATTGACTTATCTTCTTAATCTTGTTAATAAGATCTTGATCATTTAGTTTTGACTCTATAATTATTTTTTTACCTTAGTTAGAGGAAGAAGGTATGTTTGTTTGAGGATTTCTCTTGTTGTTGTTTTTCTCCTTCTCTAACTAAGGTTTTTAATTTCTCTATAGGAAAATTTGAAGGTAGTCTAGCACTAGATTCAATCAACCTAAGGATTACTTCATCTTGGTTTTTTTTATATTTAGTATAATCCCCTTCAGATCCTACCATTGTAAGAATTTCCTCAAAGATAATATAATTGTCTTGTCCATCATAAAAATTCTCATCCTTATAGCTAGGGCCACAAGGGACCCCACTACAAGTGAACCTTTGAGTCATGGCTAGAAAGGTATGCCTTATACATTTGACTAAATTTGGATCAAAGTTTGGAAAATGTGTTAACAAGGTATGGATTTGATCTTTTTTCCAAATGAATGACTAAGGTATCAGAGAGACTATAAAAGGAGGATAGCTTGGAACCACACACAATTATAAGAATGTGTTCATGAAATTAATCAACCTTCGGGTAGGGTTGAAATCATATAAATTGGAAGAGGGTATGATAACTTTAAAATCCTAAATTGTAAATAGTACACTAAAACATATAATTTTGAGATACATCGATACCATAAAATCTAGTTCAACCTTTGATGAGTTGCTAATACAAAACTAGAAGAAAGTCCTTCAAATTAGGAAGGAGACAATGCGAACCAAGAAACTCATGATGTGGAAACATGCAAGAATTCTTAAGTATAAAGCTAAAACTAAATGGGCAGCATAATTTTGCCATATGGTAATAAGAATGGTAGTATAAAATGTGTTCTAAGACTCAAAGTGTGAATGATACACAATATGAATTAAGTCCGCCAAAGATGATAATGTGATAATGAGTCTATAAACAACCCTCAATTCAAATGGGAAATTGAACCAAAGTTAAAACAAGTCAAGTACAAATGGAAAACCTAATTTAACACATCAACCATTAAAAATTATAAAAGTCTAATTTCAAATTTGAATTATTAATGAGGGTCTTTAATAAAACTTGATAAATGATCTAGACTCAAATGGGCAACATAACTGCACCAAAAATGGAAGATATGACATAATGTTCTAGATGACAATTTGAACAAGGAAAATATGATTTTCATTTGGATAGCGTAATGCCTCCTTGATCAATAAATTTATGTATGACGTGTTAGGTTATGAACTTTAATTAACAATAAAGTTTTGACCCAAAACAATACCAAGTAATCTAAGATAGACAAATCAACTAATTAATCATCTTAATCCCTAAATTGACAAGGTATGGCAAAGTGGGGTTAACTAAACTAGTAAGTATTTGAATGTTTGTAGATGGATCAGATGCATAAGACTTTCATGTAAAAATTAAAGAGAAATAACATGTTAATTGGGTCCATGTCATATGGCTTATTTTAAAAATCACCCTTTTTACAACCACTACATCCATCACTTGCTCAATGTAGTGCAATGTCCAACATGATCATACATCCCAGGCTTAACCCCAGTGATAGGAGATGGTTTAACCATTCAAACCATTGTTTCAATGGGATGATCCTAATTTAAATAACCCATTATGGAGAGGGGTTGAAGATGATTCCATGAGATGAAACCCTAGGTCAAATATTCCCTAGAGAACTTATGAGAGGTAATGAAGTCCCCCTCACAAGCCAAAATGCAAAAAATAAAAACCAAGTAAAAGAGATTTAAAGGTTATTTCTAGATTACCCAAGCCATGTAAGTCTTGGAGAGAGCATTCAAAAATTATCATTTACACCTTTGGACTAAGGCACATTGTAATAAATATGGTGATTTTGATCCCACAAGTTCCCTATAGGGGATGGGGGTAGAGCATACAGACAACTTTCTTTTTGCCAATCAATTCTAACAAAGAAATGATCTATTGAAGACAAACATTGAATAGTGCTCAATTTTAAATAACTTAAATGAAGAAGTTTGGTGATGTTTTTTGGCCCCTTCACCTTAAGTTGTAAATTTAGAATAAACAACAATAAAAACTATTCAAAAAAACATCTAAGTGTTTTCTTAAGCATCAAAATGAAAGTTCCTAATCCTTTTTAAGAACTTAAAAAGAGTTTTAAAATATTAGATTAATCCTATTTAGATCCATTTTCAAATTTTCCCTACAAGGAAAAAGTTATATTTTCATTTAGCCTTGAATCACTTTTCAAAATGAGACAAATAAGTTTGTAAAGTTAGCTCTTGGGTTTCACACAATGCAATTCTACTACTCCACAATGCAATCTCACAAATCTACAAAATCATGACTCAAATAGGCAATATCTCTATTCAAGTTAGTTTTAAAAAATCATAATATCACTACTCAGGCTAAAAATCTCATTATTCAAGTTTATAATCCCACTACTCAAGCTAACAATCCCACAACTTGGGTTTACAATCCCACTATTCGAGCTAACAATCTCGCAACTCAAGTTGTCATTCCCACCACTCAGGTTGACAATCCCACAACTTGGGTTAATAATCTAATGACTATGGAGTTTTAGTATTGCACTAGTATGACTATCTAGTCATGATATTTAAATATCGCTACTAGCAAATCATGAGGTTTTAATATCACTACTTGTGAGTAGTGAGGTTGCAATATCGCTACTTGAGAGTAACAGGGTTGTAATATAGCTATAAAATATGTAGACAGAATCAAGGTTGGTCCAAAAACAAAATTTAAATGCAATACCATGACTTTAAATGATAAACTCATGACTATGTGAGTTGTGGGATTGTATTCCAGAGGATAAAACCATGACTCATAGTAGCAAAACTATTACTTCCATAAAAATGGATTTTTGCTCAAATTTTCACTCTCTTTACTCCCACATTCCAAGATCCTATAAGGAAATGGTTAGTAGGTTATTTTTAAGTGTTTTTTGATTGAATTAATGGGGTGTGGCTTCACTGAGCCTACTAAAATGTAAATTGGATTACAAGGAATGATCAGTCAAGCATTAGTCTAAGAAATCAAAGAAAAATGCATAGAGAGCTGATTAAATCAAGCCAATCTATTCATGTAGGGTTTTTCTAATAACAATAGGATAAAAATGAAATAAAGTAAACCATTACCTTCTCAAGTGACTCTATTACACAAAAAAGGCTCAAAAACATGTTCTCCCCTTGATCAAACATAAGATTGTCTTCATCAACAATGGTGGCAAATTCCTACAATGTCTCAAGAACACTCCATAAAACCTAGGCTCATGATATTAAAACTATCTAATTTCCTATCAAATGAAGCTAATCCAAATATGAATAATATAATAATAAAAACACAAATGAGTTGTGAAGAGATTTTAGCATTATAGCATTACAATAATTGAGCTTAAAATTATTGTCATATGCCCTCCTATTTATAGATTTTTGAGATTGATCAAGATGAATAGTGATTGTTAATCTTGAGATCAAGATGTGTGGCCAATAATCCATTCAATTTTGAAGGATAAAATCAATAAATGCCTTCACAAGGATTAATGAGGCATGGGATGCATTAATGAGACATGAGAGGCCACGATTTAGATATTTTATGCATTTATGGCTTACGGATGCCTTTCTAAGAAATGATGTCATTAGGTGATTTAGTCAATACAAATCAATTTCCAAAAATAAATATTCAATAACCTCCATGTAAAATCCACTTAAGCTCTTGATTTGGATTGATTATCCTTAAACAAGATTAATCAACATTTGTGCAATTCTTTAGAAATTAGCCCTTAATTAATAAAAATGGTTATAAAGTCATATTAATGGGTTGTAATTTTAATTGAGAAGAATTCAAAGGTGATTTTAGATGCTCTTGGAACCATAGTCCCATTTAGGATGTTGTTAACATAAAATAACAAAGGTACATGATGTGTACTAATGAAATACAAGAAAATAGTGATTCAGAGCACAAAAAGGTGAAATTGTCATTTTGACTTGAAATGAATTGATCAAAGTTAGGAATCACATAAAATGTATTTCCACATTTAGGGATACTTTAGCCTAAATCAGCACTTTTAAATGACAAGTTTGAACCATTTAGCACGTTTTAGTGATTTTGACCTAAATTGGGTATTTAAGTGGAATTCGAATAAGATTGATAATTTTAACATAAATTGGTGTTAGGAATTAGATGTCTACACAAATTAGGTTGGAACTTACCCTTTTATTATGTTCAACATTTGTGTTCTTCTATTTTTTGTTTCAAGACTAAATCACTAAACTCAAACTCCTAAGGGAGAATGCACTTGTTGTAGTTTCTCCACAATTTATTCTAATAGGCTTGCAAGTTTTCTAGGGAAACCAAATGTTTTCCATTAAGGAGTTCTAGTTATTACAACCATGAGACTCTATATTTCTCATCATATTCAATATGCTCCAAAGATACTCGTGATAAAGGCAACTTGGTCTCAATCAAGATAATAAGTTATGTGTCATAAACAAGGGAGTATGGAATGGCTCTTTTAGGAGTTCAATGACTGGTTTGATAAGCCTAAAGGGAAGGAAAAATTTACAAGTGCCAATTACAGCCAACGTCATTGATAATATTCTTTAGTATAATAATAATGGTTTTATTTGATGCCTCAGGTTATCTATTACCTTGTAGGTTATATGGTGTGGATTTCTTGTGCTTGATTTTGAATTTTACACAAAGGTCTTTAACATCTCTATTTACAAAGGATCTGCCATTATCAGATATAATGCGAGTTAGGATGCCATATTGATAAATGATATGGTAATGTACAAACTTGGCAATCTCTTACTAGTGACATAAGTGAGAGGAATGGCTTCAATCTACTTAGTAAAATACTTGGTAGTAGTCAAAATATGTTTATGGCCATCTGAAGATGTTGGGTTTATTTTCTTGATGAGATTGAGTCCCCATGTAGAAAATGACCATGGTGTAGTGATCTACTGTTGTGACAAAGAAGGTGTGTGTATCAAATTTCCATGTTGTTGATAAGGAACATAGTTCTTCATATAATTGCAAGCATTTGTCTCCATTTTGGCAAATAATAACCTAGTCTAAGGATATTTTTAGCTAAGACTAAAATGTTGGTGTGGGACCACACATTCCTTCATATACCTCCCTAAGCACTAGCTTGGATTCTCCCAAAGATAAACAATGAAGTAGTGTTCCATCAAAGCCTTTGTGATAAAGTGTGTTTCCAAAGAGCATATAACAAGCTATATGGCGAAGGAATTTTTTTTGTCAGTTATTGGATAAGTCAAGTGGGAAAATGTGATCATGGAAATAATTATAAAAATATTGGAACCAAGAAAATTTAGGTGGGGATTGAGACCAACAATGGTCCATACCCTTTCTAAATATGGCAAGACATGATCAGATTTCAGAATATTTTTAGTGAGAAAATGATACTCTTTAACACTACTATCAATCTATATCATAGACCTAATTATCACCATTACATTGATAGATATGTTGTTGGCCCTTGGTACTTGTTCAAATTACAAAGATTTAAAATGAGTCTTGAGATTATCCATAATATGCTTGTAAAGAATAAACTTGTCATCTCTAGTTTGATACTGATATGTGGTTTATCTGATAATCAATTGAGAATCACCATAGACCATTAAATGTTGGATATCCTAATTTACTACAAGATGAAGTCTTGTAATAAGTGCCTCATATTCAACCATATTGTTTGTATAATGAAAACTGATATGAAACACTTTGGGAATTAAATCCTCTTGCAATGTAATCAATAAAATGGCAGCTCCAGATCTATGGGATATAAAAGAGCCATCAAAATATAGCTTCCATTATTTAGGTTCCTATGATCCCTCTTCTATCATCATGATAGAATCATCTAGAAAATCAAATCTCAATGGTTGAGTGTCTTTAATATGGGATTCTACAAGTTGATCAACAATAACTTACCTTTTAATAGCTTTATGATTCTACTATTCAATATCAAACTCACTTAAGAGCATGACCCATTTGGCCATACATCTTGTGAGAGCTGATTTAGATAATAAAAATTTGAGAGGATCCACCTTAGCTATAAAAATGGTTTTATTATTCAACATATAGTGTCAAAAAATTTGGGAAGAAAACACCATAGCTAAACATGCTTTCTCAATAGGCATATAATTATGTTCATAAGCCACAAATGTGTGGCTTAAATAATAAACTACATACTCCTTGCCCTGATCATCATGTTGGGCCAATAGTGCCCCTAGTACATGCTTGATTGTTAAAATGTAAATAAGCAATGGTTGTCCAGGTGTTGGTAGTATCAAGACTAGCAGGTTGGCCAAATAGGTCTTGAGCCTCACAAATTCTAATTAAAAATCTTTGTCCCATTGAAACATAAATTCTTTATCCAAGAGATGAGTAAATGGGTGTCACTTATCTTCCAATTATGAAATGAACCTATGAATAGACTTAATATTTCCTTGTAGTCTTTAGAGTTATTTGAGATTTGAAGGTGGAGATATTTCTATAATGACCTTGACCTTATAAGGGTTGAATTTTATCCCTCTTTGTGATAAAAAAACTAGTAATTTTCCTGAAGTGACATCAATGATACACTTCTTAGGATTCAGATGGACCTTATAATCATGAAGTCTATCAAAGATTCTTCATAGAATGTCAAGGTGTTCATGATTTAGATAGGATGTCATCAACATAGTCTTTAATAATATCATGCATCATGTCATGGAAGATGATAGTCATTACACACTGATAAATGGCTCTAGCATTCTTCAACCCAAATGGCATGACTTTATAACATAATGTTCCCCATGGTATGGTGAACTTAGTCTTGTGCTAGTATTCTTGGGCTATCTTGATTTGATTGTATCCAAAAAATCCATCCATGAGGGACAACATCTCATACCCAGTAGTATAATTGACAATCATGTCAATGTTAGGTAAAGGAAAATCATTTTTTAGGCATGCTTTGTTCATATATCTAAAATAAATACAAAGACATATATCATGTGGATTTTTACTAACTAAAACTATGTTTGATATCCATTTGAAATAGTCTAGTGGTCTAATGAAGCCTACTCCTAATAAATTATCTAGTTTTTCTTTAACCAAAAGAGCGATGCATGGATGCATTTTCCTCAATTTCTATTTGAATAGATTAGCATCTGGATGGACAATAAGTTGATGCGCAACCAAGTCAGGGTTTAAGCCTAGCATGTTAGAGCAAGCCCATGCAAAGTTGTCAATAAAATCCTTCAAAAGGGATATAATGTGTCCTCATTTTAATTTAATAAGGGAAGATCCAAGGTAAACAATTTTGGGATCATCATATGTTCTCAGGTTCACTTTTCTAGTGTTTTCCACAAGGAGTGTAAAACCATCTTCTAGAATCATAAGCAAGGTGTGATCATGGTCATCTTCCTCTACTACAGTTTATTGTTGTTCCTCCCAAAGCTATGGATAATGTGATGAATCTAAATCCACCATCTTAGGTAAAAACAAAGGAGCAAAAATCTCTAGAAACTCAAGATCAAGATGCTGAAAAATTTATTGTTATTCTGAAGTGATGCTTGTACTAGATATAGATCTAGGACTTGATGGAACTTGAACACCCTTTGGGGATGAGCAAACTTTCCTGTCCAAGAGTGCCTAAAATAGGTTTTCAATTAAGGGCTTATATTTTTATTTAATTTTTCCCTAATCAATGAGTGCCTCAAATATATTTTCACCCAAATATCTTGATGTTTGATATTTTTAATGACCAAGAAAGTTTGCCTGCTCTTCAAAGTAGGTAGAAGGATCCAATGAAAAATCAAATCCTTGTTTTTTATAGCCAATGGGAAATCCATGTCTAACGCCCATATTTTATATAATTAAATTTTCATTCTAAAACTCATTAAGGTGTATGACCAAATTTTATTTATCCCAATCAATGGGTTTGAGATGGTAAAGGCATAGGGAACAATGGGGTGTTATGGTCATAATAGCATTTGAATCAAATAATTATATGTTAACAAGGTCATTAAAAAGGATATAATGGGATGTTATGTCAATTTTAGGAGTCTCATCACTAGTCAATTAAAAAAAATCACTATCAAAAGTCATAATGTCGCCCCCAAATGATATCAATCTGAGATCATGATCAAATTAGGTGTTCTAGCTAATAAAGGTTTTAGGATTACTTATGTTTGTGGGTCAAGGCCTTTTCCTGTATAATCAAAATTATCCATGATTTGATTGGGTATGGGATATTTTGGATTCTTAAAGCAATCAACAATGTTTTTAGAATATAAACGGTCTTCTTCAGTGAAATCCTCTTGATCCTATTTTGGTGAAGTAGTATTTACAAATACCATCCATTGTTTCTTTGTTTCTTTCTTTTTTTATAGACCCTATGGAATTTGGAAGGTTTGGGTCTATAAAATGTTTTATGAGACTTTGACAACTTATTAATATGTAAGGCATCCTTGACATAGTATGTGGAAATTCCCACGTCTTCAATAATAACCTATTTTACAAGAGTTTTAGGAAATGGATCAATGAAAGTGGAAGCAAGGTCACTAGGATTGATACAATTGGATGTGGATGGATTTGAAACTATTTCCTTATTCTTCTTTGTAATAAATTTGTAACTAGGATAATATGTATAATTGCATAACTCAGCTTCTAAATGTTTGCAATATTGATAGGGCTATAGATCGGCCAAAATATTAACCTCAATCCCATCATGGGGAAACTTAAGGAACTAAAGGTGGATGGAATGACTTATACTTTAAGGATCCAAGGATGACCAAAAATTATGTTATAAGGCAACCCAATATCCATAATATGTAATAATGTGTGATGGGAAAGATACCCAATAATGATTAGCAAACAAATAGTACCATAAGACTGTTTCTCAGCATTATTGTAAGCCTTTATGATGATCATCTCTGGATTAATGTCCTTCATAGTGTAGCCCAATCTCTATACCAGTTTAAGAGACACTATGTTTAGCCCCAAACCATTATCTATAAGAACCTGCTTGATCTTATGGTTTTAAATGATGACCTCAATGTAAAATGTGTTATTATGTTTGGGACAAAGGGTGGACATGTAATTTTGATCAAATGTGACCTGTCAAAATGAAGATAGATGCCCCACAAGTGTTTTGAATTTTTTAGGATTAATGTCTTCGGAAATAGTTGATTCTTATAAAAATTTATTCAAAATAGTTCTATGGACTTCAGACATATGTAAGAGATCCAAAATGGAAATATGTGTAGGGTTTTTACTTAGTTGGTCTAATAGACTATAAGTCTTTTCAATAGTATGACATGATTATTTAGATTTAGCTAGCACGATGTTCAGTTTAGGATCTGAAGGCACAATGTTCATGTTGGGTTTAGTGGAAGAAGAGAAAAAAGATCCTTGCAGAGTAACTCACAAGTTTATAGTTATGATTACACAATCTAGAGGTGGAAAGGAGCCATTATAATTATAAGATGAAGGCAAATGACCTTGAAGGGTGACTCACATGCATCTAGTTGTATTGGAGCAATTTTGAGTCAGCAAGGATCCATTATAATTAGAGAAGGATGGGGTACATAAATAGAAACCCATGAAAATGGAGGAATAATAAAATTATGTGAATTCGACATGGCATTACTAGAGGGAGAGGGTGTTGACCCTATAACAATAGTTCCCATGCTTTGAGGAGTACGAGACAGTTCATAGGTTTTAATAGTAATAGTGGTAATTTAGTTCATAGAAATACATCCCATGATGTTATTGTAATTATAAGGCATGTTATTGTAACTCAAGTTATCATTATGGGTGTTATGATCCTAATTATTATCATGTTTATTATGATTTTGACCTTGATTCTAATTTTAACACTGATTCTATCCTTGGTTATAATTGTTCCTTAGTGGCTACTAATTATGTCAAAGAAATGGATCTTTGTGTATGCCCATATCTTGATTATTCTCTTATAAATTAAGATTAATCTTAACTTCACCACTCTTGATCAAATCTTCAATAAGGTGACATAATTAAATACATCTATCAGCACCATGACCAACAACATGATGAAAGTTTCAAATTTCATTTTTTTGATACCAATTAAGTTTGGGTTGATATGTAGGAAATGGCCTTGGTATAGTCCATAAAATCAAGTTAGCTTCTACAATATTTTGGAACACTACCTCAACAGGCTCTCCTAATTTGCTAAAAAATGAAATTTTAGTTAAATACCTCTCATGGAGGGACTCTTTGCAAGTTGGGTAGCGGATTAGGGTGAGTTAATTACACATTTAGAGTTGGTGGATCTTGCATCATTTTTAAATGTCTTGATTTAGTTACTCCATTCCCTATCATGTTCTTGTTCTTATTAAAACCCTTAGGATTATCTTCCATAACCATTTGAACTAGTGATTGGGTCTAATTTGATGTTTGACCATGCATAAATATTGACAAGGCCTTTGGTTATAAGTGCCTTCTCAATCTACATCTCTTTGTCTATAATTTATTTAAATGTGTTTGTGCAATAAATCTATAGATTCTGCACCAATTTAAGATGTAAGTTATGTGTAAAAAAATTTTCCAATTGTTTGTCTAGAAAATTATGTTGAAAGTGACCAACAAATATTATCCACCACTGTAGATATGATATGAATCTTTCTCTATCCCACTATGTGGCTTTGCACAAGTCAACTATAGTCAATTTTTGTTAAATATTTTACAATAAGTGGTTAAATTTTTTTTTAGATAAATCATTCCAATCCACAATAGATCCCTTAGATAACTTAAGAAGCTAGTTTAGATCTTATCCTACTAAACTTCATGGAAACAAGTGAAGAAAATAGATGCTAATATAAGCAACCTCTTGGCATAACACAAAAAATGCCTAAATGTGTTCATGAGGGTCACCCTTTTTTATCTTTGTCAAATTTAGGCACCACAAAATGAGATAGAAAGGGGACTTGGAGAATACTCAAATCAAATGGATAAAGACATATCTCATTGAATTTGTACTTCTTAACTTTGTTTCCTATCTCCAATCATGACATAATCTCCTTCATAGAATTCCACTCTTGCATGGTTGGTGCATTCATGGGTGGAACATAATACTGTTAGGGTGGTATGTGCCCATATTACATGGATTTTTTAGGGATGTAAACCCTATGATCCATAACTTTGTTTTGATTTGCTCCTTGAGTCAACTAAGTGAGCCATTGATTCCTGGGTTGATAAACATTCTCTAAAATTTACTACCTTGAATTATGTGTGTTTTGTTGATTTTGGGAAGTTTGTGGTCTATTCATCAAAGCACATATTTTTTGATAAGAGATTGTCAAATTATTTTTATCAATCTCCTCAATACACACTGAATGTTTTGGTCTTTGGTTCTGCAAAGGGACAAGAGGTTCTTGATGATTGAAATTTTTTTGTTCCATGTCTATTGAAGCATTTTGTGGAACTTCCTACATCTTGTTTTGTTCATTTGAGACACCTTGATCCATCATAGTTATGTTCTAAAATAAAGTTTGTTGCATTATTTTAACCACATTCCCTTATTCCTTGGAAACATCATTATGGATTGAAGTAGAAACTAAAGAGTCAGCTAAATCTATAATAAGTTGGTTTGCATATTGTTGACTTATATTTTTAATCTTGGTGACAATATCTTTATTATTAGGTTTTTACTCTATGAGTATTTCCTTTTCTATAAGAAGGTATGTTCAATTTTGTAATGTGTGTGAAGAATTGTTTTCTCTATTTCTCTCCTTCTCTAACCAAGGTATGTAATTGTTCCATAGGAAATTATGATGGTAATCTTGCACTGAATTCAATCAACCTTAGGAGTGTTTCATCCTTATTCTATTGGGGTTGATATTAAAGATAATCCTCCTTAGATCCTAAAGTCATGGGAATGTCTTTGAATACCACATAATTATCTTGTCCATCATAATAATGCTCTTCCTCATAACTAGGGCTGTAAGAGATTCCACTATGAGTGTACCTTTGAGTCATCTTTATAAGATTGGTTCTCTGCATTTGGAAATATTTGGAAAAAAATTTAACAATTGTTAATAAGGTGTGTTTTAATTTTATCCAAATAACTGACAAGGTAACAAAGAGACTATAATAAAAAGGAGGTGGAATAGTACCACACAATTTGAATAAATGTTCATGAGTTTACTCAACCTTTGGTATGGCTAAAGTTGTATAAATTGGATAAGGGTATGATAACTCGAAAACCTATAGTGTAAACTAGTACACCAAACATAGATTTAGAGATATGTCAATAATGTAAAAAAATAGTTCAACTTTGATGAGTTGCTACTAGAAAGCTACAAGAAATACCTAAGTTCAGAATGTCACCACATAGTGATAGGAGGTATAATAAAATGTGTTCTAGAACTTAGAGCATAAACGACATGTAATAGAACCTAAGTTCACAATGATCAAATGATGATGTTGAGTGTATAAATGACCTTCAACCCAAATGGGGAATCAGACCTAAGTTAATTCAAGTCAAGTGCAAATGGAGAATCTGATAACACATTGGCCTAGAAATTAAAAAGGTGAGATTTTGAATTTGAATTAAAAGGTGAAGGACGTAAATATTTTTTTAAAATAGTCTAAATTTAAAGGGGAAACATAACAATGTTTCTTGGATAAGATAAACACAATGTTTAGAATGAAGTTTTGAACAAGACAAAATATGACTTGGATTTGACTAGCATAATGCCTCCTTCTTCAAGAAATGATGGATAACAAATGGGTTTGGTTATGACATGTTATTTTCAAATAAGTTTTAAACTCAAATCAAGAGCAGGTAAGTAAAGGAAAAGACCAAATACAACTAATTAAATCATCCTAAGCCCTAAACTAATAAGGTTACATTGTATTGTTCAAATCTATCTATACACATGCCCTTGGGAGGATTTTAAGTGTTAATCTAAAAATAACATCACATGAAGTAGTAGGGTTCTTACACCCCCTTCTCCCAAGATATTTTATGATGACATGGACCTTTAGGCTAATTTCCTTACATCAACAATATGTCCACGACAAGCGGGTTATTCTAAAACTTAAATTTTTGACTATCTAGATGGTCCCAAGTGTGGATAATGCTAGATCACCTCACATAAATTGAGTTAATATCAATTAAATTACTATGAAAATGTTTTTTCCTTTGTATAATGGTTCTATCTGTGTACTTCTTAGTGGAATCCTCTAGTTAATCAGACCTGAATCGAGTTTTCATTACAAGAGGAGATGTTAACTACTCAAGCCCCTAGTTCTCACAATATACCTACCCTAATTTATATACCCCAGATGCAACCCTAGGTTAAAGCTTCCCTAAAAAAATTATGAAGAGGCTATGAAACCCCCCTCAAAAGCCAAGTTGCATAAAATAAAATTAAGTGAAAAGGCTTTAGATGTTATTTTTACATCACCCAAACCATATAGGTTTTGGGGAGAGCCTTGACAAATTTATTTTCACGCCCTGGACAAAGGCATAATCATAATGAAAAGGTGATTTTGGTCACACAAGTTCCCTAAAGGGGACAAGGGGAGAGCATATGCACACTCTTCATTTTGCATAAAAAGTAAACAAGTAATAGATGATCTAGCATAAAATAACATGCTTATGAAAAATTTGAAATTTAAGTGAGTGTTAGTTTTAAACACCAAATAGAGATGTTTAATGAAGTTCTTGGCCCTTTGGCCTTAATTTTAAAATTTGAAAAACTTGCATAAAACAACTCAACTTAAAAACATATAGGTTTCTTTTAAACACCAAAGGGAAGGTTTGAGACCTAATCATGCTTAAATTTGTCACTTTTCCACATGTGTGACATAAAAATGTTATAGGGTTTCCTTCTACTTTGAAGAAATTTTGTGGATAATCAAAACACTTATTAAAAACTACTCTCAGGTTTACACAGTGAAAAACCATAGAACATAGAGTAAGACCGTAGATTTGCAAAACTACAATAGTCAGTATAATAACATAATTTATGGGGAAATAAAGCATAATAAGCAAACTCGTGACTCTATTTGAAAAATCATAACTCACAGAGCAAAATCGTAACTCTAAAAGTTGTGATATTACACCATAACCCAAAATAGTCATCCTAACCACTAGCAGTTTGAGGTAAAAATGTAGATGGTTAGGCAATGTCATGATTTGTTTAATTGAGATATTATGATATCAGGACTGTAAAGTCATAATATTGTAATATCGTAACTAACCCCTATAGGTAGAAAGGCAATAAAAACATAGACATAGTTAGCTATAAAATCATGAAAATAAATGCAAAACTATAATTGTGTAAGTTGTGATATTATGGTCTCGAGAACAAATTCATGATTACATAGAGAAAACTCATGATTTCTAGAAAAACATCCTCCAAATTCCAATTTTCACCTATTTTAGTTAGTAAATCACATATTTTTCATAAAAATTATTATTAGGATGGTTCTAAAAGCCTTTGGAGCAACTTCATGGGTTGTGGGTCCCACTGGGCATGCCAGGATGTAGAGATGGAATTGAAAGATAGTTAGATCAAGCATTAGTCAAGAAATCTCAATAAAATTCATAAGAACATAAGTCACTGATCCACCTCTTTAGATGGAGTTTGGAAAATTATAATTAAGATCTAATGAAAGAAGGCATACATAATACTTTCCTAAGAGCATCCCACCATCCAAATGTGGCTCAAAGCATGATTTTTCCCTTGATTTGGTGCTCAAATCTTCGTTAATGATGCAAGGCAAAGCTCTTCCATCATCTCTTGCTCACCAATGAAACTAGGCTCATGATATGAAATCAAATGTATTCCTATTTTGAAGCTATCCTATTGCAAATTAAGTATTATAACACCACTCACAAATGACTTGTGGATATAATTCTACATATTAAGTTTACACAAATAAAGCTTTAAAATGGTTGTCTTGGCCCTCTTATTTATAGATTTTTTTGAGATTGATCAGAATGAAATATGACAATCCATCTTGAGATCAAGATGTGTGGCCAAGAACCTATTCAATTTTGAGGCTGAAATCATAAATACCCTCATAAATATTTGGAAGGGGCATTAAAGAGGCATGGGATACCTTAAACTTGATATTTTTTGCATTTATGGCTTATGGATGCCACCCCATAGATGATGTCACGTAATGATGCAAATATTAAGAATCAATTTCCAATTAAAATATATTCAATAACTTCCATGGATTTTTCACTTAAGCTCTTGATTTGAATTACTTAACCTAAGTGATAATCAAATTTTATGTAACTCTTTGGAAATTGGTTGCATAATTAATCAAACTGGTCAGAATGTCATATTATTGGGTTATAATTTTATTTGAGTAGAATTAGAGGATGATGTTAGTTACATATATACCAATATCTTATTTAGGACGTTGTTGACACAAAATAACACATGCACATGTCATGTGCTTGTGAATTTGGAGAAAAGAGTGATCCAGAGCACTAAAATGCATTTTCATCATTTTGACTCGAAATGATTTGAAAAAAATTAATAATCACATAAAATGCATTACCCTATTTTAGGATACATTAGCCTAAATCAACACTTATATATGATAAGATCAAATTATTTAGCATTTTTAAGTGATTTTGGCCCAATTTGTGCATTTTCATAAGTTTTGAGTAAGATTGACAATTTCAACACAATGGTGTTAGGAATTGGATATCTAAAAATAATAACTCTTGCCTACTCTCTAAGAATGTGAAATGGATGTGTTTGTATAGGTGGATCTAAGCTTAAACCCTTCTAAAATGTTTTGATGACAAGGTTAAATTAGTCAACCTAGTATCATAATTGACAAAAAACACACTAGGTCATAGATTAGGTCAACAAGGGGCCGACCTAGTCCCCAATAAGTTTTTTCAATAAGAATAAAAGGTCAACATGGCTGGCATAATCATGTAAAATTTTAAAAGGAGTTTAGGTTGAGAAAAGGGCTAATGATGGTGGTAAAATACTAGAGGAGTGTGTAAAATAAGAGTCAAAGATTAAGGGAATGGATTTTAAGAGACAAGTGGTAGATAGCAAGTGGCAATACGAGACAAAAATCCTATGAAGCACCAATGATCTACCCAACCCCTTCCCGGTACACCCCTTAGGGTGTACACTCAGAGAGATTGAGACTCGATAGGTTCTTATAAGATAGAAAGCATCAATAATTGATAAAGTGTGAAAATATTATGTGTATACACCTTGAAGTCCTAAAAATGATCAAATACCTCATATTTATACTTATTAAAGTATACTTCAAAAATTCATTGATGAAATTAATCATGTATTTAGTCTTTTTGAATGAAGGTTTTGGAAATAGACCAATAATGTCACTATGGACAAGCTTCAATATCTATTCTGATCTTCATGATTTGTCCTTATGATACTTCTCTTCAGGATACTTACCAAGTATGTAACCATGGAAAACTTCATTAAGAAACTTGACTCGTGGCAAACCTAAAACTATGTCTTGATAACTTGACTTGGATCCATAAATTCCATCAGTCCACCTAATGTCTAGATGTCATACCAATGACATCAAATATAAAACATATAGTACAACATTCTTAGTCCTAGGGATCTCAAGTTTATGATCACTTATCTCAAGGAAGGTGACAGGATATTTCCTGAACAAGTTAGAAGATAATTGTGAATACATGAAATAAACTACAAAAATTAGCAATATATTAACTCAAATAAGCAAAATTGAATTATAATGGTTGAATCACATAATCACTAGCCTCTTCAAGGGGGAAACCTCTTTTGAGTAATATCAATTAAATATAATTCATGGATGCCTTCATTGGCCCTAAACACTTAAATATTGATTCTATTCTAAAAAATATTTCTTCCCTTGCATGTGGGATAATACAAATATGATCCAAGGATGACTTACAAATCATATGCATCCATAGAAACTACTACACTAATAATGCAAAGAGAAAGTTAGGACATGGGTTCCTAACATCCCCTCCCTCTTGGAAAAATCTTTGTCTTCAAAGAATAAAATGTGGGAAGTGTTTCTAAATTTGGAATAATGGTTCCCATGTGGCATCTTTGGGTGGGATGCCATGCCACTGGATTAATACTTTTGTGATGGAATGGGAGTGAAGCCGGTTGGTGTGCTAGGCCAAGATTACTTCCAGTTCAAGAAGGACAGAGACTTTACTATCAAGTTATAGTAAAACTATTTTCACTCTAATGTTGGTTCCAAGAACTTTCTTCAAATAGGAGACATGAAATATTAGGTGAATGTGGGAGGAAGTTGGAAGCTCCAACTTGTAAACAACAAATTCAATCTTTTGGAGAACCTTATATAGCCCATAAAACTTAGGGGAAATCTTGTGACACCCATTTTGTTTTAGGGATGAGTGTTTATATGGATGTAGATGAATAAAAACCATATCATCAAGTTGAAAGGTACACTCAAAGCATTGTTGATCAGCCTAATACTTCATGTGATTATGTGCTAGATGTAGATTGTCCCATAGGGTGTGGATAATTTGATCCTAATGCTAAAGAGTAGTGTCAACTACCTGAATCAGTGGTGGGGGTAGTTGACCATAAACCTCTTCAAATGGAGTCATTTTAGTAGAGGTGTGGTACAAGGTATTATACCACCATTCTATAAGAGGTAACCATTTGACCCACTAATGTTGTTGCTATATGACAAAGAAACAAAGAAAGGTTTCCAAACATTTATTGACTATTTTGGTCTGGCCATTCGTCCATGTATGATATCTTGAATTCATTTTCAATTGTGTACCAAGACACTTGAAGATTTTTTGCCAAAAATGGTCCGTGAAGGCAAAATCACAATATGAGACAATAGAGGTAAGAACACCATGGAGTCAAAATATATGATCAAAAAATGTATGAGAAATGGTGGAAGTAGTGTAGGGATGGGACAAAGTGAAAAAAATAACATATTTGGAAAGGTGATCCACTACAATAATAATCACTGATTTGCCATTAGATTTGGGGAGGCCTTTAATAAAATCCATGGAAATGTCAGTCCAAATATGTGTGGGAATTGAAAGTGGTTGGAGTAGATTAGGTGTGGAAACTATTTTGACTTTAGTGCAATGGCAAGTATCACATTCATTAACAAATGTTTTGATATCCTACTTGAGGCCTAGCCAAAAGAAATTGTGTTAAACCCAATCATATGTTTTTAGAAACCCTGAATGACTAGTAGAAGGGGAAACATGCATCTCTTATAAAACTAAGTGTTTCAATTTGGAGCCTACTAGTAAAAAAAGGCAACCTTTATATCATAATGTGTGGCCATCATGTATAGTGAGGTTTAGCATATGGATCAACAAATAGTTGAATAATGAGTTGTTAGGTTTGATTCGATCAGGGGTTTGAATTCATATAAATCACGGTAAGTTGGGAAGCTCATTGGATAACTTGTCAAAATTCATGGAAAATTATTAAATGCTAAATTAGAAAGCATCAATCTTCATTTTATATTAAATGAAATGAATCATCGAAAGCATTCAACTTGGACAATGAACTACCAACCAATTAAAGGATGATTTACAAATGAAAACCATGAAATCTATAGAGCTATAAGACTTTTCAACAACTAAGTTGGTTAGTGGATTTTATACTAGCATTGCATTATTTCCACATATAACTATATAAATGTCCACATGCCTTTTAAAGTGAAACAATACTTAATTAAGAAGTTAAGTTTGCATATAAATGAAACCTAAGACATCATTTAATTGGGTACAACCAATAAAGACTTTCTGAAGTAAGCACAAGGGTATACAAGAATATATAAACTTAGACATAGATATTCCACCCATTCATGATAAATTGCAACCCACGGTCATTCAACGATGAACAATAAAATGTATTCCATGTTTTATTAAATTGTATATAATTTTCCTTGTCCCATACTAGGCCAAAATGATCAAACAAGGGTTTAAAGTCAAAAATAGAAAACATTCATAGAAAGAAGATAATGCTAACAACTGGGAAGAATTCCTTTTAAAGACCATTCATTGATGATTTTTGTTAGCCTAGCTAGGGCATAAACCATAGCAATATATATATCCAACTAAAAAGGGGGATTTTTTTTATTTAACACAAATAATAAATAGAAATATCCACATTGACACACTCAGGCCTAGTGGCATTCATAATAACTTCCCAAAACCCCCAATCTACCAAGTTTGCCCAACTTATAGAGTTATTAATAACAATAATTATTAATGAGGTAGAGGAGGGGAGATAGGAACAACCAAATAATGGGGTATTACATTTTTTTTAGACATTAGGGGTTCACTATGAAGTCTCTCAACTTCATAGTGAACCCATAATGGTTCATATCTCTCTTTAGATTTCTATCTAAAACTCTAATAATTTGAAAACAAGAAAATAAATAGATTTAACCATAAACAATGATCTAAAACTCGGTGTACATCAGGGTATTATGAGGCTGAGCCTCATGTTTAATTAATTCATTTAGCCTACTACTAAAGTCGACCAAATGGGTTTAATCTTAATATCCAATCTCACAAAATGAGAGGGAAGGATGGTGAACATTTTCTCAAACCATAATAGGGTAATGATAACATCATTACCATACCCCAAAATACCCCATAACGTATCCAATGAATTCCAACTGATTATAATAGATTATACATGGAGGGTTTGCTTTATAATTTCCCTCAGAATCTAGAGATGCAACAGTTTAATATTAAGTATAAAATGGAATACAAGATGCTAGTTACTTACAAGGGGAGTTAAAAACCAATCGTAAGGCCATTTTTTCTTGTTCTCCATTCTTCCTACCCACTTTTATTTTCCTCATAACACTGTGGATTTTTCCCAATACTTCACATCTGACTCCCCCTTGGAACATTCTTCATTTCTTCTCTATGTGGCACAGCTTAGGGTTTTTCTAGCTGATAGTTCCAAACTGCCTTTGGATTTCTAGAAGAATGTATAATTATAATAATGCCCCTGCATTGGGAGACCCAACCAAAATATATATATATATATATATGTGAATCTCTCCCCCTAATCAATTCCTATGCTTGAAGTATTTGATGCAGATATTAAATTTTTCAATAAGAATGCGTAAGAAAATATATCCCAATCTTGGGAGACCAAAAAAACATACCTTGATGATAATGACTAAACAAGAATTTTTTCTAGATCTTTTATGTGGAGAGAGAGAGAGAGATTCAATCTAATCATGCATAAAATAATAATAATGTGGGCGTTGGGAGATAAGAACCAAAACCAAAAATAATAATTTGTAATAAAATTTCAACTAAATCATTGGTGTGGAATGTAAGTCAACCAAACATGATCACTATATTAAATGTTGCCCCATTCATCAATAGATCCCTCTATACAAGCCAACTCAATATGATTAGGGTCCAAATCATGGCCCAAGTAGGCATAATGCACATGGGTAATTCAAAACCAAAGCATGGAATCAAAACCAATAATAAAATGTGGTCCAATGCACAAGGTTAAATAAGCATGCTACAAGTTATGTCCAACCCCGGATAACAACCAAACACAAGAAAAGGAAATCCGAGATCGAAATAAAATTGGGGTAAGGGTATTAATGGAATCATAAGTAATTAACCCACACAAAGACTAAAGAACATCAAATGCACATACACACAAGGATGATAAGTCCAAAATACACACAATACTAATAAAATAATTAAATAAAGATGAACCAACACAAGTAGAAGACCCAAAACAATCCGTAGATTAAACTTTGTGTCACCTTATAATTTACCTATCGATATCAACCTGACTGCTCAAAACTCCTACCCATTATTGTTCTAGCTGCCTAAGTCCACCATTGAGCCTAGATCACTTGACTTGTTATTACAACCACCAATATAGGACATCAATAGTATTTACTCAAAAAATAAATATCACAAATAATAAAATCTGCTATGTATAAAATACGAAACATGTAATCAGTGAATTAAGCATATGTATCCACAATAAAATTGAGTCGGTCAAAATAAATAAATCGTGATAATCAAAATCATAACATCTAAGTCATAATAATCGATTGTAACTATATCCAGGATGTCAATCAAATTCAAGGTAAACTTATTGAAACAATGGGTTAGCAACAACAACAATGTACTATTTGACGAGGTTATGATAAAATGACCTCCTGACAAAATGTCTATGTTGCTTCTCTTTTGCTCTCTAGGTTAATTGATATACCTCTTCCATAAAAAATACTATATGAATACTCAACTCATCTTGAATGGAATTTTTTAAACCATTCACATACCTTGCATCCATTTTCTCATCTATTTCTTCATGCTCCACTCTTATAAATAGCTTGTATAATTCATTTATGTACTCTTATACAGTATGTTCAATTTGCCTCAAATATTGAAACCTTATGTAGAGGGTTTGAACATAATATATAGAAAGGAATTCCTCCCTTAACTTATCTTGCATCTTGATCCATGTGGTTATCTTTTGTTTTTTCTTCCTTTGCCTCTCTCTCTGCATGTGATCCCATCAAATAATTTTTAACTTAGTGCATGTAAATTTAACCTTCTTCTCTTTAGAAATGGTCTTCCACTTAAAGAATTTATCCATGTTATTCAACCAATCAACCAACTCCTCTAGTTGTAAACTAACCCCATAGTATGTAACTTCCAATTTGACTCCATGATTACTTACCTCTAAGGCTCTAATCACTCTCTTCACTTTCTTTTATATTAAAAGATAAACATTTTGATCTTTCTATGTCTATTTAAAATTCATAGATGACATTTTAAACTTGATGTTTATATATAAATATATTTATCTGACATTTAAATTTAACTCTTATTTTTAGATTCATAAGTGAGATTTGAATTTAGGTGGTTTATTATTATTTATACATGAATAAATTTATCAAACATTTAGATTAAACTTCAAAAAATTCATGTATAATATTTGAACTTAGTTTATATATAAATACATTTAAATTATAATATAAGAATAAATTATAAATTTAAACAATAATTCAGAGAATAAATAACAATTTTTATATAAGTTAAATTGATAAAACATAAAATTATCATATTCTTAAATAATATCAAAGATTCCTTTAGAATTATGAGTTTGTTATTATTATGGATGTCAATATACAAGATAAATTCATTGTATAACAATTGTCATAATTTTCTCTATAAGATACTTTGCATGCCATTTTCACTTAAATAATTATATTGAAGGCCATCTTCCTTCCAAACACATTTATTTAAATTAAAAATGTTTGGAAGACTTTGTTAGTACGAAAATTATCTACCATTACAATTGATTAACTTAGTGATGGCATTGGATGAGATTAAAATTTATTTGTGAAAGGCGAAGTTAAAAGTTGACAATTATAATTATAATTAATATATTTTGGATTAATTTTTTATAAAAGTTCTAATCTTGTAATTATAATTAATAAATTTATTATTTTTTAATTAATAAATTTAAGAGATTTAATAAATTTAATTATATATTTATATTTATAAGTGATATATATAATTATAATCTTCTCTTATATCAAAATTAAAATAATTAAAAAATCTTCGTAAATTATTTCTTTAAAAAGAATCTAAACAAAGGAATCGAAAAAATTAAACAAACATAATTTTAAAGAAGATCAAACAAAAAAATTGATGGATACATAATAACATAACTGTAAATATAATTTTTTACCAAAATATTAAATTATTTATATTTATATATATAATAACATATTAGTAGATATAAATTTTGTACCACAATATTAAATTATAGATATGCATGCTAGACATTTGTAGCATATATTTATAGAATGGTTTAAATTGTAAAGTAATCCAAATTAAAAATATTTATGTTTTTAGATTGAAAAGTAAACATTTTCATTATTCAAAGTTAGTATTAGATATATAATTATGTTTTAAATAAGGTTAAAATTTTGGAAAGGTCTCATAACCTTGAAAAATGGAAAAAATGATATAAAAATAAAGCTCACACAAAAAAATTCTACTTATAATAAGTTAAGATCAAAACAATAAGTAATCAAAAAAAATTGTTAATCATTAGACTAGTTTTCGGATTTCCATTAGCCAACCATCCATGAACAGGGAACGAATTAGTAAAAAACCATCCAACAAAAATGTCAATTAACAATCTGTGAACCAACTTCTTCCTTCTACATACAATCTAGGAATAGTCAACATACAAATTTCAAACCAGCTATAATCCCACTATCCTGAAATAGTCAAAGGACTTGGACCCTCCCCCAATATCCCATTTTTGGGACTGAAGAATCATGATAGATGGTACAGGTGTCTTTTTGTAATGTCCTTTTAATAAACCCGAATATTATCAAGACAAGAAAATACTAATAGGTAAAGTTTTTGAAACAGTAAATTGTATTAATTCATATTGAATAATTCAAATAATTATAAATCATACATAAATAAGCCTCAACTCAAAATTGGAGTTGACATGTAAACTTAAAAATAATAAAACTCATCCTATTATTTTTAGTAAGTTTTGCATGCAAGTACATGTAGCTCTAAAAATAAACTAAATGCTAAAATTAACCTACCAGATGAATATCAACTAAAGTTCAAGTCTGGTTACAAAAATATAGAATTTTTAAAGTTATAAAAATTCTAAAAATAATATTAAACTTTAATTTTAGACCCTTAGAGGGTCACGTATAGCCTTTAAAAAATATAAAAAACATCCATAATTAAATAAGTTGAATTATGGTTGCATTGAAATTTTTGAGATGGTCATTTTGACACAAAGATGAACTCAAACAGAACTACAGATCAAAATTTATGGCCTTTAGAAGTTTAGCAACTTTTTTGACATTATTCTCCTCTTGTTGAAAACAACTCAGCGCTTGTGCGTTGCTCTGATTGTACTACTTCCATTTTTTTATCAATCTTTTTTAGCTCCCATTCTATAATCTAAGTGTTGTCTTCATGATATAATCCTTCTTACTATACCAAATCCCTGACATAACTTCATTGCCTTGTGTTTGTTGTCTTCTTATCCACAATTTAAACTATCTTATTTTCCTTCTTCTTTGGCACCTGTTGCTTCCAATCTACTTATTCATATTTTTCACCTTCACCATCTTCTCCATATAAATCTAAAATATTAAATACTAAAGAGATATCAAATTTATATGGTAAACTCACTTCATAAGCATTGTCCTTGATTTTCTTCACAATTCTTCATGGTCTAGTTTTCTTGTACTTCAAATTATTATATGTGCATTTCATAAACATCTCTTTTCTAAAGTTAAGCATTACGAAATATCCTATTTCAAATATTTTTGAGCTTCTTCTAACATCTACTATTTCTCTATACTTTTCATTACTTTCTTGAAATTTTCTTCTTACTTCTTGTAATTGTTGTATGTATTATGTAAATGCTTATGCATCATTACTAACTCATTCTACAGTTGGTAACTATACCAAATCTAAAATACACATAGGATTTATCTCATAAACAATCTGAAATGCTAATTTTTCTATTGATCTATTCACTAAACTATTATATGCAAACTCAGCTTGTGATAAAGCCAAGTCCCATTGCTTGGGTTTTTCTCCAATTATACATCTTAACAAATTTTCCAAGCTCTTGTTTACAAATTTTGTCTATCTATTTGTTTGGGGGTGGTATGCACCATTGAATAGTAGTTTAGTCCCCATCTTCCTCCATAAAGTCCTTTAAAAATGACTTAGAAATTTTGTGTCCCTATTTGATATAATGGTTTTAGGAACACCATGCAATATCACAATATCTTTAAAAAATAGTTCTTTAACTCTGGTGGCATTATCAATTTTATTACATGAAATAAAATGAACTATCTTATAAAACTTTTTTACAACAATAAAAATTGAATCATTATCTCTCTGTGTGTTTGGTAATCCCAACATAAAATTTATACTCAAATCTATCTATGGTCCTCTTGAAAATGGTAATGGCGTGTATAACTATGTATTTTGTCCATGTCCCTTCGCCACCTAATATATCCTGCATCTTGAAACATATATTATCACATCTCTCTTCATCTTTGGCTAAAAATATCTCTCCTTCACCAAAGTTATTTTCCTTGGCTTATCAAAATGTCCAACCAGACCACCAATATGCAATTATCTTATAATATTATCTCTTAGAGACCCACTTGGAATACATAATTGTTTTCTTTTGAAGAGATAACCATCCTACATAAGATGTCATAAATATTTCTTATATCATCTATCAATGGATTCCTACATTACTCAATTATCTTTCTAAAATCTGGATCTGTATCATATACTTGCTTAATAAATTAAAATATAACTATTTCACTCACCATGGTAGTTATCGACCCAACTTGTCTACTCAAAGCACCAACTACCTGATTCTATTTTCTTGATTTGTGATTTGACACAAAAATTATAACCTTGAAAGAAAGACACCAAATTTAAATGCCTACTATTTAACTTCTTTTGAGTGTTCACATACTTCAAAGCTTCATGATCAGTAAATAAGATAAACTCTTTAGGTACTACATAATACCTCTAATGTCTTAATACTTGTACAATTGTATAAAATTCAGCATCATAAATAGAATAATTTGTTCTTACCTTATTCAATTCCTCACTGAAATATGCTATTAGCTTCCCTTTTTGACTCAACATAAAACCAATTCCCACAAACAAAGAATTACAATCAACCTTAAACACACTATTAAAATATGGTAATTCTAAAATATGATTTTATATAATTTTCTTTTTGAGAAACTCAGATTTCTATTGCTTCCCTTGTCCATGGAAATTTTTTTACTCTCATACAATTTGTTATTGGTGCAATAAGACTATTGAAATTCTTAATGAACTTTTTTTTTAAATTTTTTATACCATATAAAATTATTACCTCTATGATTCTCTTTGGAATAAGCCACTCAGTAATTGCATTTAATTTTTCTTCATCCATTCTTACACCATCTACTAAAACTACAAATCCCAAAAATAACAAATTATTCTGTATAAGCCTATACGTCTTCAAATTCGTATAGAGATTCTCTTTTCTTAATAATTTTAATACCATTCTCAAATGTTGTAAGTGTTCATCTTTAGTCTTACTGAATGTTAAAATACCATCAAAATAAACCACTACAAACTTGTCACTGTATTCTTGTAGTATTGTGTTCAGCACCCTCCTAAATGTGTTGGATACATTAGATAATTTGAATGGCATCACCATCTATTCATATAAACCACCTCTAGTATTGAATGTTGTTTCCCATCCATCTCCTTCACAAATATGAATATGATAATATTCACTCGTTAGATCAATATTTTTAAAATATTTTACTCCTATAAGAACATCCATCATATCATCTAAATGAGGAATAGGAAACCTATACTTGATTGTAATTTTAACGATTGATATACTATCCACACATATTCTCCACCCTCCATCTTTATTTAGAGTGAGAAATGTTGGTGTTGAATACAAACTTGTGCTTTCCTTTACTACACCATTTCCCATCCATTCAGTAACCTACTTATTTAATTCTACATGTTCTATTGGACTCATCTTAGAAGATATTTGATTGGATAGAGCTGATCTTGGAATCAAATCAATAAAATGCTAAATATCTCTCTTTGGTGGTAAACCATCTAGTAACTCATTAGGTATAACATATGCATATTATTTCATTATTATTATTGATTTTGTTTGTACTTGCACCACTTATGTGCCTTTTTCTTCACTAATAATGCATGACAATAACCTATCACCTTCATATATTTGATAAATTATTTTGCATTAGCATGATTTCAACCTGCCCTTCTTATTTAAAAGGTAACAAAACTACCTTCATACCACCATTCTAGAAATTATACATGTTCTGTGACCCATCACAAGTTGTTTTTTAATCAAACTACCATGGTCTTCCCATAAGAGATGGCATGCATCCATTGGTATAACCTCACACTATATTTCATCCTTATAAGTTTTACCTATAGAAAACTTGATTAAGCACCTTTTATCTATTGTAAATTTATTCCCTTTTTTAAACTATGAAATCCGATAAGGATTAAAATACTTTTCACACTACAAACCTAGTTTCTCAATCATGTCCTTAGAAACTATATTTTTAGAACTACCACTATCTATAATAATTTTGCATATCTTATCTCCTGAAATACACCTTGTTCAAAAAATATTCATTCACAGCCATGCATCACCACCTTCTTTATTTTGCATATTTTTTTCCTTGGAACAATAATAATTATTCTCATCATGAGATTTCCTTTAATATCTATTGTTGCAACTTTAGTACTTTGTTATTTTATTTCAATTTCAACTAAATTCACTCTTGGGTGATCCTCTTACCTCATTTATTGATCTTGGTAGTGTGTACACTTGAATACTCTATGAATTTCTTTTCCAAATCTATAACAAACATAAGACCTCTGTTGATTTGGAAATCATTTTTTACTACCACCATAGCTTTGTCATCTCTGAAATCTTCTTTCTCTTTGATGATATTGAAACCCTTATCTATTATCTTCCTATCTTTATGCACCACATGATGATAATACTCTAGTGGTATTAAACCCAACTCTATTTGTATTAAATCCACCTTGTCCCCTTATTAGAGGGGATTATCCTCTTCTTGGCCTAATAGATGTTATTCTAAAATTCTATCTATTTTATTTTTTTTCCTACCTTCAAAACTAATTGATAAGCTTCCTCCATGAAAAAAATTCTATGCATGTTAAATATATCTTGAATAGAAAAATTCAAACTATTTACATACCTTACAGCCATTTGTTCTTCTATTTCATCATGATCCACTCATATAAAAATCTTGTAAAACTCATATGTATACTCTTTTGTACTATGATCCTTCTACCTTAAACTTTAGAATCTTATTTATAAACTTTGTGCATAATCCACAGGAAGAAATTTATCCCTCAACATCTTATCCATATTTTTATATGAATTAATATTCTCTTTACCTTTCTGTAAGTGATCCCACCAAATCTTTGCATGATCCTTCAATTTCATGCATGCAAACTTTACCTTCTTGTCTTCTCTCATAGTTCTCCATTTTAAAAACTTATCCATGTTGTTCATCCAATCTATCAACCCCTCTAGTTTAAACTTCCTTCATAATATAGAATGTCAATTTTTATTCCTTTATTTCTTTTAAAATTTTAACCATCCTCTATTCCATTGATGGTGGTTATTCTTGTTGCTCCTCCTCTTAAATAATCTCCTCTTCATGATCTGTGTCATCCTCGACATCATCTTATGCTCTTCTTTGTCTTTGATTCATAATGATCTCAGTTAATTATTCTACTTGCCTCTATAACTCTTGCATAGTCCAATTATTTTGATTAATTCTACCTTGTCTTCTCACCATCTCTTACATCTCTAAGATTCAAACTTGATATGATACCAAATAATGAACCCAAATACTATTAAGACAAGAAAAAACCAATAGGCAAAGGTTATGAATAATAAACAATATCTATTTCTATTAAATGATTTAAATAATTAAAAACCATGCATAAATAAGTCTCAAATCAAAATTGGAGTTGATATACAAAATTCAAAACTCTAAAAATAATAAAAATCAACATACTATTTCTAACAATTATTATTTTTAGTAAGTTTTACATGCAAGTGCACGTAACTCTAAAAATCTCTAAAAATAAGCCAAACACTAAATTTAACCTATCATACAAATATCAACTTAAGTTCGAGTTCAGTTTCAAAAATATATAATTTCTAAATTTATAAAAATATTGAAAATTATATTAAACTGCAATTTTGTATGCTCAAATGGTCATGTATGGCCTCTAAAAATATTGAAAATATCCATAGTCAAATAAATTGGGTTATGGATGCATTGAAATTTTTGATATAGTCATTTTGGCATGAAGAAGGGCTCAAATGGAGCTACAGATCAAAATTTATGGCCTCTACAAGTTCAACTTCTTTTTCTACATCACCTTTTTTCTTCTTACCCACTATTGTCCAATTATCCTTATCTTCATAGTCTTATAAAAAACATAATGGCTATTTATAATACATTAATGGGATAAAAACAAATATTTGAAATAATAACTATCTTTCTCCATCAAGAATTAATTCCACCCAAACTTTTAACCCCTTAAATTACCATTCTAAGGTAAAATCCATATCCGTAGAAGCAAACTACATCTTGCTGATATGAGAAATTTTATCTTTGGAGATAACAACATATGATTCCACCATGGTTCTTGACTCCTCAAACTATCTACTAAAATATTTTATGTCCCTAGATCTTTGGGATCCTCACCTGGTGCATTTACAAATGAAATCAAAGTTTCTCTCAAAAGAGTATTGGGATCATCATGAGTAACTCCATTCAATATAATAAGATCAGGAATGACATCCTTCCACCATGAAGTTTTCAGCTTCTATTTTGATTTTTGACAAGTTGTATCTAAATTCCCCATTTTAAGACATCTACAACACCAAAAGGGTAAAGCATAATAGTCAAGAGATTGAATCCAAAGGAGATCCTCTACTTTTAGTTCCATTTCAATGGGAAGGCCTTTAGAAGTATCTATGTTGAAAAGTATTTAGGCATAGATGGTATGGAAAAATGACTCTATAGATCATCTATTAATACGTACTCACCCAAGGCATTGCCTATTGCCATGAAATATTGATCAACCCAAAACTAAAGTGGAAGATGCAGTAGCCAAACCCAAATTGGTCTAGTGTTGAAAGATTTGGTGAGGAGGTTGAATTTCAAGTACCATGGCTTCATCAGTAGAAGGTGTGAATCCAAAGACCACAACCGATTCTGGAATACCTCGTCCTTGTCCTCTACAAGATAAAAGGCAACAATAAAAAAAATTTGGTGAATGGATAAATTTCCACTTTACCTATTAAAAGGGGTATCCATTGATCTGTGATCCAAGCATTCAATTTGAGGAGATTTGGTCAGAAGCTATTAAACTGACAAATCATACCACATGCCATGAGCCATTTTCAAGGTTGTGCACTTTCACAAGTAGTTATATTACAAAGGAAATTGAGGGAATTATTTTTTTCTTACTTTAAGGATTTCAATAAATTTATAGATATATAATAATTTTAATGTAAAGGATTGAGAGATAACAATTTTACCACACATACTATTGACTAAAGTAAAAATTCTAAGCGTATGCATATTTTTAATATTAGTGTAAAATTATTTCTTTTTTATATATAATCTATAAATATTTATTTGTGTTTAGTTAATTTTAATATTTTTACATAGCATATTATTTATAAATTTTCCTCTACATTTTATCTACATTTAAAAAATTTCATTTTATTTAAAAGGAAAATATAAATACATGTAAATTAATAAAGTTGATGGTATGAGATTATTCTAATTATTTCATAGCATAATTTTTTCACATTATACTTTTTTATAACAATCTAAGAATGAGACGCCATGTCAACCATAATTTCCTTTAGTATATATTCTTAACATTGTTTCTTTCATTCTTGTACTTCTTTTAGTTTCTCTTCCCACTCCTAGATTGGGGTTTACTTTATCTAAAATATAACTAGATTATCAATGTATTTATACTTTTTTCTTCTTCTTCCTCTTCTCAATGACATTTATCATAGGGTTTATATATTCTTCTTCATGTTTGGGATTTTAATAATCTTACTAAATAAGATGGTATCAATACTACAAATTTAAATAAGTGTTTAAAATAAAATTTATATAAATATATGGCAAGGTTTCTAGTTTAATCGGTACAAATTATATAACAAATGTCCTAAAAATATTAATTAGTAATATACTTTACCAATAAATAGTGGTTAATATTTTTATACGTCACTTAAAAAACCTTATGAACATATTGCACTAATAAGTTGTTAAGGTTTTCAAGATACAATAGAGAACCTAATAGGCCATATAGATAGTTACGGCCCTCGATCTGTGGTTGGGTTAATATCATATTACATATAGAATATAGATAGAGCATTTTGAATTTAGATAAATAATTAAAAATTATGGGAGTTTTCTAATAATATTTTTTATTTAAATAATTACATTTTTTAATGTAAAATTTAATAAAATTAAATAAAATGTATTTAATTATAATATGTTTTTAATTTTTATTTATAAATTTTAAAATTTCGAATAATGACTGTCTTTTAACTTTTGTAGAGAAACATTCTTAACAAATAAAACATTTACATTACACAAAAATATAGGTCTAACAACAAATATAACATAAAAAAGTAAATCCATTCTTATTATGGTTGGAAGTTCTGAATGCTGCAATGTCAATATGCACACAAAAATATAATCAACTGAACAATGAACAACACAATCAATCTTCAATATAGACTAGCGGTAGTGGGCACCATTATCAAACCTTGGGTGTAGGGCTTAGTAGGGGTGCACTAGTAGACCAAGTGACATGTTGGGAGGAAATATAATTCCAAACTCTAGAACTATGACAATGAAGTTATTATGAAGAAATCAAAATACTAAACTTCACGGTTATGTATCAAAACCTTACAAACTTGAATTTTAAAGAAGTTATATAGACATCTTGGCATTTGGGATTAATAAATGGAGGTAGGGGTTTTCCTCATTATCCCTTATGCATGTTGAAGATATATTCTAGGAATATTGAGGTTGGATGTATGAAAGTGGCAGATGGTTTCCCTCATTATCCAACATGGAGACATATAGAACAACATTGACAACCTAGAAAGGTGTGATCTCATCTTTCGGTTCTTTGGTTTGCAGGCCTACCTTGAAATTTTTTTAAGTTTGGGAATCAAAATCCTAGATAACATATGCAGAGTTTCATGTCTTTGTTTACCCAAATGGATACTTCCTAGTGGTGATATCTCATGTAGAGAACCGAAAACATATCTTTCAAAGAGGCCCTTGGTTTATGGGATGAGTTGGTTTATTTATGAATCCATGGCACTCACTTTTTAAAGTAGTAGAAGATTTACCTTTGGTGGGGCGGGCTAGTCTAGGTTAGGCTTTTTTCACTAATAGTAGATGGAACTCTTCGGTCTTCAAGGCAATAGGTAAAACTCTGGGATCTTATATGCTAATTGTTGCTAGCATTATGCCTTTTGAACACATTGTTTATGCCCGAATCCATGTTCTTATAAATTTTAACAACCCCCTTCCTAAAAATATTACATTGCAATTTGGGGAAGGGATTTGTGAGCAAGAATTTTATAATGAGAACATTCTTTTCAGGTGCAAAATTTTCCATGAGTATGGGCATTTAGTTAAGGATTGAAAATTTTTTATCCATGAAAGCTCTAAGGTTTCCCATGATAAGGGATTTCTTCAGGAAGCATACTACTAAACACAAGAGCTCCAAATCTAGGCCTGCACATTCCAAAAATCATTTTGCCTCCTTAGTTATTGATGACCCTTTGGAAGAAGATGAGTAGTTATTTATGTAAACTAATGTGCTTGAAATTGAGTTTACCAAAGAACCTCATCTTGAGTGTCTTGACCTAGGGAAACAATATGAATTAAATTATACTTTTACAACAATGTAGAATCTCATCACTTATTCTCAGAAGGATACTTTTCAAGTTAAAAAAATAAATTAGACAGTTCTAAGAAAATAATTACAGAGTCAAATGATCTTTTGAATGATCCCCACTCCATGTTTTAGTTCCCTACTCACCATCCTCGAATATCCCTTCATTCTTAGAGCTAAGTGGATTAGTAAATCCTCAAATAAGAAGATGAATATGGATACTAATTAGAAAGCTAGAAGGAAATCTAAAGCTAGCCAACTTTAGAGGGAAAGAAAAAATTAGTCTCTTCACCAGGAATTCAACCATATTTCAACATGAAATTCATCTCATGGAACATTCGAGGTCTTAAAATTAGCCCCTCTAAATGCAATGAAAGTATTATAATGCTAAAAGCTCATAGTCCTCATATGATTTTTTTATAGGAAACCAAAGTCTATAGTGATAGCATGAATACTTTGGCTAAGAACATCTAGCCAACTGCTAATATTTTATCTAATGACTCTCAGGGAGATTTAGCAGGTATTGTTTATTTGTGGAATCTCAAGGAAATTGTGATGATTGAATCTATGGTTGTGTAGGGAATCATATATATCCTTAGTCAATTCATACAATCTAATCAGCAAATAGTGTTTATCAACACTTACCTCTCCATGGATTTGGAGGAAAAGAAAAAAAATGGAATAATCTGGACTACATAATTCATCTCTTTCTTGGATCTTGGGTCATGATTGGAGGGGATTATAATTCTATCATATTTTAGATTAAAAGGTTGGGGTCAATAGGAAGCTTCATGCTAAGTAAAGCCTTATGAAGAAATATATTTTTTCTCTTAATCTCATTGACATTAAGCCAATCAATGAGTTCCTGACATGGCCAAATAGAAGATCAGGTAATGATTGTATTGCAGAAAGATTGGACAATTTTCTATTGATAGAGGAGTTTCTTGTCTCTAGGCAAGTCCCCAAGTCTACCATTCTCAACAATGCTAGATTAGAGAATTGGCAAGTTATGATAGAAATATGGAATTCTTAGTGCCTGACACATCCTTTTAATTTCTAGCTAATGTGGCTTTGGCATGATGATCTTCGAAACAAAATTTAGGCTTGGTGGAATAAGGGTAAGCCTCATCATGACACTAAAATGCATATGTTTGTGTAAAAACTCAAATTTGTCAAATCCCAACTTATGAAGAGGAATTGAACTGAATTTCAGCATATCAAATTTTAAAAGTAAGAGATTTATAATAGGATAGAAAAAATCATTGAAACTATCCATTTGGGCATCGTAATTGAAGATCTCAAATAAAAGGAGCTAGATTTGATTTATCAAATGGAGGAATGGAATATAAGAGAGTAAATCATGAGGAAACAAGAATCCAGGATCAAACAACTTAAGGAGGAAGACAAAAAATATACATTTTTTCACAAATCCACGCTTATGAGAAGATATTTTAACTATATTTATTCTTTGGAACCAAATGATGTAACTCTTGAATTCTATTGACAAGGTATATCAAGCATAAATCTCAACTTCTTGGCTCAACTCTTTTATATTGTTCCTTTGGATTTGAATGCCCAAGAGTAGATTCTTTAGGAGATTCCTAATGTGATTTCAAAGAGGATAAAATATTGCTTATGAATAACATTTCCCTAGAGGAATTAAGAAGTGTTGTCTTTAGTTAAGAGTAAAGGAAAATGCCTTGGGCCAGATGGATTTCCTATTGAGTTTTATCAAGAATTATGTGACATGATTCATAAGGACCTAATAGAAGTAGTGGAAGAAACTTGGTTAGCCAAATTTATTCTTAAGAAGATCAATCAAACATCTATTGCCTTGGTTCCTAAGGCATAGTATGTAAACAATATCTCTATTTTTAGTCTCATTTCTCTTTGCAATGTCTTATAAAAAATCATTTAAATAATCATAGTGAATAGATTGAAACCACTCCTCCAAAAAAGTATTTCCCCTAAGTAAGGATGATATGTAGTGGGTAGATAAATCCTTGATGAGATTGTGTTATCTTAATAATCTATTCATTCCATGCAACTTCAAAAATATTTGGATATTTTTTATTTGATTAAATCTTTCTAAAGCATATGACAGGGTTGATTGGGATTTTATCTTAAGAATGCTTACATGTTCTAGTTTATCATAGGAGTGGATTAAATGGGTGAGAGGATTCATTTCCTCAATATCTTTCTCAGTCTTGGTTAATGGTATGCCTACTATGTTATTTTGGGCTTCCAAAGGCATTCAGTAAAGATACCCTCTTTCTCCTTATTTGTTTATCATTCTTGAGGAGAGTTTAGGTAGAATTATTGTTAGAGATAGAGAAGAGAGAAGTATTGAAGGTATTACTCTTGCACATAATCTTAACCTAATGATGCATTTTTAGTTTGTGGATGATTTTTATTTGATGGGAAGGATTTAGATTCATGAAACTTCAAATTTTAATAAGACGATGCACCTATTTAGTGCTGCAATTCAAAAAATCATGAATGAAGATAAATCATTTTTTATTCTTCCATATGTCTCTAAAACAAGAAGCTATGATTTTGGATAAGCTTCATTTTGGAAGGTCTTCATTGCCTATGACCTACCTAGGCATTCCCCTTAAGGAGAACAATCTGTGTGACTAGAGTTGGTTGGCTGAAAGGAGAGATCTTTTTTGCCTTGATGATGTTGACATATTGGCTTAGGTAGCTAATCATAATGGAGATTATATTATGGTTAATGGTTATCGCCCACTCTATCCTCCTTCTGATCAGTCTCTCAAGATGATATTTAAACAATTGTGGAATCATAACCTTTATCCCAAAGTCATGTTTTTTCTTTGGTTACTCCTTCATGGTAGAGTTCTTTCGGGAGATCAACTTATGAAAAGTGGTTTCAATGGTCCCTTTAGATGTGAGCTATGTCAGAATCATAAATAAACTATGTCTCATTTATTCTTCTTATGTCCCTTCATCATTGAGTTACAATGGAAACATTTGGTAAATCTCTTGGGTATTCTTTGGATAGATTTGTCATCTCTGATTCAACCACATTAAGTGCACTGCATTTTTTAGTTTGATGTTTTTTCAAATATTTTGTGGACTGTGTTGGTTGAATATTTTGTCGATCAGCGTACTAATAAACAAAATAGGTCTGATCAGCCAAAGTAGGAAGATTAGTCATCCAAATGTGTAGTTTTACCACATCAGAAAGACACTGATCTCTCCTCTCATCAAGGGGAGGTTCCCTACAGGTATGCTCTCTCTCTCTCTCTCTCTCTCTATATATATATATATATATATATATATATATATAAAATAATACTCATGGGTAGGACAAACCATCCATCACTCTTTCTTTAGAGATGATGCACGCAAATCAAAGGAAAAACTCAGGGGAAATGACAGACAATACTCCTCTTCTTTCAGAAGTACTATTCAGCAAACCACAAGAATACTCCTGGCAGTAATAACAAAATGTAGTAAGGGATGTAATAACTAGAAAATTGAGATGCAGCACAAAGTCTTCACATAGATTGCTCAAGAGTAAGATACGAAGGACAATGAGGGCACAAAGTTGCCTCAAGGTTCTTTACACAGAAATGAAAAGAAAACACACTAACGGCAATTATGGGGGCACAAAGTCTCTCCACAGTTGACTCTTTAGGACACCTCCTTGACTGTTGTCACTAATTTTGCTTGTTGAATTAAAGGAATAGAAGATATATTGAAGAAAAAGACATAAGAACAATTTCCTCAATAACAAAGATATTATAGCACAAAGTCTAAAAAACCACTTGCTTTCTTATTCCAGTAACAAAATTTGATCAGCAATCTGACCTCAAAGTCTCAGTAATGCCTTACAATTTGGGCAAATTTTTGTTCTAATTGTCAAAAAAGAGATTCTTATTACAATAGAAGAAAGTACCTTATATAGCCTCTTCAAGAAGGAATAGGGAACAATCAATACATCATTCTGCGTTGGAATCTATTAAGAAGACACACTGGAACTTAGGGGTGCTTTACCAATTTGATTTTATCAATGCAAGTAAATAAGTCACGCTTATTGAAGTTTACAACTTTCAATGTCCACCTGGCAATCTGATCTTATCTTCATCATTCCTCCTTGTTTGGTTAATTGAATCAGGTCTTGGATTTAGTTTACTATTCTTGTTTCTTCTCCACTTTCTGTTGATCTTGGCTTTGAAATATGTGAATGTATTCTGATCTGTATGTCTGTATGTTTAAAGGATCAATGGCTAATTCACTGTGTTGAATTTGACATTTTTGGGCGCATCATTCCTTTGTATTCTTTAGGCTTTTCTGTTTGGCACTTTTTCGGATTAAACTTGTCCTTTTGGGCCTTAAGAAATGACTCATTTTGAGTCAGGAAGAGCCTCTCGCAAGGGTATCTACTCTTCGGGCAATCTTTGAATGGCCTTCAGGCTTCTTTGGGAAACTCTTTGAACTTTGGCAATGAACCAACTGTTGAACCATTCCATTGAACCAAATGTTTGAACCATTCTGTTGAACCAAGACTTTGAACCATGTGTTTGAACTAAGACATTAAACCAAAATTTTGGTTCAACGGTTCAAACAAAGCCTTGAACTGACTGACAAACCATTTGATTGAACCAAAGAATGAATCAAAGCACTGAAACTATGTGGATGAACCAAATGTTGAAACAAAGCATTGAACCACTTGATTGAACTCGCCTTTAAACCATTTGACATTGAACCAAAAGATGAACCAAACATTGAACCTGTTGTTGATTCTTGTCGATGGAAATTTCTATTTGAACCAAGGTGATGAACCAATTTTGAAAATGACCAATTGTTAGAAACTGATTCTTTTGATTGAACACACCTGTAGAAGTCGTGAAACCTGTTGAACTTGTAGAAATGAACCTGCCTGTAGTCCATAGATTTTTGAAAAGCTTGAAAAATGAGGAATTTGAATGCTCAAGACAAAATTTGGAAAGGGAAGAGATAATTTTGGTCTGCAGGACCAAAATAATTCAAATGTTGTCTCAAAAATAGCTGATATTTTTGGGGGACAACAGTTGGCTCCAGTTGGGGAAATTCTATCAATTGCAAAAAGAATTAAAAGGAGTAGAATCCAGAATCTCCAGTGTCTTCAAGTATGCCATTGGGTTACAGAGTCATGCTACCCAAAAATGAAAGGCATCAAAAATGGAAACAAACAAAACAAAATAGAATTAAAAACTGTACACATATACATATATACATATGCAATGATCTGACACGTCAAGAATTGAAGTATTTCAGATGTTGCTTCTTGAGAGACAGTGAAAATAGTGTGCCATCTTGGTAAACCAGCAAGAAGACATTTTTTCCCCAGAAACGGTGACAGGTGAATGGAGCTCTCCACCAGGAAACCAATTTTTTGCGTCTTCCTCTTGGTCTTTCCTTCTTTTTTCTCTATGGCAGGACGTGGTCTTCAAACTGAAAACCATAACTCCTTGCTCTCCCTGCGAAGGGTTCCTTTGCTTGATTTTGATTTGCAGCAGCATGGTCCATTACCATAATTGGTTGTTCTTATAGACTATTGGATTGTCCATATCAAAATCCTAACAAACTATGAGATTAACATCTCCTTTGATGTGAAGGATTTTGACTTCTTCATCTTGATCAATCTTCAATTTAAGCAATAGAGGTTCACATCCAGCTGTGTTGTTGGTGTTGTTGACTTGAAAATTGCATGAAGGAAGAATATCTCCTTGAGGAGATATCAACACAGTTCCAACTTCATCATTGGTGGAAGAATTGTTGTCATCATCAGAAGCTAATCTCCTATTAGATTTCTCTTCGTTAGATATGGAAGATCCTTCCTTGTTTATACTGCATCCTACCAATTCTTCTAAAGTCTTGTTTGGATCAATTCTTAGATTGTCAGCTACAGGACTTTCATCTGCAAAAACATGAACTTCCTCTATGGTAAAGAAATAATTACCCCTGCCTGAAGACTTAGATAGAATTTGTGCTGCAAGCGCTGATATTTGGGTGACCACATATTTTGTCTCAGACAGGTCCACATCTAGTTCTCCATCAATGTCCAATTGCTCAGGATTGACTTGCAGGGATTCAAACTCAGTCATTTGAATTTTGTATTCTTTGACATGATCAATCATGTCAAATGACTGGAATAGATTTGGAAGAGAGGATGGGAGTTCATCCTTTTGATTTTCGGGAGGGGAAGGACTGGTTTGCGAAGCTGAAGTAGAAGGTACAAAGATGTTTGATGTACTTACTTCTTTGGTAATCACCGGGTCATTTGATTGAAAAGAAAGGGGGGTTCTCTACTCAGTAATTGAAATTACTAGTTGGGGTCGCTCCTCTATCTTCTCTTTGTCAGCCTGCTGGGCTGACTGATTCTGGGATTGGGTGAATATTGCGTATGATCCTTTGATTTCTTCACCTTCACTTCTGGATTCATCCTGGTAATTTAGGAAACCAATGTGGGAGTCACCAGCTAATTCTTCTAGATCCTCCCTGAAGAGATTAGTGCCATTTTCTTGCTCTAACTCAGGTTGGAAATAGGAAACATGCTCTGTTTCCAGATATCCAACTACCGAGTTTGTTGGAAGTGCTTCAAAGGCAAGATTTCTCTGTGGAGGAAGAAGATGATTTTGTTGTCCTTGACTTTTGGTAGCGTTGCCTTGATATGGCTGATTAGGGAATGTCCTCCTTGATATATCTTTATATAGAGGAGCAGAAGACATACTTTGTGCCATTTGCCTTTTCAAGGCTAGTAATTCATTTTCCAGCTTTTGTACCATTAGATCAGTGGTGAATATGGGTGAGTATTCAGAAGATGAAGAGGGTTTAGCTCTGTTAGGATCTCTCCTTATCTTTCCTACCAAGATAAGGTCAACTTTTAGCTTAGTATCCAAGTCTTGAGCAGCCTCAAGGTCTATGTGTCTAGCCTGTCTCAATAGAAAACTCACTTCAGGTAGCTGTGAGTTGATGAAGAAACACATGAGATTCTAAGGTGTCGGCTAGGTGATCATGGAAATCTTATGTCTCAACTTGTTGAACCTGGCAATGAAGTCCCTCATAGGTTCATGGGGCTCCTTCTTCATCTATGTGAGCTGGGCCAGTAAGACATGTGCATCTTTTGTGGGCTTAAATCTTGCTTCGAACTTGGCTTTAAGTGTATCCCAGTCAGTCACTGATCTAGCTTGCAGATGGTAGAACCAGTCTGCAACAGCACCTTATAGTGTCTCCACAAAAAGCCTGACTGCCACGCCTTCAAATTCCACCCCTATCACATCACAGGCTATGGTGAAGGCTGTAATGTGTTCATCAGGGTGGACTCTTCCATCACCAAAGAATTTAGGGAAATTCTTCCTTGAACTGAGTGGTAGCTCATGCAGAGGTGGAGTCAAGTTGAGTGGGCCAAAAGAGTTACCCCAAGGGCCTCAAAATGCCATGATTTAATTATGAACAATAGGGATAACACATCTGAGTGGAGTTACTAGATTATAGGATAAAAATGGAAAAGAAATTGGCCCTACTTCAGCTTAAAGCTTGAGGCTTCAAACTATGCTTTCTTTCCCAGCAGCTCTAGTTTTGCAGACCAGATAATATAATGGAGATGGATGAAAATGGTAAGGCTATAAATGGATAATAGGTAAGACATGAAACGGAGTCGCCAGAGTCTATAATGGATAAGGTTATAATGATAATGGGTTATATAGATGATGTTTCAATCTGAAACTTGAGGTTCCAAATTGCATAATATTGTGTATATCCCCAGTAGAGTCACCAAAAACTATTGGTTGTATATTTTGTCGATCAGCGTACTGATAAACAAAATAGGTCTGATCAGCAAAAGTAGGAAGATTAGTCATCCAAATGTGTAGTTTCACCACATCAGAAAGACACTGATCTCTCCTCTCATCAAGGGGAGGTTCCCTGTAGGTATGCTCTATATATATATATATATATATATATATATATATATATATATATATATATATATATATATATACAGATATATATATATATATATACAGATATATATATATATATATATATATATATATAAATATATATATATATATATATTATATATATGTATATATATATATATATATATATATATATGTATATAAATATATATATACATATATATATATATATATATGTATGTATATATATAAACAAAAAATAATACTCATGGGTAGGACAAACCATCCATCACTCTTTCTTCAGAGATGATGCACGCAGATCAAAGGAAAAACTCAGGGGAAATGATAGACAATACTCCTCTTCTTTCAGAAGTACTATTCAGCAAACCACAAGAACACTCCTGGCAGTAACAACAAAATGTAGTAAGGGATGTAATAACTAGAAAATTGAGATGTAGCACAAAGTCTTCACCTAGATTGCTCAAGAGTAAGATACGAAGGACAATGAGGGCACAAAGTCACCTCAAGGTCCTTTACACAGAAATGAAAATAAAACACACTAAAGGCAATTATGGGGGCACAAAGTCTCTCCACAGTTGACTCTTTAGGACACCTCCTTGACTGCTATCACCAATTCTACTTGTTGAATTAAAGGAACAGAAGATATATTGAAGAAAAAGACATAAGAACAATTTCCTCAATAACAAAGATATTACAGCATAAAGTTTGAAAAACCACTTGCTTTCTTATTCCAGTAAGAAAATATGATCGACAATCTGAGCTCAAAGTCTCAGTAATGCCTTACAATTTGGGCAGAGTTTCATTCTAATTGTCAAAAAAGAGATCCTTATTACAATAGAAGAAAGTCCCTTATATAGCCTCTTCAAGAAGGACTTGGGAATAATCAATACATCATTCTGCATTGGAATATGTTAAGAAGACAAACTGGAACTTAGGGGCACTTTACCCATTTGATTTTATCAATGCAAGGAAATAAGTCGCACTTATTAAAAGTTTTCAACTTTCAATGTCCACCTGGCGATCTGATCTTATCTTCATCGTTCCTCCTTGTCTGGTTAATTGAATCAGGTCTTGGATTTAGTTTACTATTCTTGTTCCTTCTCCGCTTATTACTGATCTTGGCTTTGAAATCTATGAATGTATGCTGATCTATATATCTATATGTTTAAAGGATCAACAGCTAATTCACTGTGTTGAATTTGACATTTTTGGGTGCATCATTCCTTTGTCTTCTTTCAGCTTTTCTGTTTGGCACTTTTTCAGATTGAACTTATCCTTTCAGGCCTTAAGAAATGACCCATTTTGAGTCAGGAAGAGCCTCTCGCAAGGGTATCTACTCTTCGGGCAGTCTTTGAATGGCCTTCAAGCTTCTTTGGGAAACTCTTTGAACTTTGGCGATGAATCAACTGTTGAACCATTCCATTGAACCAAATGTTTGAACCATTCCGTTGAACCAAGACTTTGAACCATGTGTTTGAACTAAGACGTTGAACCAAATTTTGGTTCAATGGTTCAAACAAAACCTTGAAATGACTGACGAACCATTCGATTGAACCAAAGAATGAATCAAAGTGTTGAAACTGAGTGGATGAACAAAATGTTGAAATAAAGCGTTGAACCGCTTGATTGAACCCGCCTTTGAACCATTTGACATTAAACCAAAAGATGAACCAAACGTTGAACCTATGGCTGATGCTTGTCGATGGAAATTTCTATTTGAACCAAGGTGATGAACCAATTTCGAAAATGACCAATTGTTAAAAACTGATTCTTTTGATTGAACACACCTATAGAAGTCGTGAAACCCGTTGAACTTGTAGAAATGAACTTGCCTGCAGTCCGTAGATTTCTGAAAAGCTTGAAAAATGAGGAGTTTGAATGCTCAAGACAAAATTTGGAAAGGGAAGAGATAATTTTGGTCTTCATGACCAAAATAATTCAAATGTTGTCCCAAAAATAGCTGATATTTTTGGGGGACAATAGACTGGAGTTAGTTTATTATTTTGGAAGACTTGGAAGGAATGAAATGCTAGGATCTTCAAACATGAAATTACTAATAGTGGTTGGATTTGACAACAAATCTTTGACAATATTAGAGAATCAGTGATGCACATGTTGAAACACCCTGGGGCTCCCTACAAGCAATGGAATTTTATTCTTTAGGAGCTATACATTGTTTCCTTTCCTCCCCGCCCCTAGACTAATCTCTCTAATCATAATCGTTGCTTTACTCCCATTCCTGATTTCAACTGGATTCATATGGATGGCACTTCAAGGGAGAATCTTGGTTGTGCTAGCATTGGAGGTATTAGTTAGAATTCTAATGATTCCATTGCTTTCTTTTTATCAACTAGAATTGGTGTTTCTACTAATAATTTCACTGAGGGATAGAGTATTGTGGATGGTCATATAGCACCTTGGAAAGTGGCTTGATTCTAAGTTTTGAGTCCAATCGCTTTCGTAAACTAGCCTTAAACTTCCAAGAATTGGAGAATTCAAAGAATTTTCCACAAAATTCAAAGTCTTAAACAAAATTTTGATAGGGTTATCTATTTGCATATTCTTAGGCAGAATAATAAAGTAGTTGATGTACTTGCTAACTGGGCTCTTGATCAATATGATGTGAAGGGATACAGTCTCCCTCTTTTATGGTGGTCGTCTAGACTGAGAGATGAGGTTTTACAAATGATTGCCCTGAAAAATCACAATACTAGTCATTCAAGTCTCAATTAGGCTTTATTTCTCTAGCTTCTAGAGAATGTTATCATTGTTCAGTTCTCTTTAGCTGGTTGTTACTTTGTCTCCTTCTCTCTTTGTGGTGATGGGGCTTGCTTCTACTTTTGGTCTTGTTAGGAAGCTTCTTGGTTTTTACCTTTTGACTATGGTTTATGCATGAGTTTTAAGTTATTAGTCTTGTTAGTATTCTCGGTCACTACATATGTGGTTTGGTAACTGATTTTATTGTAACTAGGCATGCTCAGTCTTGTTGGTATTTTTTTAACATATCGAAGGGGATAGGCAGGTCCAAGTCCTGAATAATTTTGGTTGAAGAGATGCCCCTACCTCCTTAAGTCTCACCCAAATATAACATCTTTCCTGAGGATATTTTCTACAGAACAAAACCAAAAAAAAATAATAATAATACAAAATAACCAACCGTAAAACACAAGAAAATGCTTGTTAGAAAGTCAAGTTGAATTGGAGTTAATTTCTCCACTCCTCATGCATGCAATTGTAAGCAATCAGTTAGTAAACTGACAGTTGAGCAATCAGTTAGTTAGCAAACAATTAGTTAAACTATTAGAGAATTTGTTAGAGAGTTAGTTTGCATGGAAAGACTAATTTTAGTCTTGAGTTAGTCTTGAGTTTATTTTCTAATTATTGTTTAGATTCAAATCTATTTAAAGACCCTAAGGGCACACATTATAAGCAAGAAAAATTGAAGATCAATAAAATCTTTTTCTTTCAAGAGATTGTTGTAGCAATTGTGTTGAGTTCTTATTTATTTGTTTTAGTTCTTGTTTTGCATGCTCTCTGTGATTCTGACAAATTGGTATCAGAGCACAGGTTGTGGCAGAAGAGCCTAGTTAGGAAAGCAGCCAGCAGAGAAGCGACAAGAAGAAAGGAGAGCGAAGTAGTTGGATGCAGGAATTGCCAGCAGGGAGCACAGAGACTGACATCGGCAAGAAAACCGACGTCGACAGTACTAGTGACCGACATTGGCAGTTTAACCGACGTTGGCAGTATTAGTGACCGACCGCGGTAGTTTAACCATCGTCGACGACTGTGTTTTCAAATAACAAACCAGAAGGCCATCAAACAATGAATTCGTCGAGCCGCCCTTGAAGGAGGAAACACTCGCTGCGAAGGATGAGCCGACAGCTGAGACCAAAGATGGGACCGCCGAGGAGGCCAAAGAAAAAGGGACGACGCCGATCAAGGCAGTCGAAGAAAGTGAAAAAAAAGGCAGTAGAAAAAGAAGAGCGCCCAAGCTAGAGGCATATTACACAGAAGATTGTATTTCTATTTTTATTTTTCTATTTTTAATATTCTTTTTTATATACGCAGTGTCGTGTTTGAAAAGACGAGCTCCGTAGAGCTTGTGTTACATAGCGAGTGAAGCTATGAAAGTGTGTGTGTTGAACAGTGAGTGAAGCTGTCAAAGTGTCTGAAGATCAGGCCGATCGTTGGCAAATCTAGACCAATGTGGAAAGAACCTAGTAGAGTTCTTGGAGGAAACCTGAGCAGTTAAGCGTCGGGTGAAAGAAAGGTGAGCAAGCAGGAAGCTTGCAGTGTTGGACATAAGCATGTTCGTTGATAGCCTTTCGATAGGCTACTCCTCAGTCTTAAACGCCGAGTGAATGCTCATTGAGAAATTGTATTTGTTTTGTATGAAGATGTTTAGTAATGCTGTAGCATTGCATCTGTTTATGCTAGCAATTGAAAATACAAGGCAATTGTATTTTCACAAGGCGGTGTATTGCACATGAGAAACAAAAGCTAGGCATTGTAAATGTTGAAGTTGTAAGTGGTAGAAATTAAGGGGGAGTGTTAGAAATTCAAGTTGAATTGGAGTTAATTTCTCCACTCCTCATGCATGCAATTGTAAGCAATCAGTTAGTAAACTGACAGTTGAGCAATCAGTTAGTTAGCAAATAGTTAGTTAAACTGTTAGAGAATTTGTTAGAGAGTTAGTTTGCATGGAAAGACTAATTTTAATCTTGAGTTAGTCTTGAGTTTATTTTCTAATTATTGTTTAGATTCAAATCTATTTAAAGACCCTAAGGGCGCACATTGTAAGCAAGGAAAATTGAAGATCAATAAAATCTTTTTCTTTCAAGAGATTGCTTGTTTTGCATGCTCTCTGTGATTCTGACAACGTTGTATCTCATATTTTAAGAATTCAATTTAGTTGTTATTCTATCTATTAAAGTATAATTTTTTTGGGTGAAAAAAAATAATAAAATTGAATCCTAAACGATTCTAATTAATTTTTCAGGATAATAAAGAACAAGACACACAATAAACCAAATTACTAGTCAAATGCACATGTGCTAGTTCTGCATGATAATCTTTGAATCAACTGCTCTGCTATTCTTTTTTTACCCACTAAAATCAAACCCTTGCATTGTGCCATCACCAAAGCAGAAGCTGAGAGGAATCATTTATTAATAGTCTCCATCACATTTAGCCAAATACATCAATGAATCTCAATTCATGGAGAAACGGCAGCTGGTGATAAGTATGATATCATAACAATGGCCCATATATCATTTTTTTTTTTTTAAACGTTACCTGTCTTTTTTGGGTATATGGTAAAGCCATTTAACGTGTCAGTTTTAACAAACAAAACTTTTCTAGTTGCAGGTGGCCTACTTTTACCCCCACACTACATTCAAACACCCTTAAGATCAACATGCATATATACAAATAAAAATGGACCCAAACCAAGCTTGGCCTTCTTTAAAAAAAACCAGGAAGAAAATCTTGTTCCTTCCTTTCCCGTTCACAAACATTATAGGGTCAATTGTCAGGTTATGTATTGAGTGTGGGGCTTGTCAATTTGAAATTTGATAATGCCTCCTGCCAAATACTTTAAAAATTTGTCGACTCAGTCCACCATTGACTGACAGATGCAGATGGCCCTTTCTCTTTACTTTATCTGACTATCTCCCATATTTGCAACGTCTATTCTGGACTAAATTTAAATGACAGAAATATATCTGTAATGAAATTAATTCAATAATGATACGACGTCATTTTCTACAATTCAGTGTAATTTTTTAGTGTTATAATGTTATTTTTAAAAGTTAGTGGAATGGATATTCATCCGTTTTTTATATTAATCTGAAGAAAAGTCATTTAGTTTTACATGATAATTTGAAATTGTTGAATATAATATCTGACTATACACATTTATCATATTATAATAAATGGATCAAGATAGATATTATAAAATTTTATAGAATTAAAATAAAATGAAATAGAACCGATTCTCTGTGTTGAAAAATACAGTAATAGTGTTCTATATAAAAAAATAAAAATAAAAATAATTATATAATAGAAAAGTTGTCATCAAATTTCAAACTGACAATGTCACTCTAACTATATGGAATGGCAGGATAGAAATTGTTTTTATCTTTCTTAAGGAATGCCCAAACTAGGGTAGTGTCCATTTATATTTCTAAAATTATTATGTTATTAAATAATAAATTATGAATTTGTTATTATTATGGATGTCAATATACAAGCTAAATTTATACCGGAAAATTTGGCATAATTTTCTTTGTTGATCATGCTATTTTTGTTGGGGAATCCAAGAGCATAAACAGCTCTGATCCCACTTGTTAGGATCTTGCTCCTCGATAAGAGCACAATATGATTACCTTGTATAAGCAATTAAACACATAGAATTAACCAGAATTAACAAGTAACTAGAATTCACAAATGACACAGAATATGAGAAACAACACAATCTGTATTAATACTCATTCATAAAAGAATACAATAAAGAGATGCCACACTCTTCCACACCTTCCAGGCTTCCCACACCAAGTGTACAGTAATTTTTCTCAAGAGTTCACTCTCCTACCAAAAATGGTCCCAACACACAACTCAAACACAGAATTGGTGTTCACCTCCAACCAGTCAGTAATAACTCTTCCAGTACACAAGTACTCAAAGTACTTCAAGTAGATCTTCCATAAGCTTGCAACAACCTGCAACTCAAATGATCATACTTACACATGTAGATCTGCCCCTGATGTTGCACAACCTGCAAATCAATGATCTTACAATGGAAGGATCTTCCTTGCCTTCCTCTATTAGCTCTAAGTGGAACTAGGAAGAACACACACTTTGTTCTCTTCACTAGCACACTTTACAATACATGCCAATGGGTCTATAAATAGATCCCACACTTAAACAATAACTTAGACTTCTAATTACACACGCAGCTCAAGACTCGAAATAGCCTTTACATGCAAACACTCAGTTCAACAAACTAACTATTCATGCAACGAACAGTTCTGGAACCGCCACAGGTGACTGATGTTGGTCCTTGCATGCCTGGAGGTGACCGACGCCGGCCGACCTCCTGCCGATGCCGGTTGTCTTTCAGTTCACACCTACCGATGTTAGTTGCCTTCTGTACTACACTCTGCCGACGCCGGTCTCCTTGGAACTCAGCAACCTCCTCCATGTTTGCAACAGTTGAAGCTTTTAGCTTCACAACTTAACAATCTCCCACTTGAAGATAAACAGTTGCAACTATACCTGTACTTGTACATCATCTAGTTTATTCCCTTGGCTTTGTATCCCTCTTCAAGATCACACTTGAAGACCAACCACCACAAATCTTGTGGTGCACCTCATGTCATCCAAATCACCTGCCACATCCGCATCTACAACCATGTAGAAAATAACTTGACCCTGCATAGCATGTGCACCTGTTGTTGGTCCCTCTAAGAATCCATTGAACTGCCCTCCAGTGCTTCTTTCTTGGATTGGTTCCAACTTGTGACAACTCCCACTGCTTGGGAAAACTCAGGTCTATTACAGACCATGCACTTAACCTCATTATGTGAATCAAGACCCCTGCCCAACCATCGACGTGCTAACCAGTTTCACATAATCATTCGGAGACAAAATCAACCTGTGACCTTCCATGTCTCTAGAACACACTCATGCCAAAGAATCTTGTTGCTTCCAGATTCTTCATGACATACCTCTAAACTAACTTTACCTTTAGTTCAGCAACTCCCTGTATATGTAACCCTGCAACAAGCACATCATACAGTAACAGGATAATGTAGCTAATATTATCCAACCTGGTAAAGAGAAACACAATGGTCAAACCTCCATTGTCCTCCAGCTAACTCAAGACCATATAACCTGGTCTTCTGTCTCATGTGTCCATTCTCGCTCTTCTTTATCCTGAACATCCATTCGTCTCTCAGTGCTTTCTTCCAGCTGGCAACTCTACCAAAAACTCCCATTTGGTTCTCCTCCAAGGAATCACATCCTTCATCCATGCCAAGCTCCCAATGTTTCCTAGATCTACCTGCTTTGCTTTTTTAACAACTTTCTGGTTCTTAACCATCAGTGAGCAACAAGTAGTGTAAAGAAAAGAAATGATGAATTTGAGGCTTACATACCCTTTAAGTCCTCCATATGGGCGTTTGAGACTCCCTGACAGCTTGCTATCCACCCAAAATCTGTCTCAGTGACCAATGCCGATCACATCTCAGTCTGCACCCGACCGATGTCGGTTTCATGCGACTGCCTCATCACCGACGTCAGTTCTCCCTGACCGATGCCGATGTTTATCTGTCTCTGAGTCACCGATGTCAGGTTGCACATAGCCAACGTCAGTCCCTATCTAGTCATCAACGCCAATTTTCTAGTCGACGTCGGTCTTTGTGTTTTGCTTGTGAGCGATGACATATACCTGCGAGCTCTTTTTGGATCAAACCCTTGTCCAAATCAACCCTGCTCTGCTCAGAATTTCTCAACCCCTGTAACTGATCTCTGTCCATCATCTTCTCTTTGAAAACCAAGGCTTTCCTATTTTTGTCACTAATATCGGATTTTTCAAAAAACGTCACTTTTTTCTTCTGCATACAGAAATCACGATCCATGCCTTTCAAATCTGAAAGCATACCCTTTGACTCAAGAACATGCATCTCCTTCTTATTCATGTGACCAAGCTTATTAAGCCACATCTTTGAATCTACAGCAGAAGTAGATAAACCAGAAGGAGAATCAATAATACAAGTAGATAGATAAAGCGTACCTACTTTCTTACCTCTTGCTACAACAAGTGCACCCTTGGTAACCTTCCAAGAGTCTGCTATGAGAGATACTGTGCATCTCTCATCACCCAAACTTCTTACAAAAATTAAATTTTACTCTAGGACTGGGATATGCATGACCTCCTCCAACACCCATGTGTTGTCTGTCTGTAATTTCAGCTTCACTTTCCCTTTGCCAACCATTTGACAAGGCTTACCATCCCCTAAATAAATTTCTCCAAAGTCTCCCTGGACATACTCATGAAAAAAATTTCTATTTGGGGATGCATGAAAAGAGGCACCAAAATCTAAAACCCAAGATTTTACTTTATCCAAAGAACATACCAGAGCATCTTGTGCAACAACATCTATAACATCTGCTTCTTCTTCATGTCTTTCATGTTGATCTTCATCCACCCAACAATCTCTCTTTAAGTGCCCTTGCTTTCCACATTTCCAGCAGGTTATTCTGCCATACCTGGACTTGGATCTCCTGCCTATCTTGGGCCTTGATCTCTCATGCTTGATCTTCTCTCTTTGTCTTCCCCTGCTTTCAACACTCAAAGCATTCCCTGATTATTCACCTGTGATTTTCTTTCGAATTTTTTCATTCAAGATTACACTCACAAAATCATCCACTTTTAAGATTTTAGAAGCAGATGCAGTATTAGAAACTGTCATTACCAAACTCTCACAACTTTCAGGTAATGAGCATAATATTAAGAGAGCCTTAATTTCATCATCAAAAATAATATTGACTGAATTTAACTGGTTTACCAAACCATGGAAATCACTAAGATGAATATGAACAGATTCACCTTCCAACATTTGCAAATTAAATAATTGTTTCATAAGAAATACCTTATTCGAATTTGAAATTTTTTCATATAAATTTGTTAAAGATTCCATCAATTCTACCATTGTCTTAACCTGTGATAAGTTGAAAATCATAGACGATGCAAGACTCAATCTTATAGATCCCAGAGCCTTTCGATCAAGAACCTTCCATTCTTCATCCTTCATATCTATGGATTTGCGTGCAATCTCACCTAACGATAAGTACAAATCTTTCTGATATAGATAATCTTCTATCTGCATCCTCCATAATTGATAGTTCTTGTAATTAAACTTCTCTATTCATAGCTTACTTTCTTCTGCCATTGCTATACTCCCACTCAAACAAAAATCCCTGTGAGTAACCTGTAATCAACAAACACTAACCAGATCTGATACAACCTATTAGTAATCCCAACCAAAAGCTCTGATACCAGTTGTTGAGGAATTCAAGAGCATAAACAGCTCTGATCCCACTTGTTAGGATCTTACTCCTCAATAAGAGCACAATATGATTACTTTGTATAAGCAATTAAACATGCGAAATTAACTAGAATTAACAAGTAACTAGAATTTATAAATGACACAGAATATGAGAGACAACACAATCTATATTAATACTCATTTAGAAAAGAATACAATAAAGAGACGCCACACTCTTCCACACCTTCCAGGCTTCCCACACCAAGTGTATAGTAATTCTTCTCAAGAGTTCACTCTCCTACTAAAAACGGTCCCAACACACAACTCAAACACAGAATTGGTGTTCACCTCCAACCAGTCAGTAATAACCCTGCCAGTACACAAGTACTCAAAGTATTTCAAGTAGATCTCCCATAAGCTTGCAACAACCTGCAACTCAAATGATCATACTTACACATGTAGATCTGCCCTTGATCTTGCACAACCTACAAATTAATGATCTTACAATGGAAGGATCTTCTTTGCCTTCCTCTATTAGCTCTAAGTGGAACTAGGAGGAACACACACTTTGTTCTCTTCACTAGCACACTTTACAATACATGCCAATGGGTCTATAAATAGATCCCACACTTAAACAATAACTTAGACTTTTAATTACACACGTAGCTCAAGACTCAAAATAGCCTTTACATGCAAACACTCGGTTCAATGAACTAACTGTTCGTGCAACGAACAATTCTGAAACCACCACAGGCGACCGACGTTAGTCCTTATCTACCTGGAGGTGACCGACATCGTCTGACCTCCTGTCGATGCTGATTGTCTTTCAGTTCACACCTGCCAATGTCGGTTGCCTTCTCCACTACAATCTACCGACGCCGGTCTCCCTAGAACTCAACAACCTCCTCCATGTTTGCAACAGTTGAAGCTTTTAGCTCCACAACCTAACAATTTTTGTCTAAATAATTTTATTGAACGCCATCTTCTTTCTAAACAGAGCTTTGAAAAACTTTGTTATACAAAAATTATCCACCAATACAAATGATGAAATAATAAATTATGAATTTGTTATTATTATGAATGTCAATATACAAGCTAAATTCATTCCGGACAATTTGGCATAATTTTCCTTGTTGATCATAACATTTTTGCCTAAATAATTCTATTGAAGGCCATCTTTCTAAAAAAGGCTCTTAAAATTAAAAATGTTTGAAAAACTTTGTTATACAAAAATTATCCACCAATACAAATGATTAACCTAGTGACGGCATTGGGTGAGATTGAAATTTGTTTGTGAATTTCATCTGGGAAGTTAGAAGTTGACAATGAGATATTTGGAGTTAGTTTTTTTACACGTGTTCTAATTTTGTAGTTATAATTATTAATGTTTTTTATTTAATAAAGTTTAAGAGATTCAATGAGTTTAATTATATATTTATGAGTAGATTATTATTTGGTTATAGTTTTAATTGGTGAAGATGATGGTTGTTTATAGCTATCCACTAAAGTACAAATCTCTCTAAATACCAGACATATAGAATTAAGAGGTTAAGACTCCTGAATAATTTTCACAGCATGAATACTACATTTTAAAAATATTCTTTTGTAAAAACAATTGATTTATTAATAATTTTTACATTTTTAAGTTGAAAAGTGAACATTTTAATGTTTTGAAGTATTTTAGTATTCATTAGTATTAGATATATAATTGTTATGTTTAAATAAAGCAAAAGTATAATTTTGAAAGGCCTTGTAACCTTGTATAATGAAAAAATATATATAATATTAAAATTTACATGAAACACTTTTGTCTATAATAAACTAGGATCAAAATGAATAGTCAACAAACAAACTATTTAACTTCAGACCAACCCTAAGCCTTACATCAGCCAACTATCCAACAAAACTAGTCACAAAGTATCCAATAAAACTGTCAATTAACAATTCGTGAACCAATTTATTCCTTCTACTAATAATCCAAGAATTTTAAGTCAGCATATAGATTTGAAACCAACCAAAATCCCACTGGCTTGAAACCATCAAAGAACTAGCACACTCCCCCACCATCCCATTTTTAGGACCCAAGGGTCATGATAAATGGTACGAGTGTCTTTTTGTGGTGTCATTTCTTCTTTTTCCCCACTACAGTCTAATTATCCTTATCTTCACAATCTTTTACAAAAAAATAATAGCTATTTCCATCTCAATAATGGGTTGGAAACAAACATTTGAAACAAGAACTATCTCTCCAATTAAGCCTTAATTCATCCAACACTTCTAAGCCCTCAAATTTCCTTTTGAAGGTAAAATCCATATCTGTAGAAGCAAAATGTGTTTTGATGATATGAGTTCTTTTACCTTTGGAGACTAACATTTGATTCTACCATGGTTCTTGACTCCTCTAACTTCTTTGCTACAATATTTTTAGTCCCCAGATCCGTGGGAGTCTCAATTGGGACATTCAAAGATGAAATTAAAGCTCTGGGAGGAATAGTAAGAAGATGTGGCAAAAGAAGATGATCACAATCATACCTTGCCTACAATTCTAGAATATGGATCCATACTCCTTATGGAAAACATGACAAAAATGAACTTGGGAACCTATGAGGATCCCAAAATTGTTTATCTTGGAGCTTCCCTTACTGAATCAGAACATGAAAAAATTATATCCCTCTTAACGGATTATATTGACATCTTTGCATGGGCATATTCTGCCATGTCAGACTTGGACCTAGACTTGGTTGTGCATCACCTTTTTGTCCATCTCGATGTTAAACCAGTCAAACAAAAATTGAGGAAGATGCATCCACACATCGCCCTATTGGTTAAAGCAAAACTAGAATAGTTGTTAGGAGTAGGATTTATTAGACCACTAGATTACTCTGAATGGATCTCCAACATAGTCCCAATGAATAAAAAGACTCTGAGTATACATTTTGTATTGATTTCAGAAATATCAACAAAACATGCCCCAAGGATGATTTTCCTCTACCCAACATCAACACGATTATCGACTCAAAAACTAGGTATGAGATGTTGTCCTTAATAGATGGATTTTATGGATATAATAAAATCAAGATAACCCAAAAATATCAACACAAGATTGCATTAACCACTCCATAGAGAACATTCTATTACCAAGTCATGCTATTTGGCTTGAAGAACACTGGATCTATATATCCACATATCAACGTGCCATGACTGTCATCTTCCATGACATGATGCACGATATTACTGAGGACTATGTTGATGATATACTAATAAAATCAAGAACAATATCTGGACATCTTGATGTTCTATGAAGAATATTTGAGAGGCTTTGAGAATATAAAGTCCACTTAAATCCTAAGAAATGTGTCTTTGGAGTCACATCAGGGAAATTGCTAGGTTTCATTATATCACAAAGAGGGATTGAATTCAACCTTGTCAAGGTCAAGGTCATTATGGAGATGCCTCCACCAAACAATTTCAAACAACTGTGAAGCCTACAAGGAAAGATCCAATCTATATGCAAGTTTATTTCTCAGTTGGCAGATAAGTGCCACCCATTTACCCACCTTTTAAAGAAATGGATAACTTTTTGATGGGATGAAGATTGTCAAATATCATTTGTGAAACTCGAGACATATTTGGCCAATCCACCAGTCTTGAGATCACCAACCCCTGGAAGACCATTGTTTCTTTACATATCCATGATAGAGCATGTACTGGGGGTAATTTTGGCCCAACATGATGATCACAGTAAAGAACATGTAGTCTATTATCTAAGTTACACTCTAGTGGCTTATGAACATAATTATACACCTATTAAGAAGGCATGTTTGGCTATGGTGTTTGCTACTTAGAAATTGTGACATTATATATTAAACAATAAAACTATTATCATCACCAAGGTGGATTGTCTCAAGTTCCTCTTATCTAAAGTAACTTTTCAAGGATATATGGATAAATGGGTTATGCCTCTAAGTGAATTTGACATTGAGTATTAGAATCAAAAAGAAATCAAGGGGAAGGTTATTGTTGATCAACTTGCAGAAGCCCCTATTGTAGATACTCAACCTCTAAAATTCAACTTTCCAAATGATTTTATTATGGAAATATAACAAGCATCATAGGAATATGAACAATGGAAGATATATTTTGATGGATCCTTTACATCTCATAGATCTAGAGCTGGCATATTGTTGATTACACCTCAAGGGGATCTGATTCCCAAAGCATTCCATATACAATTTCATTATACGAACAATATGGTCGAGTATGAGGCATTAATTTCAGGGCTTCACCTTGCCATATAGTGGGATATTTAGAGTCTAAAGGTTTATGGTGATTCTCAATTAATCATCAATTAGACCATTGATCAGTATCAAACTAGAGATGACAAGCTTGTTCCTAACAAGTAAATTATTGATAATCTCAAAGGTCATTTTAAATCTCTGTAGTTTGAACAAATCCCAATATCAAATAATATATTGGCTTATGCAATGGCAATAATTGGTTCTATGATATAGATTGATGGAGAGCTAAAGAGTATTAGTTCCTAATTGAAAATCTTGTTTAGCCTGTACATGTTATACTAGATTCAAAAAGGGTATGTGCCATTACTGGTCCCGATCCCCCACTTGAATTACCGTGGTTCCAAGAATTTTATAACTACTTCTATGATCACATTTTCACAGTCGACCTATCCAATAGCCAATAAAAACTCTTCCATCACCGTTTATCACGTTATACCCTCTTAGGAGACATGATTTATCATAAAGGCTATGATGGAATGCTTGTTTGTTTTTTATCTTCAGGTGAATCCAAGCAAGCGTTAAGGGAGGTTCATGAAGGAATATGTGGGGCCCACACTAACATTGTAGTCTTAGCAAAGAATCCCCTTAGAATAGGCTATTATTGGCTAAAAATGGAGACCAATGCTTGTAATTATGTGAAGAAGTTGTTCCTTATTAGAAACATGGCAATTTGATACACAGACCTTTTTTACCACTACAACCGATCATAACACCATGGCCATTCTCAACATGGGGCCTCGATCTCATTGGGAAAATAAAACCCACATCTTTAGATGGCCATAAGCATATCATAACTGCTACTAAGTATTTTACAAATTAGATTCATCCTCTCACTTACATTATCAAGAAGTCGATTACCAAATTCAGCCATTACTATATCATCTATAGATATGACATCCCCACCCATATTATATCTGATAATGGAGGATCCTTTGTAAACCAAGATCAAAGATCTTTGTGCAAAATTTAAGATCAAGCACAAGAAATCCACTCCATATAACCTGTAAGGTAAAGAAAAAACTAAGGAATAAAAAAAAAACCATTGTAGCCATCTTAAAGAAGATTGTCAATGATGTTGGCTATAATTGGCACTTGTAAATCTTTCCTTCCCTCTAGGATTATAGAACCAATCATCAGACCCTAATAGGAGCCACTCCATACTCCCTTGTCTATGGTGTAGAAGCTATTATCCCAATAGAGATCGAGCTACCATCCTTGTGAGTATCACTGGGGCATATTGAATATGATGAGGACTATAGAGTCTCAAGATACAAGAGTTAGAAATTATTGATGGTAAGCATTTGGCTACCCTAAAAAGCTTACACGCCTATCAAAATAGATTTTAGAGAAGCTACAATAAGTGCATTATCCCTTAGGAGTTTGAGATTGGTGATTTGGTTTTGAAACCGAATTAGAAAAACATAAATTCTAAATGCAAGAAGAAGGGTAAGTTTCAGCCTAATTGGTTGGGACCATTTGTTATCATGATAAACTATAGATTAAGGGCATATGTACTAGTTAAACCAAATGGTGAAGAACTTCCAGAGCCCATGAGCATTGTGCACCTTAATAGGTTCTGTGCATGAACAACTTTGAATCATTATCTACAAGACCCCTTACTTGGGGAAAATTATGTTGAATTCTTTTATCCCACCATTTTATATTACCTCAGACTGTTATCACATGAACCCTATTACTTTCATGATTCTGGATAGTGAAAGCTTTCAAACTGTTGGTACTCTAAACACCTTTTATCCTATCCTAGATCATCCTCTTTTGGGACCATATTATTTAGACCATTCTATTTAGGAACCATATTATTTATTACATCTTGGGCTTGTTTTACCTTAAACACTTTTATCTCTTGACTGCTTATGATCCTAATTATGTCTCATCAACATTATGAACACCTTCAGTGCCAGTTCTACAAAGTAGTTAAGCTAGAATAATATTTTGTAGCTTCTTATATAGACAAGTGAACATGAACATCTTCTCAGCTCAAGATCTTCTTGTCACATGGTTCTTTAGATTAATTTTGCACTGCACATTATTATATATTACATTCACTAATCTTTGGTGAACATTGTTTTTATCTTTTTAGGATCCTTGCTCTCATCGATTTGTGAGCATGTGCCATTGTAGTTGTATTTAGATATTATTGAAACTATCAAATGGTTCCCTGGTCCATTATTTATATTCATGAGGTCTATTGCAGCTGACTTAGCTATTTTACTGGAACTTATACTCTCAGATGAGCATCTCCTTGACTAGATAGTCCCACCTTGTGCATATTTTATCCCAAAAACACCAAAAACATTGGAAATATTTTGCAAATACTAAAAACATTAGATAACTGATCCACAAAAGAATAAAAACATTGTCTTGTACTTTTTCACATTCTAATCATCATTCTCTTTCCATTTTTTAAACATTTTATCCTACTAACTTTTTGTTGTGTAAGTCAGCTTGTTCCACACACTTGCCATTTTTCAAGATTATTTTATTTTGTCCCACCACCTTGCCATTTTGTAAGACCAATCTCATTTGTCAAGTCTTCCCCTTTCTTCTACAACATTAATTATATGTTTCTCATCATCACCTTTTTATTCTATCCCGCTTCTTGAGAGAACTAAATTTGGCCTGAAGTTCATGTTAGAATATGCATCCATGGAACTATGTAGGCAATGACCACTTATCTTATAGATTTGGAGTCAGCTCAGCCAACCCCTTCATTTTATTCTCTTCCCCCATGTATTCTATCATTATTTCTCTTTAATTAGGTAACAACTCTTGTGTCTTTGTTCTTTGTTACATTATGGTGGAAAGTAATGCCTCTACCACCCATATATGAACAATTGTCTTTAAACCGCACTATCTTGGTTTTTATTTGTGTGTGTTTATTTGAGTTTATTTGGTGTTTTGTTTCTTTTTTTGGTGTTTTGTTGTGCTTTCACAACTCTCCTTTTATTTCTTCTCATTTTCTCTTTTTATTACTTCTTATCTCATCTTGGTCTTGTGTTTCCCTATATGTTTTTGCTTATCTCTTTTATGTTTCATAACATCTTGATGATTCACATGGATCTTTATTATTTATATCTTGATCCTATGTTATTTAGTTATTTTTGGACCATTTTATTTATTTGATTATTGTTGGTGTCTTGTTACAATTTATTTATTTATTTGATTTATCAAAAATGTCTCGATGGTCCACATAGATCTTGATTCCTTATATCTTGATCCTATGTCATTAAGATTTTTTTGCTTTTCATTTTTTAAAATGTTCATGTGCTTAATTGAATCTTGATTATTCATATCTTGATTTTAAGCTAGGTTCATTTATGTTTATATTTTCTTTGTCTTTACTTCTTTGTTTAAATGTAAATAGTTATAACTCTAGTTGTGGTCATTGTTCTACCATTATCCTTAGTTATAGGTATTCACATTTTAATTGCCTCCACGTAATTGAAATATTATTGGCCTAAATTTCATGTTGGAACATGAATCCATAGAACTATATAGGTATTTTCCACTTGTCTAACACATCTAGAATCAGCTTAGCCAACCCTTTCATTTTCTTCTCTTCCCCCATTTCTTCTATCATTGTTCCTCTTTAATTAGGGAACAACTCTTGTGTCTTTGTTGTTTGATACATTTTGGTGGAAACTAATGCCTCTACCACATGTGCATGAACAATTATCTTTAAACCATACTAACTTGGTTTTTGTTTGTGTGTGCTTATTTGAGATTTCTTAGTGTTTTATTGTGTTTTCTTGGTGTTTTTTTTGTGCTTTTGAACTTCTCCTTTTATTTCTTCTCCTTTTCTCCTTTTATTACTTCTTGTCTCATCTTGGTCTTGTGTTTCCCTGTATGTTTTTTTTTTCTATTTTATGTTCAAGAATGTCTTGATGGTCCACATAGATCTTGATCCTATGTCATTAAGATTTTCTTTCTTTTCATTTTTAAAATGTTCATGTTCCTACTTAAATCTTGATTATTCATATCTTTATTTTAAGTTAGGTTCATTTATGTTTATCTTTTTCTTTGTCTTTGCTTTTTTGTTTAAATGTAAATAGTTGTAACTTTGGTTTTGGCCATTGTTTTACCATTATCTTTAGTTATAAGTATTCACATTTGAACCGGCTCTGCACAATTGGAATTTTATGTCATTATAGGTTATACATACTTATGATGCCTAATTTATTTTGTTATATCAATCACTTTGTGCTCAAGTTTCAAATTCCTAATGTCAACATTGCTCCAATAAATAGTTCTAAAGAACACTTTGCATAATCTAGACTCATGATATGAAACTAGGCATCTAGGTATCATTATTTTAACACTCAAATCTATGCTTAGATATGCATTTATTCACACACATTATGAGTCTAATAAGTTCTTGATCAGTTTTCATCATCCTTCATTACATTCCCTTCCATTTTTGAGTAAACTACATTGGCTTGAAGTTCATGTTGGAACATGAGTTCATGGAAATATGTATGCAGTGTCCACTTGTCTAGAACATTTGAAGTCAATTTGACCATCTTCATTTTTTTAAAAATATCTTTCATTAATTTGTGCATTCTTGTATGCCTAGTTTTTTATGGTTTTTTCTAATCCATTCCACCATCGCATCTATGGTTGACCCACTCACTTTAATCTATGTTTTAGGTTATATTCTTAAGCTAATCACTTATCAATTTTCCCATGCTGGGGCGCCACATTCGAGCCTACCATCAAAATCAAATCAGCCCTATAAGAGCAAACCATTATTTATTCTTTATCAATGATCAAAATTATCCCTACTAGGGAAAAAATATTCCATCACAATCAAATCTGCTCTAATGGGGAACTTCTTATTATCATCTTTATGGAGACCACATTCTCCTTTTCCTCTAATTCTAAGCTCTCCACACTTTTTCCCATGATGGAAATGTTTTAGTGTGTGACTTATCTCAAGATTGACCAATGTTTTAAGTGCATATCTTGCACTCTCAAATTAGGTGCATTCAAAAGTGTGTCACATATATGTTTGGATTGAATCATTCCCATTCCCCCTGTCTTTGGTGCCCATTATACCTCTCATTATATTTTGATCATTGATGGTGACCATGTGTGCAAGCAGTATCTCACTTGGATGTGATTTATTCCATTGGTTAATCTCTCATTGTATCTCTAGTTTTGAGAGTCCATCCTTCTCTTTCATCCTAGTATGTCCTCTCGAGGGTACATCATGGGTCATTTCCAATTTCTTATTGACAACTCTTTTCTTTGAAAAGATGTTGCTTCACCTGAATGTCTCGATACACCTTCTCAAATAGGGGTAAAATGTAGACATCCAATTCCTAACACAAATTGTGTTGAAATTGTCAATCTTACTTGAATTGCACTCAAATTCACATTTTAGGTCAAAATCACTAAAACACCCTAAACGGTTCAAACTTGTTATTTACAAGTATTGATTTAGGCCAAAGTATCTATAAATGGGGAAATGTATTTTATGTGATTCATAACTTTGATCAATTCATTTCGAGTCAAAATGACAATTTTGCCTTTTTACATTCTAGATCACTCTTTTATCCTAATTCATTGTACACATCACGTACTTTTGTTATGTTGTGTTGGAAATGTCCTAAATGGGAATGTGGTTCCAATGTATCTAACATCACCTTCTAATTCTTCTCAAGTCAAATTACAACCCAGTAATATGAGTTTATGACTATTTTGATTAATAGAAGATGAATTTCTAAAGAATTGTTTAAGACTAATTAATCCAAATCAAGAGCTTAAGTGGATTTTCCATGGAAGTTGTTGAAATTTTCTTTTTGAAAATTTGATTTCTTTTAACTGCATCACCTAATGGCATTATTTCTTAGAAAGGCATTCCTAAGCCATAAATGCATAAAATATCTAAATCATGGCCTCCCATGCCTTATTAATGCCCCTTCTTCCCAAAATAATTATGAAGAAATTTATTGATTTTAGCCTCCAAAATTGAATGGATTTTTGGCCACACATCTTGATCTCAATATGGACGGTCATAATTCATTCCAATAAATTTAAAAAATCTATAAATAGAGAGGCTATGAACATCATTTTTAAGCTCAATTATTATAATGTTATAATGCTAAAATATCTTCACAACTAATTTGTGTTTTGATTATTGTATTATTCATATTTGGATTAGCTTCATTTGATAGGTAAGTAGATATTTTCAATATCATGATCCTAGGTTTTATGGAGTATTTTTGAGACATTAGAGGACTTTTCCACCATTGTTGATGAAGATAAGGATGCATGGTAAAGCAGAGAGCACACTTGGAGCCACTCTTGGGTAATGGAATCAATTTTGGAAGGTAAGTAGTATTTCTTTCTTTCATTTTGCTCTCCATTGTTATTAACAACCCCTAGATGAATAGTTTGGATTGATGTGTTTAGCTCTTTAGTTATTTTTATTTGATTTTTTAGACTAATTCTTGACTAATAATTTCTTGTATTCCAACCTATAGGAAAAACATAATTTGATAAGGATATAGGGTCAACTAGGTCAACCTAGTACTATAACCTGACTACTAATAAGGATACAGAGTCGACCAAGTTGACTTAGTATTGTAGGCAAGAAGAAAAATAGTTTGCAGGAGACCGTGTCAAGAAAAATGATAGTTTACTAAAAATAGTAAAAGATTTTGTAATGTACTTGAAACAAAAAGTGAAATTAAACACATAAATAATTAGATCAAAGAGAATGATCTAATTGGGGCACACAACATAAATCCTTACACCAATGTTGGCCAATGAAAGTTTTTGTAATACAACATACAATGAGCAAAGAGAAAGTAGTCAACTAAAACACAAATGCTAGCTAAGTGGTCATCTTGAATGTTGTTATTATTATAAAGTGTTATTTTAAGTGTGATAGGGAAGTTGGTTGAAAGTAAAGAACTAGAAATTAATTTATGGATGGTTTTAGGATGTTTAGAATGAAAGGATATGTGTTGGTAATGGTACTAGATTAGTATTGGGGCCTATCCCTTCACTTCAAAATCCCATAGAGATAAGGGTCTTCAGTGCTTTTCTAATATATACCATTAACCACGTGTTTATACTTGGCTAGAAAACCAAGTCAGCTTCCCCCTTGGTGATAAAATCGAAGTAGGTAGGTCTTGGAAAAACAAATGTTTAAATGCATTTTGAAATTATGTGATTTGGTAGTGTGTGCAAGAAAGATAAAAATAGTGAAACTAAATGGTATATTAAAAAATGAACTAATTAGACTATATGAGCTACTCTAAGCATAAAAATAACTGAAAGTGAAAGTGTTAATTAATTACTAGCATATAGTTATTAATTCCCAATTTAAGCACATTATAGAGTCAATTCAGATGATAGTGTATGAAAATATTATAGAAAAAATTTGACATGGTCACTATTTTACTATAGAAGAAAGAATCCTTAAGAACTACATCGACCAGGTTGATCTAGTCTTTTAGATAGAAGATAAAATACATAACTAAGTTGATCAGGTCAACTTAGTTTACTGTGAATATAGTTTTGAAGACTGTAAACTTTGCAAAATATAACTGTAAAGAAAAATGAAATAGAAAGAGAGAGAAAGAAAAGAACCTTGGTGGGTTGGAATATGTTGAGGACTATGAAATTTCTATTGAAGTGCCTTGAATACTGCTTTCAATTTTTGTCAACTATGTCAACTAGGTTAACCTAGTTCTACAATTTCCTATTTGTTAAACCATATTTAAGATAACTATATTGGCTTGGTTGACCTAGTTTATTGTCTATAAAATGACTATGATATTAATTTGACCTTAACAACTTGCTTTGTTGTTCTAGAGCTGAATAAAAGACTAAGTTGACCTATTCAACATAGTCTATTATTTAGGACTGAATAAGAGTACTATGTCAACTTGTGTGATCTAGTAACCTGTATCTAATGAAGACATGCATAGAAAAAACAATGTCATTTTGATGTGACTATGTGTTAAAACTATGCACAAAAGTTAGAAACTATATCAACCTAGTCGACCTAGTATCAAAAATAAAAAATATTAAAATTAAATGATAGAAATGAAAAACATGAAAGAAACCCTATAAGAGTTATATTCACGTTAGGTTCACAAAAATATATGCAATAAAAAATGCATTAGATCCGCAAATCAATCATATCTCAGAGAAAATAGATCCTACTTACACTTTCTATTAGAGATGCATTAGATAATCAGGAACATGACAAATACAGATCCACTAGACCTAATAACGGATCTCTTACCATAATAAAATCACTAGGGAGGGTTCCAAATCTTTAATTCAAGTAAAACTATGCAATAACCCTAAGTAAGCCCTATGTTTTCATATTCACTATACTAATAATAATTATAGCAAAGAAATATAATCTAGTGCTCACCAAAGCTTGTGGCATAAAGTGGAGGTTAGTAAATAATTGAAAGTAAACATGCATAAGAGAATCCTAATTAAGTTATGTATCGGTAAGACCCTAATCTATGGAAAAGAAGAGAAATATTATTCAAAAGGCATTACTTATGCTACTTCTATCTACTAAAGAAAGGAGCAAAGTTAGTGATATTTACCTAGAAGATGAACCCATCGAGACTCAATCTCTTTTTTTGCCAAAGGTGATTCACAAGAGGTTTTTATAGTTTGTAAGGATCAATAAGAAAGGCCAAAGCATCCAAGACTTCTCCATAAGAATAGATTATTCTCCAAGTAGAAACCTTAACCTAAGACTCTTCAAAAATGAGTAAATTTTAAAGAAGCACAAATGTGTAATAACTCTTGCCTACTCTCAAATAATGGTGAAATGGATGTGTTTATATAGGTGGATTTAAACCTAAACCCTTATGAAAGTTTTGGCCAACAAGGTCAACCCATTTGACCTAGTATCATTATTGATAAAAACTCACTAGGTCATAGGTTAGATCAGCCAAGAGCTAACCTAGACCCTAAATGAGTTTTGCCAATAAGAGTACAAGGTTGACCCAATCAACCTAGTCATGTAAACTATCAAAAGAGGTTTTAGGTTAGGAAAAGGGGTACTGAATGTGGTAAAATAATAAAGGAGTGTGAAAAAGAGGAAACAAAGCTTAGGGGAATGTTTTTAGGAGCTATATGGATTGGTAATAAGTGGTAATAAGGGACAAAAATCCTACGAAGTACCAATGGTCTACCCACCCATTTCTTGGTGCACCCCTTAGGGCGTGCACTCAGAGAGATTGAGACTCAATGGGTTCCTACAAGATATAAAGCATCAATAATTGATAAAGTTTGAAAATATTATGTGTATACATATTGTACCTTTAGTTTTGGATTCTTTTCCTCTCAATGTGGATAGTGTTGGTCTATTTTTCATTTTGATCCCTTATCATGGTCTTCACCCTACCACAAGTTATGTATAGATACTTATTTACTCAACATTTTCATGCACTTGGATTAATTTTATATTGGTGAGTTCTATCTTTGGATTGAATCATCATTTTAAAAGCACTGGCCACATGTTTTGACATTATGTAATTGATGCATTAGAAGAGTATATTTTATGGTTGGAGTAATAGAAATTTATAGTGTTATTGAATAAAGTTATTGTAGCCTTGGGTTCCTCCAAAGTCTTCCAACATAGCTTATTCTTATTACAGACTTCTATCATAGTAGTGCATGCATCCACTCTCAATTTATCAACCTACAAACTAACGTAAATTATTGCATTTGCATGATATTTTGGCTTGAAATTATTAAATTAAATTTAGTTTTTTCATTATTATTTACATCTCTTAGCCTTCTTAGGCTCCCTTATTTTTTAATAAGTTAGGAATTATGAATACATAGGCAACAATGGTGATAGGTTATCCCATTCTACTTTGTTGATACATCCTCATCACTACCAAGACTTCCTCCCAACCCTGATGGCCACACCATTTTTTATTTAGGATGACAAATTGCTCCAAACCCAATATCTTACCACCACTAATCCTTCTTCACTCAATAGGTACCACCTCACCTTAAATGTTTATTAGGGCCCTCCATGTGGATTTATAACCCCCAACTCTATCCATGTTGAGGAATTAGGTTTTCATAGCTCTGCATTGATGAGCCTTTAGGTCTCTGCCATACTACGGATCATCATGGATCTAGGTAGGGTATTACTTTTTTTTCATTTATTTCAAGTTTTGATTAGTGATTTTCCCTTTGGGTGGTAGGGGAACCCTTTATTTAATGACCTCTACCTCGCTCTCTGCATCTATGGATGTAGAGAAAGTTAGAGTGAGCAAGTGCAACCATGACCTCAAAGTAGGCAAGGAAATTCATTTTGAAGGTCTTCCACGAGGTAATGCTAATGATTATGACTTTATATTAGTTGATGTTGTTTTAGATGTTCTTGAATTTGATAAAGTCTGTCATTTATTTTAAAATTTTAATTTGATTGCTTACTTTATTGTTTGAGTCCCCCCTGAGAGCCTTCTAAAGCAATGGGTTCACAACCACTATCAAGGCCACGGTGTGAAACTTGGAGTCCAAAACCTTACAAAGGTATTTTTTTAATTTCACTTTTCTAACCTAGAGCACTGAAAATCTATTATCAATCATGGGCCTTGGTTCATTCTCAACACGATGGTTGTGGTTTCTCACTGAACTAAAGACTTTCAAGTCTTAAATCAAGAACAACTGAAAATCCTCATATGATATGAACTCCCTATCTTTCCTCTCCTTTGTTGAGTTGTGGAGCTAAAAGCTTCACCAGATGAGCAAATGCAACGTTGCTAGAGTTACACAGTCGCCGACATCAGTCAGGACCGACCGACGTCGGTCAGGGGTCGACCAAAATCTACCAGCGTCGGTTATAGATTGGCAGACATCAGTCATATGCAGGTAGATAGGGATCGACATCAGTCACCTGTGCATTCCAGAAGTCTATTTTTGTGGAAGAAAAAATTATTTGCATGATAAGACTAACTGTTAGTGTTGAGTCTGCATTTCTATTTTTGGCAGGACAGATTTGAACCTTTGATTAAGAGGTGTATCTAATGGTGGAGAATGCATAGCTTATGAATCCTAGTATTATATAATAGGGTTAGATCTTCATAGCTTGAAAGGGAAAAAATTTGTAATTGAGAGAGAGAAAAACTCTTGAGGGAAAGAGATCTGTACATTTAAGAGGTGTGAGAAGGAAGTGTGATTTCTTCATTGTATTTCTTTTTGGAAGAGTTTAATACAAGTTTTCATTGTTTCTTGTATCTCATATTCTTTGCTGATTCTAATTTCTAGTTACTTATTATTTTTGGTTTAATTTCGTGTTTAGTTGCTTACACAAAAGTAATCAATTGTACTGTAAGATCCTAACAAGTGGTATCAGAGCTTGGGTTCACTAACAGGTGGTATCAGATCGTGTTAGTGTTTGTTGATTACAGGTCACTCACAGGGGTTTTTGATTGAGTGGGAGTAAAGCAATGGCAGAAGAAAGTAAACTAAGAATGGAGAAGTTCAATGGCAAGAATTATCAATTATGGAGGATGCAAATAGAAGATTATCTGTATCAGAAAGATCTATACTTATCGTTAGGTGGGGTTTCAAGTAAGCCCACAGATATGCAGGATGAAGAATGGAATGTTTTTGATAGAAAGGATCTTGGATCTATAAGGTTGAGTCTAGCATCTTCTGTGATTTCCAACTTATCACAGGCAAAGACAACAATAGAGTTAATGGATACTTTAGCAAATTTATATGAAAAGCCCTCAGCTTCAAATAAGGTATATTTTATGAAGCAATTATTTAATTTGCAAATGCATGAAGGTGGATCTATATCTAGTCATCTAAATTATTTCCATGCAATAGTAAATCAGTTTAATTTAGTCAAAATAGTTTTTGATGATGAAATTAAGGCTCTCTTAATCTTATGTTTTTTACCTGAAAGTTGGCATAATTTGGTAATGGCAGTTAGTAATATTGCATCTGCTTCAAATATCTTGAAAGTAGATGATGTTGTTAGTGTAATCTTGAATGAATAAATTTGCAGGAAAAGCACAGAGGAAACATCAGGTAATACTTTAATTATTGAAAGAAGGGGAAGGCAAAGAGAGAAGGGCAAGCAAGGGAGATCAAGGTCAAAGTCAAAGATGAGATATAGATCCAAATCTAGAAATGGAAGAAAAATAACCTGCTAGAATTGTGGAAAGATAGGGCATGCAAAGAAAGATTGCTGGTTGAAAGTTAAATAAGAAAATCAGCATGAAGGAAATAAAGAAGAAGCAAAAGTTGTAGGTATTGTTGCACAAGATGCCCTCATATTTTCTTTGGATAATAAAATAGAATCTTGGGTTTTAGATTCTAGTGCCTCTTTCCATGCAACCCCAAATAGAGAATTTTTCAATGATTATGTCCATGGAGATTTTGGAATAGTTTATTTAGGGGATGATGAGCCTTGTAAAATTATTGGCAAAGGAAAAGTGTAGCTAAAATTGCAGAATGGCAACACATGGGTGTTGAAGGATTTCATGCATGTACCCATCCTGAAGAGGAATCTGATTTTTGTAGGAAAGTTGGGGGATGAGAGTTGCACAGTAACTCTCATAGTTGAATCTTGGAAAGTTTCCAAGGGTGCACTTGTATTAGCCAGAGGTAAGAGAGTAGGTACTCTCTATCTATGTAATTGTATTATTGATTATTCTCCTTCTGTATTATCTACTTCAGATGTAGATGCAAAGTTGTGGCATTGTAGGCTTGGCCACATGAGTGAGAAGGGAATGAGTGTTCTTAATTCAAAAGGTAAGCTTTTAGATTTGAAAAACATAGATCTAGATTTCTATGAGCATTGTATTTTTGGAAAATAGAAGAAAGTGAGGTTTCTCAAAATTGGGTCAACAAAGAAGAAGCACAAGTTGGAGCTTGTTCACACATATGTGTGGGGACCGACTCAGGTAGCTTCTATTAGAGGATCATGGTATTATGTTACTTTCATTGATGATGCTACAAGAAAGGTATGGGTTTATTGCATAAGGAGGAAATCTAATGTTTTTGACACATTTATGAAATGGAAAGCTTTGGTTGAGAATGAAACATGTTTGAGATTGAAGTGCCTTAGATCTGACAATGGTGGTGAGTACTGTAGCTATAAATTCAACAGTTACTATTCTATGAATGGAATACACAGGGAAAGGATGGTTCCAAGGACACCTTAGCAAAATGGAGTTTCTGAAAGGATGAATATGTAGACACTAAAATAGTGTCAACCCCCCCTTGGTCCCTTTCTAACTTTAATATGCCTAACCTATACTTTACTAATTTAAAATACTTATTTTAAATTAATCATCCCCTTTAGACACCTCACCTAGGACACCTCACCTAGGAAACCTCACCTTGGACACCTCACCCATAAGACCATTTCCTACCCCATGACTCACCCTATGACTAAGTCCTTCATATCATAACCACCTAAGACCCATTCCAACCTCCTAACCAACACTCATGTGTAATATGCCTGCCTTTTGACTGTTCTCCAATGGACTATGCATTTGGTAGATGGAAAATGAGCTTCTTAACCCTTTTACTCATTCTCCACCCATCGACGTCGGTCAACTATCGGCCGATGTCGATAGAATCACCGATGTCAGTTACATAAACTGACTTCAAACGACGAGTTATGGGCTCTTGGACTCTCGAATCGACTTCCTCTGGGACTCTCTCTCTCTCAAACTTTGACATCAACAGACACTCTCTAAAACCAAGCATCATACTTCAACTAACGCTCTCCAGGCTATAGAGACTCTACAGAAATAACTCCAGACATTGGATTGAAAACATTGCACGAGGTCTTCAACATCAGCCACAACGGGAACGTTCAACACCTTTGGCTATCCACCAAGCAAGAGCTAAGTTTTCTTCTACCTTTCATTTCAGTATTTAGAATAACATTAGTAATTGATTTCTATTTACTATTTTTGAATATTATCAACCCTACCCGACATTCTACCTGACTTCTTCCTGGAAACACTGAAAAGCCATCTTCTTACCTTTACCCTTTTTTAACAACCTATCGTATACCTTTGACCTTTTATGGACCTTATTTGTCTCCTTGCAACCCTACACAGACCTTTTAAACCCATAGAATCCCTCTATTGACCATGGATAAAACCCTGAGACATGTCCAAGGACCATTAGCCCTACCGACGTCGGCAGCCTAACCGATGTCGACAACATTAACCAACTAACACTGGTAGAACTACCGATGTCGATGACTATGGAAGACTGACAACATGAATTAGGTACGCGTTATCTATTTCTCTTTCTTTAAGTCTTTCATTATTTCTCTTTATTCGACATTCTTTTTATCAACTAGTGGACTATCATCCCCTAAGGTAGCTTTTATGCTTCCGGGACCGAGCATGTGCTTGGCAGTCCACCATATATCTATCTAACATTTTCTTTATTCAAGTCCTATTCTAATCTACAGGTGTCTTCCTCCACAGCCAAAGAGGAGCTCCTTCAATCGTTTGGATACAGTGCACAACTTAATCCGGGTATCATCTAACCCCTGACCCTTAATCTTTAGTTTCTTTTATCTTCTGAATATAAAAAGAAAAAAATGAGTAGAAACATTCTGGCACGCCCGGTGGGACCCCTGAAGTTTTCCTTGGGTTCATCATATTTCTTCTAAAAAGCCAACTTTCATATAGGTGCATTAGGAAAAAAATCTCTTCTTGCATCCTTTTCTTCTATCTCTTTATTTCGAAAAGACACCATAAGCACAAGTTAAAAAGAACGTCTTTATTTTTCTTCTTGCCATTTCTTCCCTGCATCTTAGAGTAGTGAAAATTCATGCTCTTAAACCTCTTCTCAATTGTCTGCATGTGGAACAAAACATTTCAATTTGGGTTTAAAATATATTGCATTTCATTCCTACTTGAATGCATATTTAGCCCTCTCACTTAGTAATTAAACCACATTATGAATAAATCATAGTTCACATATGTTACACATCCAGACCACATTCACAATCAAACATATAACATACCTGAGACAAGGCCTGACTAGGATTTCACCACCTAGTGGATACCTTACCCTTCCTGGCGATCCCACTTAGACTTCACTACCAAGGGGAGGACCCACTCTATTCTCTGGCAGAGTATAAACTATAGGAGAAGTATATATTGGCTAAGCAGCCCAGCTCAACTCTGGGCTCATGAAGTGAGGGGAGCAAGCTCCTAGCACCAAGCCACGTATAAAACCTAATAAAAATTCTTGAGCACCAAAACATAACCCGAAACCAACCTTAGACTGCCTCTTTTAGGACCCATTATACAAGCCCAATTCCCAAACATATTCTTCTAAGGCATAAGCCAACACGATTATAAAATTTATTCTTAGGAATTAAACGTTTAGAGGTTGCTTGCCTTCATCTACTTCTGCTATTTTTATCTATTTTTTGAGCTGGTAAGGATGCATTATTCTGAAGTTTAAAAACAAACTTAGAACTTTTTTTCTTCCAAAAACTTTTAGTTTTCTGAGTTTCTAGAAATACACAGTCACTGACATCAATTTTTTCACCGACGTCAACAACATATCTTCACCGACATCAATTATCTGACCGACATCAGTAACTTTCTTCACTGACATCAATTTTTCTACCGATGTCGATCATTGTCAAAAAAAATTCCTCTCAAACAACAAACTTAAAACCTGACCTTTTTGCTATCAAAAATAAATTCTAGTTCCCTGAAGCTAAAAAATATAGTTTTTAAAACCTGAATCTATTTTGCCTTGGATGGTTTTGACACGTAGTCAAGCTAAATCCCTTATTGACCATGCAAGGCAACAACCACTGCCACCTTTGCCTTCTATATCAAGTCCTCAAATGGAGTATACTTCAGATATGGAGTAGACTCCTATCCAACCTACCCCTGACCAACATCCAATTGTTCTCAAAGGAGATCAAGACTTTGAGAGATTCCTTGACCACAATTTCAAGGCTCTCCAACACTATCTCGCAAGAAGTCAAATGTGAGACCCTTTAGGTAATCCTATTTACAGGATGCCAACTTCTTTGGGTGAAGTGGCAACGATATCAACAGCATCCACTACCCAACCCATGACCACACAAGCCACTACCACAACTATTAACCCAACCATGGCCAATATTCAAGATTTGGCCTCCCCCTCTATTTTTAGACCTACCTCCACTGGGGTTTCTATACCCCCTCAACCACAAACAATTCAACCAAGTTTGACACCTTTTTTGAACTTGATTGTCTCTAACCCACACACTCTTGCACCCATAAATACAAGAGTGACTACCTACCGTTTTACTAGTATTGCCACCATTCAACCACCTATGGTGACACCCAGTCAATTTGTGCCCTCCAACTTCATGGCACAAGCCCCTTTGACCTCAACATCAATCCCTATGACGCACACCAATATGTTGCGCCTATACAAATGCAACCTAATACATCATACGGCCCTCTTAATGCCTTCCAGGTACCTTACAACTTAGGGGGTGCCCCTCCTGCTAATCCATTAGTCGATCTAATTAAGATGTTGATGGATAAGATGTCTAACCTTGAGACATCCATTTCCAGTTCAAGCAATGTTCTTTCATATGAACAAGTCTGCAATGAACCCATTCACCCTTCGGTGCCTATTCAACCATATCCTAGCCAGTGGGAACTCCCCAAATTTACTTGATTTCAGAGTAAAGAGGACCCACAGCAACATTTACGAGTGTTTAGACACACTTGCTACCTTATAGCACACGATGATGCGTTACTACTTCATACATTCCCCATGTCACTTTCGGGGGCCGCCCTTGATTGGTATAGCTCTATCACTAGTCATTCTCTCTTTTCTTTCACTCAACTCACCCAACTATTCCTTGACCACTTTTCAATCAACATCACTAAGAAGGTCTCCATTACAGACCTATATTCTATTAAACAATTTGATGATGAGTCAATAGCTGACTTCATCACCCGTTGGAGAGGTTTGATTAACCAACTCTCCTTCTCATTACCTCAAACTGAGCTCATTGAGCTCTTTTCAAGAGCATGTGCCAAGCACATCTCATCCACTTTGTGGGTCCAAACATTTTGCACATTTGGCAAAGCTTTCACCATGGCCCGAAAGCTTGAACTCCATGTTGTCGAAGAAGATAAGGTCAAATTGCATAGTAATGCAAAATCTAATGACCCTTCATCTTCCAAACCTTCTTCTTCCCACTCCAAGTCCAAAGGAGTGGCAAATGCTATGGTTCTTAGGTCATCATCCTATACCACAACCAACCAGTCTCAGCCTTCTACATCAGAATATATCACAAGACAATTCTAACAACAGCATGTACAGCATCAATATACTCTGATAAGAGAATCATATGCTTCTGTGTCTGATAAACTAGTCAAGCATGGAGTCCTCAATCTCCCTCAAATATGACCACGCCAATTTGACCCCTCAAAAGCCATCCCTGCCTGGTATAGGGAAAATGACTTCTGTAACTATCATTACGTTAAGGGGCATGACATAGACAATTGTAAAACCTTTAAGAATGTTATTCAAGACATGTTAGATAAAGGTGATCTTGTCTTGGATAACCCAAATGTGCTGCCTAACAAAAACATGGATGTCTTTAGACAACCATTCCCTAATCATCCCCCAGTCAAAACAACATTCAGACCATAGCCGATGACCTTCAAGAGCGTAATATATGCACGGTTGACATGGTTTCTAACCAACCTCTTCCACAGTCTGAAGAGGTTAATCAACCTATTTGTCCACCATAGGTAGAAGAGCCTTCTTATCCTATTTGTCCACCATGGGAAGAAGAGCCTTCTTCTCCTATTTGTCCTCCACAGATGGAGGATAATCCTCCATCCAGCCCCCTTTCACACGTGGGAGAGTCTACTTTGACCTCTCCCATATTGGAGGATGATTTGATGACACCAACATCAGCTGCCTCACCCTCATCCTTCTTATCATCAATGGGGAATCATACGTTCCCCACTCCTAGACCACACATCGAAACCATGACCATCTCTGCGCTCTATCCAACTAAAGAGCCAAAATCTCCAATCCCTTCTCCATGGAGAGAAGAACTTATCACCTCACCCAATCTTTTAAATGACCAACTATAAAGCCTCATGCCATCTCACCTAAACCCTCATAGGTGTCCATTATGTCGAAACAGATTAAATCTCTTGGCATTCTCCCTATATCAAACCTCACTTACCCACAAGTGAAGGTAGACTTGAACCTCACATTGCACAATAGTGGTCCTCGTTCCATATCAAAGAAGGCTACTAAACCACATCGGAGAACTTCTCCCCCACCTTCATATTTACCCTCAATTTTGGGTCCACATCCTTCCACTTTTAAAGGAGTGCTACCTAATCCATCACCTCTCAACAAAAACGTGCCATCTCCACGTATGACCACACCACCAACTAAAAAGGTGGTATGACAAACAACCCCTACAACTTCTAAAAAGAGGTTGTCAACCCCTATTGCAACAACAAGTGTAAAGCCATTAGTGGGTTCTTATGCTTCGATGTTATGCCAATTGTTGCAGTCATCTAGCATCACTCTTCTGCCTATTAAACCATGCCAACCTCTCGAACCAAAACCATCTTGGTTCGATGACACTAAAATTTGTTGGTATCATCGCACACTTGGGCATGATACTGAGCATTGCTATGCCCTTAAGGTTGTCATTCACCAACACCTGAAAAAGGACACCCCTCACATTGAGGACTCTCTTGACCATTTTTATAACAAATCACCAACACCATCCCAAATCTCTTCACCTAAATCGGGATCCCCATACAAGACTATGGTCCCTTTACCACCTTCCACTCCTTTATTTGAAATCAACACTGTTCATGTGGCCACTAGGCCCCAAACCGTGAAAGATAAGGCAAAGACCAAGCTTCTACCCCTTTAACATATCCATTATTCATCAAGACCTCTCAACCAACACAACCCAAGATTTCTATCTTGGACATGTCTCAACCATCATCTCTGGGAGAAATTCCTCCTAACCTCTCTAGTCCACATAACGCTTGGTATAAGCAACTTGTTGACTACTTAACATATTTTATCATGCCTCCTAATCTCTCTAGCAATTCATGATGAGCTTTTATCAAATGTACTACTCGATACACCATGCTAGGAGGTCTTCTCTACAAATGAGGTCTTGACGGCCTCCTTCTCCAATGCCAACAACATACTAACTGACTTCACAACCAACATCGACCAAAACATGCCAACAACATATCAACCAATTTCATGTCCAACATCAACCAACATGTGACTAATATGGAATGAAGAAAATGGGGCAAGTTTGCTCCTAATTGACTTGGACCTTACATTATGATGCACAAGCATAGATTAGGGACTTATCGTCTGTCTTCTTTCGAAGGCTGACTAGAACTTGAGCCCCTTAACGCCTTACATCTATGATTGTTTTACTGTTAGTCAAGTAATTATTCACTTGACCTTTAACTTGAGCTCATCCCTTGAGCAACCCCCATCATCGTCATCCTCATTCATATTCCTTTCAACCTTTTTTCCCAACATTAATCAACCCTTTTGTCAAGCATGAATGCTTTATCTTAATATAATGGAAACCCCTCAACCTCTATAGTCTAGTCCATGACAAAAGTCTAATCAAAAACACAAAATATAAAACTAGGATGCCTATTCAAAGGTCATAAACCATAAATGTAGACTGCTCCCTTGAAGGACAGATGCATAATTACTTTAATCACTAGACTGCTCCCTTGAAGGACAGCTACGCAAAGACATCCAAACATATAAAACAAACTATAGACCATTCCCTCGAAGGATGGCTATGCCTAAATTTTTCTACATACATAGCATCCCATGACCACAAAACAAAACAACATCCCCAAGTAGACTTTTCGCATTGATCAGTCTACAAACTATTAAGTCATGGACTTGTCTATAGTCGTTCTCAGGGTCACCTATAAAAGGGACAAAGTTATCCCTACTCAAAAAGGTTATCTTATCCACACATATCATATAATCAAACCTATCACCCCAACATACTCAAGGGATTTTGAGCTCACTTAATGTCAAGTGATTTGAATATTTCTCTAATACAAACCAACAGTCAACGACGTAATGCATGAATGGGACTTTTGTTTCCAAAAACCCTATCTATGCTATCATTATGGTCCTTGTCAATGAAAGATCAATGCGACTTTCACTCTTTTCATACCTTCGTCACATACAACCAAATCATCAACCAACCAAAGCAAACCCAACCAAACTAAACCCAAACATTTCCAAACCACTAACATGACATCATGATTTATTCAAAACACAAAAACTAATTTGTGTTATATGAATCATTATAGACCATTCACACTAGTTTCTATAGAAAACAATACACATGGAAACTATCAACCAAACCCAATTTATGTTACAGCATACACCATCACACAATATGGAAACTTGTTGAAGCATAAATATACTCATTTCATTTTTAGCATACACCATCACCAATATGGAAATTGCTAGGAATGAAAAACCACTTAACCAATGTTACAGAATACACCATCACATAATATGGAAAAGGCTGTAACATCATCATACACTCATCATTTCAAGCATGTACCATCACACATAGAGGAAATGCTAAACAACACTAACCTAACCAAACTAACTATCAACCACTTTGACTCTTCTTCCAAACTACATTGGCTTGAGTCCCTTTAAACAGGGGCTATGTAGGCAGCACTTAGTTGACACAGAGTCTTCTGGGGTTAGCTCGGCTAAATTTGTTTGTTCATCTATCTGATGGACAAACCATTTAACCTTTAACCATGACCAAACAACCTAGTTCACGACCATGACTAAACAACTAGCCCTGACACTATAGGAATCACCTTAGACTTCTCATGGGGCACATTGGAGATCACATATATCTCCCATACCACAACAAACTACATTGGAGATCACATATATCTCCAACCCAACTCGACCAATGACCTTGGATATCGTGACTATCTCCTCCGACCATGACCACTTCTGAGACAACTCTGCCTTAGTTGTTTTGATTGCATGTATGCTACCTCACGAATGGTTAGCAAATTGTGCACACCTCACATTACGACCCTCACAAGTATTGGATTGCGCCCAAGTTGATTCCCACTACTTGTGACATTTTTGTGTTTTCAAGGAGCACTTCCTAAGCCTGGGATACTTGAAACATGATGACCATTGGAGGTATAGCTTTGATTATTTAACCCAATTAGCTACGACTAAAAGCTAGGGACCAGTTATTTCAATTTTAGCACTCCTTGACCTTTGACTGCGATAATTTGACCTACCTATCACATGAAGTGGTATATGCGCAATCTCAACTATTATAACATTGACACTCAAACTTCACCATACACATCCACTGCCTATCAAATCGGCACCCGACATCAGGTTACCTTCCCTTGACTCCTGCTTTGAGGGGCAATACCTCATTCCATACCTGGGGCAACTAAATCCTATTTTTGTCTTGCAGTTCATCAAGAACAACCAACAAGACAAAAAGGGGCAAATGTAGACACTAAAATAGTGTCAACCCCCCCTTGGTCCCTTTATAACTTTAACATGCATAACCTATACTTTATTAATTTAAAATACTTATTTTAAATTAGTCATCCCCTTTAGACACCTCACCTAGTACACTTCACCTAAGACACCTTACCTTGGACACCTCACTCCTAAGACCATTTCCTACCCAATGACTCACCCTATGACTAAGTCCTTCATATCATAACCACCTAAGACCCATTCGAACCTCCTAACCAACACTCATGCATAATATGCCCACCTTTTGACCATTCTCCAATGAACTATGCACTTGGCAGATGGAGAATGAGCTTCTTAGCCCTTTTACTCATTCTCCACCTGTCGACGTCGGTCAACTGTCGGCTGACGCTGATGGAATCGATGATGTTGGTTACATAAACTGACTTCAAACGATGAGTTATGGGCTCTTAGACTCTCGAATTGACTTCCTCTGGGACTCTCTCTCTCTCAGACTTTGACATCAACAGGCATTCTCTAAAACCAAGCATCAGACTTCAACTAACACTCTCTAGGCTACAGAGACTCTACAAAAATAACTCTAGACATTGGATTGAAAACATTACATGAGGTCTTCAACATCAGCCATAATGGGAACATTCAAAACCTCTAGCTCTCCACCAAGCAAGAGCTAAGTTTTCTTCTTCCTTTCATTTTAGTATTTAGAATAACATTAGTAATTGATTTCTATTTACTATTTCTGAATATTATCAACCCTACCCAACATTCTACCTGACTTCTTCTCGAAGACGCTGAAAAGCCATCTTCTTACCTTTACCCTTTTTTAACAACCTATCATATACCTTTGACCTTTTGTGGACCTTATTCATCTCCCTACAACCCTACACAGACCTTTTAAACCCATAGAATCCATCTATTGACCATGGACAAAACCCTGAGACCCATCCAAGGACCATTGCCCCTACCGATGTCGGCAGCCTAACCGACGTCGACAACATTAACCAACCGGTGCCGGTAGAACTATCGACATCAGTGACTGTGGAAGATTGACAGCAGGAATTAGGTATGCGTTATCTATTTCTCTTTCTTTAAGTCTTTCATTATTTCTCTTTATCTGACATTTTTTATCAACTAGTGGACTATCATCTCCTAAGGTAGCTTTTACGCTTTCGAGATCGAGCATATGCTTGGCAGTCCACCATATATCTATCTAACATTTTCTTTGTTCAAGTCTTATTCTTATCTACAGGTGTCTTCCTTCATAGCCAAAGAGGAGCTCCTTCAATCGTCTGGATACAATGCGCAACTTAATTCGAGTATCATCTAACCCCTGACCCTTAATCTTTAGTTTCTTTCATCTTTAGTCAAAAAAATGAGTAGAAATAGAATAGAAAAATATTAGAGAATGCACAGAGTATGAGGTTGCATGCTAGTTTGCCCTTATAGTTTTGGGCAGAAGCTGTACATACTATAGTTTACCTAGTTAACAGAGGACCCTCTACTGCACTGGATGGTGGAATTCCAGAAGAGGCTTGGATAGGTAAAAAGGTAGATCTTTCATTTCTCAGAGTTTTTGGTTCTTAAGCTTTTGTTAACATTGATAAAGAAAATAGAAAGAAGCTAGATGCTAAATCTATGAGGTGCACTTTTATTGGTTATGGCTCTGGAGATTTCGGATTCTAGTTGTGGAATTTAGGAACTAACAAAATTATTAGAAGCCGTGATGTAGTTTTCAATGAGAAGGTGATGTATAGTGATCAGCTCAGAAGCTGAATAATTATGAGCAGGGCAATGTTGATTTGGATGAGGTTATGATCCAAAATGAGCTCACGAGGAAAAATAGTCACACACAGGAAAACACAAACATTGATGTTGGTCAAACAGGAACCGACATCAGTCAAGCAAGAACCAACATTGGTCAGGAAGGAACCGACATCAGTTAGATAGGAACCGATGTCGGTCAGACAAAAATTGATGTCGGTCGGGTGGAACCAATGTCGATTAGGTACAGGTTGACATCAACCAAAGATGACCGAGATCGGTCACTAATAGAAAGGAATTTGGGTGGACAACAAGCTATGAATGAGTCTCAAATGCCCATAAGGAGGTCTAAAAGGGTAAGTAAACCTCCAATTCGTTATTCCCCTTCATTATACTACTTGTTGCTCACTGATGGTGGAGAACTAGAAAGTTTTGATGAGGCAATGCAGGTAGAAACCAGGAAATAGTGGGAGCATGGCATGAATAAGGAAATTGATTCCTTGGAAGAGAACCAAACATGGGATTTGGTTGAGTTCCCAGCCAGAAAGAAAGCACTAAAAATAGATAGATTTACAGGTTAAAGGAAGGAGAAAATGGACAAATGAGACATCAGGTTGGTAGTAAAGGGATTTGCACAGAAACTAGGTATTGATTTTGGTGAAATTTTTTCTTCTATAGTAAAGATGACTTCTATTCAGACTGTATTGTATTTAGTTTCTATTGAGGATTTTCATCTTGAGCAGCTTGATGTTAAGACATCGTTTCTTCATAGAGATTTGGATGAAGAAATATATATGGATCAGTCAGAAGTTTTTGAGGTCAAAGGTAAGGAGAAACTTGTGTGCAAGTTGAAGAAAAGCTTATATGGTCTTAAGCAAGCTCCAAGACAATGGTATTTGAGGTTTGACAGGTTTATGACAGAGCATGGCTTTAGTAGATGTTAATCTGACCATTGTGTTTATTTTAAGAGATTGGATAATGGTAGATATATTATCATATTACTGTATGTAGATGATATGCTTGTTGTAGGTTCACACATGCAGGATATTAATGAGCTTAAGGTAAAATTAGCTCACACATTTGCCATGAAGGATTTAGGAGCAATAAAGAAAATTCTTGGCATGAGTATTAAGAGAGACAAGAAAAATCATAGTTTTATTTTGTCTCAAGAGGATTATGTGAACAAGGTGTTAGAGAGGTTCAATATGCATGATGTAAAACCGGTAAGCACACCTATGGCTGGACACTTCAAGTTGAGCAAAGAATAGTGTTCTAAATCACATGATGAGGTTGAGTACATGACTAGAGTTCCATATGCTTCAGCAGTTGGGAGCTTGATGTATGTAATGGTATGTACTAGACCTGATATTGCCCAAGTAGTGGGAGTTGTCAGCAAGTTTATGGCCAATCTAGGGAAGGAACACTGGAAAGAAGTTTAGTGGATTCTCATATATCTGAGAGGGACCAGCAGTAGGCATTTATGCTATGGAGGGTCAAATACTTCTCTACATGGGTATGTAGATTTGGATATGGTAGGTGACTTGGATGGTAGGAGAAGCACCACAAGATATGTCTTCACTGTTGGTGGAATGGCAGTTAGCTGGATTTCAAAGTTGCATAAGGTTGTTGCCTTGTCTACTATAGAGGCAGAATACATTGCAGTCATAGAGGCTAGCACGGAGATGATTTGGATGACTCAGTTCATGGAAGAGTTGGGAAAGGAGCAAGAGAGTTGCAGATTGTAAAGTGATAGTCAAAGTGCAATTCATTTGGCAAAGAATTCAGCCTTTCATTCAAGAACCAAACATATATAGCTTATGTACCACTTCATTAGACAGGTATTGGAGGATGGTGAGTTGAAGCTGGAAAAGATCCATACAAATAAGAACCCTGCTGATATGTTAACAAAGCTAGTAACAAAGGAGAAGTTGAATCTTCATTCAACTTTTTTTGGTCTTCAAGATTGAACTTGAAGATGGAGAAGCTAGAAGATGTTGTTGTACAGGTACAAGTGCAGCTGTTTATCTCCAAGTGGGAGATTATTGAGTTGTGGAGCTAAAAGCTTCACCAGATGAGCAAATGCAAGGTTGCTGGAGTTACACAGTCGCTGACATCAGTCAAGACCAACTGACGTCATTTAGGGGTTAACCAAAATCTGCAGGCATCGGTTATGGATCAACCGACGTCGGTCATATGCAGGCAGATAGGAACCGATGTGGGTGACCTGTGCGTTCCAAAAGTCTATTTTCATGGAAGAACATATTGTTTACATGATAAGAGTAACTGTTAGTGTTGATTCCACATTTCTGTTTTTGGCAGGATAGATTTGAACCTTTGATTAAGAGGTGTATCTAATGGTGGAGAATACATAGCTCATGAATCCTAGTATTATATAATAGGGTTAGATCTTCATAGCTTGAAAGGGGAAAAAGTTGTAATTGAGAGAGAAAAACTCTTGAGGGAAAGACATTTGTACATCTGAGAGGTGTGAGAAGAAAGTGTGATTTCTTCATTTTATTTCCTTTTAGAAGAGTTTAATACAATTTTTTGTTGTTTCTTGTATCTCATATTCTTTGCTGATTCTGATTTCTAGTTACTTATTATTTCTAGTTTAATTCCATGTTTAGTTGCTTAGACAAAAGTAATCAATTATGCTGTAAGATCCTAACATCCTTTTATGGGGTTTTATTAACCAACTCATAAAACTCATAGGGCATTTCATATGCCATGCACAAACTAAGTTATTTATGTCTCATCCTCAAAAGAGGGTTCAAGTTGAATTGGATCTATTTCAAGATTTGAAAGATTCTATTGATATACAAATTGGTTCTAACCAATTTTCTTAGTGTGTCTTGTATATCAATCTCCAAAATACTTAATTATATTGACAATTCTCAAAAATATGATATGAGAATCCCCTATGATGTTGTATACACCCCCTGCTCCTTAAGAAAAGGGTGGATATGAATACAAATATCAGAATGGAAATAATGACAATTGGACTACCATCACGAAAAAATAATAACTCTTTCAAAGGTGATGATAGGCCACAAAATTTTTCATATAGACCTACTATAAATAATCATGCTTCAACTTCTGCTATCAAATTTTCCTTGCCTACTAAAGCTTATCTTCCTCTTGTTCATACTCCACAAACAATGGCCTCTCTAGTTGAGATGCCACCTTAATCACCACCATCATGACCTTGTCCTAGGGTGAATGTTCCAGATGAAGATAGGATCCTGGTTACCTCAGACCTTAAAAAAATATTCTGATACTCTTGTAGCCCTTCTCTTTCTCCCAAAGAAGAAGAATATATAGCACATAAGTGACAACTATTCAAAATGACTAATTTTATGCCCAAGAAACTCATGTTTAATATTCTTGCTACATTAAAATGTCTCACATAGGAGAATGACATGCACCTCAACATTTCCTAATGATTGTGTATTCTTGGAATGTTTGATGACTTATTGATCTAGCATGTAAGTATTTGATCAGGAACAATTGTTGGCTTTTTTATGGCACGAAAATTATTTATTTTCAAGAGTTTAATATTTATGGCTTCCTATTATGCAATGCAAAATGAATAATTTGTCCTAGGGCCATATGTCAAGATATTGGACATAAAGCTGTGCATGGTGGGGTCATCACTTTTCTAGCTCTAAATCTAGCTTAGAATATTATTTTTTTGGTTTAAACCCACCCACTGGGTGGTGTGGACCATTTTTTACTTTAATAACTGCATCATTAGGCTAGTCAATTTATATGCCTCTAATAATGTTGTGGAGTGGGATGCCTTATGGAGGTGGCTGGCTAACTCACTCCTAGTGTATTGGATCCTCTATGGTGATTTGAACATGGTGGAATTAGCAGAGGACAAAGAAGGACCCCTCCAAATATGGTGGTGCATTGGTGAGAATGAAGCATCATTTTATATGTACAACAAACTTAGGGTGTTTTATCCCAAACATAATTAGAGGAAGAATTCATATTCCCCTTGGTTCACTTGGTCCAATTTTTGATAGGGAGAAGATAGGGTACTTCAGCATCTTGACATAACTCTGATGGCTGAGAAATATCTTTTCTATTTCTCCCTAGTCCAAGACAAGCTAGTTTTAGTCATTCATGATACCTTCTTATCAGATCATTACCCTATTTTCTTTAATGTTAAGTGGACCACACCTCAATTTAAGCTTGCTTCCACACAATTCTATCTCAATACTACCCACCTCAAACATGAAAGAACAGTGGGGCATATTGTCAGAATTTGGAACTTGGTCCCTCGACAAGAAGGAGATACTAGTTGGATTCCATGGTGGTTTAATGATCTTACTTGTACTTCCACCTTTATTCATATATATGGAAAACAAATGACCTCTTTCAGATAGTGTCTACATAATGATATAAATCATGAAAATATCTGGGCTTCATAGGAGCTAGAGCAATCACCTTTCAATGCTCACCTTTAAACTCAAGTGGCACACTGGAGACAAAAAATCCAAATTCAGAGGCACACAAAGCCAGAGGAGATTAGTACGAGCTTATATGCACTAGTTGAAAATTGGAGATAATGCTTCTAAGGACTTTTTTGCCCTTCTCTATACTAGGAGAGCTGCTGATAGAATCAAATCTATCAAGGAAGGAAACATTTGGCTTACCAAACTTCTTAACATTATGTAATATTTTGTACATCATTACCATGGTGTTTTATCAACATAAGATTCTTCTCCAGAGAGGGAGGAAGCTCTCCTTCAATGCCTCTAGGTTGTTCCTTGCAAAGTCTCCAATTCTCAAAGAATTGCATGTCAAAGGCCCTTATCTCTCAGTAACCTCCATGAGGATGTTAAGAAAATGATATTAGATAAGTCTCTAAGAATTGATGGTTTCTCGTAAGAGTTTTATCAAACCCTTTGGGATATTTTTGGTCCTAATCTTCACCTATTTATTCTAAAGATGTTCTAACAACTCTTTAGGATCCCTAATTAATTATGGTAACATCAAGTTTATTACCAAGGCTTATGATTTTCAAATTTTCACAAACTAGAGGCCTATTACTTTGCTTAATGTCTCCTATAAGATGCCACTTACAAAAAATTGGAAAAATTTCTAATAGATTTTTTATGGGCTAATTCTGAGGGTCATAAGGGCTTCCACAGAGTCACTTGGAACATTTGTTGTCAACCCAAGGAAGCTAGGGGATTGGGTCTCCCATATATTAAAATTTAAGACCTTGATCTTGGTGCCAAATGGATTATCGAGGTATTATTGGGGATGAAGCCTGGAAGACTCATCTATGCCATTGTATCTCTTAGAGACTTCCATATGCTATAAAGTCTTGGTAAGTCTATGGAATTCATTCCCTACTTATTACCATAATCCCTATTAAAATCAAGGTCACCTTTGTGATTCAAAGTCTATGGAAACCTTGGGAGAAGATTAAGCCTCCCCTTAACTATGTAGGTGAGGGTTTTAAGAATGGCCTCTCTATTAACTCCCAGTCCTTTTTATGGTCACCTTGATTAAATTTTCATAATGTTCCCTTTGCCTTAGTCCCATGGGTTAAAGGGTTATGACTCTTTAGAAAAGGTGTGAAGGTTATCAGTGATCTTTTTTTCAAGGCAAATAGGGTCTAGTCACTTGGAAACAACTTTAGAATAAATTTCATTTAATGAACTCAGATGTACAGGTTATTGTATAAATTTGAGTCTCTATACCTGATGATTATTTGCATAAAATAAGAGTTAATTCCTTTATCCCTTGGTGAAAATATTGGAACTAGCCTACAGCCACCCCCTTTACCCAATAGTCTTTTTGATTGGGGCATCATTTACTACATCTGAAGCATATTCTAGATAATATGCTCAATCTCAAATGTAATATCCATTCCAAACATGGGTTTTGGGATTGAACTTTAGCACTATGTGGTCTACTTCTATTGAGCCCAAAAAAGGTCATTTATTATGTTGTCTTCTCTATCAAGGCCTACTTATGGGAGAATGGCTCAAGCATTTGGGAGTGTCTAACCCCATCTTCCTGACTTGCTGAAAACCAAATATTATTAATCATTTTTTTTGGTTTTTCCCTCACATATAATCTATATGGGACTAGATACATTCCCTTTTCCAACCCTTTTAACCTAAATTCTTCATGTGGAATATGCTTCTCGAGGACTTGGCTCCATTGCTTGCAAAATATAATCTTTTTTTGGTAGATATTTCAAGCTAACATTTTATTTCAATTATGGAAAGCTAGAAACTATGCTTGATTTAATCATGAAGAGTTGAAATATAGTTTTCCTACTACTAAAAAGGTAATTATTCTATCTAATGTTATTCTTTAGATTCAAAGCCAAATAGACAAGGTCCATCTAGAACTCAACCACCTCTAATGATTGATCGATCACTATGGAAATGATCCATGTGGATTTAGTTGTGAACCTCTTAAGCCCCCATAACATCTTTTGCCTCCATGGGGATGAGAATATGGGCCACATCAAAAGTGTTTGAGTACCAGATGTAGGATCCATTATCCATGATGGTCACCACCTCATTGGTCTTCTCCTCATCATGGTGGCTTGAGTGGCTTGTCTAGATCTGGAGGTGATGGTAGGGGTTAGGGATCTCCTCCCCTATCTCAGTATGGTGATATCATAGGCTAGGTTTTTCCCTCCTCAAGGTAAGTTCCCACACCTAGCTCTGGTAATTTCCCCTAAAAGAAATCAAGATGAGACATTAGAGGCTAAACAAAACACTATTTTGTATCCCTTACCTATTAACAAGGAACCTCCAACCTTAGGAGGATGGGTTGGTAAGCCTCAGGATCCTCCATCTCTTCTACCTCCCTTGACATCCATGTTTTCTACGATTACTTAATTGTATATACAATCAAAATTTCATGATGTACATGAATTAATCCTAGACCAAATAAGATAGAGCACACCTACACTTATAATTGGGTATACACTTGTTAAGCAAGAGCATCACCAATATGGGGATCTACTAGACTCAATTAGGGGATCACTTGTATCACTTTTCATAACATATCATGTTAGGAAGGGTTCCAAAGCCTACAGTCTAGTATAACTACACAACAACCCTGAAAGAGTCCTATGATCTGATCTTTCACTTATACTAACAAACAAAAAAGTAAACTATTCTAATAATAAGAAAATTAAAATAATCTAGTGCACACCAAAACTTGTGGCAAAAAGTGGGGTTTAGAACAAAATAAATAAACAAAAACTATACTAAACATGCATAAGAGACATATACTCACATAAATGTATACAAAATCCTAATACATGGGAGAGAAGAATACATACTGCATTAACTATCTACTCTTACAAAAGAGAAATAAATTTAGGAATATTTACCTTTGAAGATGAACCTACCAAGCCTCAATCTCTCCCTTGGCCAAGGTGTTTCACAAGAGATTATTGTGGTTTGTAAAGATAACTAAGATAAAAAAAATCTAGGATACACAACCTACCTAAGCATCCAAATTACTTCTCCACAAGATAAGATTGTAGATCCAAAGAAAGTACTGAACCTTAAATCTTTATTCCTCAAGTAGAATGGTCAATAAGCAGATGTTCATTTGCACTTCTTCACTTAATTTAACTCTCTCTTTTAAAATGGTGGTAAATGACCTTGTATATATAGGTGGATCTTATCTAAAAAAATTTAGCCATGTTGATTGTATTAGGTTGATCACGTTGACCTAGCACATTTTTGGGCTAACTGATTAGGTTGTGTTAGGTTAGCCAAGAGGCTAACAAACCAAAAGAGCTAAAATGTCCCCAAAACACACTAGGTTGACCTGGTTTGTTGAATAGGTCAAAAAGGAAACAAGGTAATAAATGAAGGAATAAATCATGATAATGAATAGAATGGATAGGAAAGAGAATAATAAGCCTAGGGTCCATGGTTTTAGAAATCAAGAGTGTAGATGGCAAGTGGCAAAAGGAACAATAATCTTACAAAGCACCAATGGTTTGCCCACCCCTTTCATAGTGTACCCCTTAAGGCATGTACTCAGAGAGATTGAGACTCAACAGGTTCTTATAAGATATAAAGTGTCTATAATTAATAAAATCTTATAAAATATTATGTTTATACATATGCCCCAGTTGAATCTCATCACGTGTCACGTAAGTGCAACACGAGATGGTGCTTCATAGATAGAACGTGATAATACACAATGTTGATGCTAAGTATGGTACAATAAGTAGAAAATAAGATAAATGAAAAAACTATATTGAAAAACACATACCTTAGTGTCATAGATAAAGAATAAGACTGCAATAAAGTGAAGGCATCCAATGTAAAGCACACTAGGTGAACCTATAGAAATTAGTGCAAAAAAAGCCAAAAATCAAAGTTTTTGGAAGATACGCATATAATAGTGGAAAAGAATTTATATGTGACCATGAATCCAATATATTTTATGGTTTTTAAAATAGATGAGCAAAAACAAAGATATCAACAAAACAAGGAATCTAAAGGAAAATAATTGAAGAATTTGAATTGTTGAAAAGTGTTTTTTAAATAGGAAAAAGAAAAGTCATTTTGTTATTGTGAATTGGGAAAGATAGGAAAAGAGAGATTTGGAGATAAAATGAGCTAGGATGGTGAGGGAATGATAGTCTAGATGAGGAAGAGCTCTAGGAGCAACAATGGGTGTACTATATGTATGCAACTATGAATTTCAAACTAGTTTTTGAAATTTGTATTGAATTAAGTGATTTTTTAGTAAAATTTTATTTTAAAAATTTATATATGTCAAACATGAATAAAATTAGATTATAAGTGTAGTAAATTTGAAGATGAGAAATGGGTTTGAAAGAAATAGGGAGAAAACTAGATAATGCACATTTTTAGCAAAATGTATTGGGTTTGCACACTGAACATACTAGGTTGACTACGTCAACCTAGTAAGTTAAATTAGGGTAAAAATACATATGGTTGATCTAGTAGGTATAGGTTAATCGAGTGTAATCTATAAGGTAAGACCTAGAAAAAAAGTGTCTATTTGGTTCGTAAGGGCCAGAATGGAAACTTAACACTAGGGAGAAGAAGATAAGAGAAAAAATAAGAAAATATGATAAAAATAAGACAAAAATAGGGAAATTGTGGTCAAACGAGGTTTACTAGGGAATCAAAATAAACATGAAAAAGCATGTTGAAAGATAAAAGAGGGCTAGAATGGCCTATAATGACCAAACAAGGGAAAGAGGGACCAAAATAGGATAAAATGGCTAAAAATGAATAAATTGTGCTTGTTTTTTAATTAAAAGTAGAATGTATAAATAATGTATTGTGATTATACATGACATGGAGGAACTAATACACCCTTTGTTATTTCTTGATTGCAAAGATGACCATGGTTTTGGAGGTTTCTAGATGTCTCTTGGTTTCCAAATTTGTTAGATAGGTTGGTAGGTAGAGATAGAGCTAGAATAATATCCATAAGTCTAGGAGGTATATCAGATATGTGTAGGATCCCCCTTAGTGTAGATGTGTTGGTCACGTTCTATGGTTTTTTAAAATGACTGACCAATAGCTTCAGATGGGAGGTGGATAGGGATGTGATAGAGGTGGCTATCACACTAGAAGATTTCCATACCATCCTTGAACTACCTATAATAGGAGCACTAATGATCATATGGATACTAGATAACATAGAGGACAAGAGAGCCCTAGCCATGTGGGTTATAGGCTTAGAGACAATATTTTTAGGGATGATGTGTATATATCGTAGATTCTAGATCTTTGGAAGGTGGTGATAGGCCTTGTGATACAACAAGTGCTCTATCACAAGTTAGATGGGAAGGTATCACTATACATGGTAGCCTTAAGTAGGATGATGCTAGAGGAGTGAGTACTATATGATATAGGATCTATCATCTAGGTCCATCTTGTTCATGATCTATTTGAGATGTAGGTTGATGATAGGTCACCTCAGGTGAGGAGATGGAGGGAGGACCAAGTATCATGGGCTATGCCCCACATGTTAGTGCTATAAATGTTGAGACATACTGAGATAGTATGGTGACCATCTGAGTAGCTAGCAACTACCTAGAGAGCTGGCATACATTTGGACCAATGATAAAGAGGAGAGAGGTGATAAGACACTATACATGGTAGATGGAGCCACATCTAGTGGCAAAGGTGCTAGGGTAGATGGTTTTACTTCATCCAATGACATCGATACTCATGTTTTAGTAG
>JARHVA010006878.1:802500-811711 GCA_037957365.1 Torreya grandis
GAGAAATACTCACAAGAGAAGGTGTAACATGCATGGAAGAAGAAAAAGATAAATCATCAGCCCATTTGATGGCTAGAGGATCCATCTTATGAAAGGGAAGAAAACCATCACCATAAAAATGTTTTGATGGAGAAGGAATGAAACTAGGCTTAATAGGAGCACTAGTGGAAGAAGTAAGAGTAGGCTCAATAATAGTGGAAGTAGAAATAATAACTAGTTCTAACACAGATTCCACTATGGGAGGCACAGATTCAACAAAAGGTCTAAGGAGGGTATCACTAATCTCAGGAGTAAACCAAAGATGGGAATTAGGGAACCTAGCAAAATGGTAAGGTCCAGTCATAACACAATCCATAAGCATAGTCCTATGGGGATCCTTAGAAACTAGAGGTGTCAATGTCATCTCTACTCTGTGATAAATAGGGAAAATGCAAGAATCAAGAAATATAAATGTTATAATGTGAGAAGATGCATGAAAAGACTCAAATAAAGAAGAATGGTAACACACAATCTCAGCATTATGAGCTTATACAAGACTGCCTAATAAAGGATCATCTAAAGAATAGCCATTATCATAATATGGTGTATGAATATTAATGACACAAGTTGGAATAACTTTGTCATCAAAAAAAGCACAGTGAATAGAATACCAAGTCTTAGATAAGACTACAAGAATGTCATTTCAAGGAGGTTTACAATAATGAGGTTATAAGTAAGTAAAAATATACAAGATCAAAAGTTTTGATCTTTGAGTTAATCTCATTAGGATCATCATCATCATCATCAAGGTTTAAAAGGTTGGGAGCAATGTTACCAATGAGCTCAAGATGCCCATTGTAACCTTTGGTTGAGTTGATAGGAAAATTTAATGTTGTGACTCATGAAATGGAATGTTAGGCAAAGGTTAAAGAGTAGGAATATTGAAAACACCACGATCTTGGAATTGTTCAAAATTCTAAGGGTTAGTATCTCCTTAAATCCTTTAGATGGCTCCATTGTGAGGGAATTTAATGCATTAATAGGTGGAAGAAGTGATAGCTTACATACGATGATTCCATAGCCTACCAAACAAGATGTTATAAGAATGGGAAGCCACACACACCCAAGAGGAGGCATTTTTCTTCTATCATATCCTTGGTAGGTGCTACATGTAGACTTAAGATTACATTTTGAATATCCAAGGGTCTTAATGAAATCAAGAGAAGTAACACAATTACCAGAACCCTCATTAATCAATTCTTATTTAACTTGGATATCACCTATTTAGATGCTAATAAATAAAGGAGGATCAAATACACAAAGCAAAATCTCATTGAGAATCATAAATGCAATGGGAAATTTCAAATAAAGAGAAGTGTCGATAGTTTCGTCAACATTGATGGATATCTATTCACATTATTGCAAGATACTATCTTTAAAATCAGACAAGGCTACCTCCCATCCTACTAAGGGAGGATGAGGAACATTCATCTCAAATAATAGTTGCATAAGATGGTTCTGATGATAGGGAGAGGTCCTCATAAGCTCAAGAAATGGAATTTGAGATGGGAGATTAGTGAGCTCCACAATGGGATCCCACTCATCATAACCCATGAGAATATTGTTAGATATAAGTGCCTAATGGTTAAGGAGGTCTTCGGAAGGAGGAGCCAAAGAGAATTGAAATTTGTGTTGATAAGAATGAGAAGGTTTAGAAGAAGGTTGTAAATCATATTGAGATGATGAATTAATAGGTTCAAATTGATCTTGAGAAGTATAAGAAGTATTAATATAAGGTTGGTTATCATTGGAAGATTGATTATCATTGGTATTAGAAGATGATATAAGAATGGTATAAATAGAATGGGATGTGTTATCTAAGGGAGAATTACAAATTGGACTATTATTAAAGGTTATAAGATCTTCTTGCCCCAACTCATTCAAATGAGTTGGATAATAATTTTGGATAACATGGTATGTTAGAGAAGGAGACGGGGTGTAGATGGGTTGAGAATCAATGAAAGCTACCACCCTTCACATATTAGTCATGCTAAACACATTTTATTCTAAATTTTTTCAACAATAATTTCTACATTATTGGTGGAAGGGGTGGGCTTATCTTGGTTTTCTTGAAAGGTTGATGATTAGGTAAAGGATATTTATATATAGCTAAATGAGTGTTTGATTGATTCAAGGCTTGAGCTTTATCATGAGTTTTTTAGTCTTTGAGAGCATTATCATAATCTTGTTGACACTTTAAAATGATATAATCATGATAAAAATTAGGTCCAAGAAGAATGTCCATAGATAAATTATAAAGTTGTCTATAGGTCTCATGAGAGTGACCCCAACTAGCATGAAACTTTCTAGGACCATACCAAGTTTTTATAGGATGAGTAGGGTCAAGTTCTCATGGGAGAGGCCTAGGTAGATGCTTAAGCAATTCAGCTGAGGGCAAAGGTTTATGAGCATTAATGTTATTTGGTGAAGAGAAATGAGGATTAGTATATTATTGAGAAGGATCTAGTTATAAATAAGTGGTAGGAATGATAGCTTGAACATTATGAATGGTATCATATGAATTGATAACACCATCATTGGTAATATTGTGGTTTTTGTTTTTAATTAAATGATGAGGACCCATAGAAGGTTGGGTGGCTTGAATTTATGCATAAGGAAATCTTGTCATTTGGCTTGGTCAATGGCCTCCTCTAAGGTACATGGAGAGAGGGTGTGGACTCAATATTGTAATTTAGGATAAAGAGCATTAGTAAAGAGATGAAATAAATTATCATTAGCAATGTTATGTTCACACTTGTTTAACAAAGTCTTCCATCATTTAATAAAGGGTTGGGTGGTTTTATTTTCATGTTGTTTACAATTGATGAAATGGTCCAAAGTGCTTTCAAGAAGATCACTAGTTTGGAATTCTTTTACTAAAGCATTCACTAAATCCTCCAAACTAGTAATAAAATGAGGTCTAAGTTGATTATACCAATCCAAGGCATCACTTGTGATGGTTTTGTCAAGAAGTTTGGTAGCATCAAAGGTGTTTAATTTGACCCAATCCTTATAAATATTTATAAATGTTTTAAGATGAAGGGTAGGATCAGTTTATCCATTATAAGAGACTGTAGGTGTTATACCTCCAATGTCAATGTTAGCAATTTGGGTGGTAAGAGGTTCATTTTTTAAATACTTGATGACTTTGTTAACTAATGGAGGTTGAGGAATGAGATTACCTTGAGAATATATAAAAGAAGGGAGAACATTTTGGTTATGCATGCCCCAATACATTGTTTACATATTGGATTGAAGATTAAGAAGGTGGTTTTGCATTCACATCACTTTATTCATATTATGAGCTTGAAATGTGTTCATTTGATTGAGATTTTCTGATAAAAGTTGATGAGTTTGATTATTATTATTAGAAGAAGTATTATTGGTGTTTGTGTTTGTATTAGTGGCTTGGGTACCACTATTAGTGTTGATATGAGCTTGAGAAGAGCTATGAGACTTTGAGGCACTAGTGGTAAAATTTGCTTGTGAAAAAAAAAGATGGACTAGTGAATGGTTGAGAGGAAGAATCACTAGAATCATGATTGCCTTGGGAAGAAAAAAATGAACTAGTGGATGGCTTAAGGATAGTGGGTCTTATGAGAGGCCCACAGATGTAGAACCATCCATGTTAGCTGAGATGCTAGGCATGGAGGTAGAAGAAGTTAAAAAAAATATGTCATGGCATAATAAGGAGTCAATATTTAAAGAAGATATTTTGAAGCAAAGAAACTGGTACCCCCCCAAATCTAGTTGAGAAAGTGGGAGTATGAGAATGAGGCTCTTCAACTTGATGGCTAATCATGAGGTTATAGATGGTAGATGGATGTTTCCCTCTATGTTAAGGGAATTTTGAAATAAAGAAGAGCATTTCAACAGTATACTCTAACTCAGGTTGATCCTCAAAGAGGAGAGGAGGGTTTTGATATGAAGAGGTATTATGAGGATTCCCATAGTTCATTGTATGGGTTGCAATATGAACATTACTAGAATTCTCAAAAGGAACCATACTTTGTCTATGGGAGACCCTACTAGGATTGGTAAATTACATCATGTATGTTGACTACACTTCAATGTTGTCAACAAACATATACTCCATGATGAAAGGAAGAAAGGCAAGATGATAAAGCAAAGAATCAAAAAGTGATTGAAACTAAACTAGGTTGACCTAGTGCAAAAATAGGGACTATGAAATTGTATAAGGTCCACAAGATTGACCCAATATAAAAAAAATAGAGACTAACAAAAAGGGGAGAAAAGCCTATAAATAGTGGTAGGTCAACTAGGTTAACTAGTGCAATATATAGGGGCTAAAAAGGATGTTAGGTCGATGGGGTCAACCTAGTGTAGTGAATAAGAAGTAAAAAAAAGAGTTGATAATAAGTTTATGAAATGAAACAAGATAGTTTGTAGTTGATCTAAGAAATTAAATGTTGAAATTAAATAGACAGTCAATTGAATTGACACTGGCCAATCCAGTTGATGCATACAAAGTAAAACTTGCACCCATATTGGCTAATGTAAATTCTTGCACACACAATTGAGAAAAGAGTAAGCAAACAACTTGGAAAGTAAAGCTAGCTAATTGGTCAACCTATAATGTTAATTATAATATTAATAATAATTTTAAATGATAGGGAGTTGGCTATAAGCAAGGTATTAGACAACAATCTATGGATGGTTTCAAGTGAGTTTTGGATGAAAAGGACTATAGTGGCAAGATATAGTATTGGTATTAGGGCCTACACTTCACACAACATAAAGATAAGGGTATTGGGTGCTTACCCAGAATATACCATTAACCATGCTTTATACTTGACCAGAGCATCAAGTCAACTTCTCCCTTGGTGATGAAATCCAAGTAGGTTGGCCTGGGTAGTGAAATGTTAAAAATCTTGTTGATGTTATGTGATTGGTTGTGTGTGCATAAAATAGAAATAGTGAAACTAAGTGATTAATTAAAAACCTCCTAATTATACTATGTGAACTATTCTAAGCATGTAAACAACTGAAATAAAATATGTGATTAATATATAAGGTGAATTCTAAATTTGAAACAAAGTATAGTGAAAATACTATATGCACAACATAAAAAACTAGGTCAATGGGGTCAAGCTAGTACTTTTGAGGATAGGGTCTAGAAAACCTACTAGGTTGACCAAGTTGACCTAGTTGTTTCAGATAACACACTGAACACAGAACTAGGTTGATCTAGTTGGTTGTGTAGGGGAAATTTTGAAGACTACAAACTTGAAAGGAAAGTAAAAAATAGAAAGAGATAAGAGAATAAAATATTGACCTTGATGGTTTAGAGATGGAAAATGAAATGTATTGATGATCAAGAACATTGGATAAAATTGATCCAATTTATAGAACTGAGTTAAGCTGGTCGACCAAGTAATACAGAAACCTATAAAAAAAAGTGTTTAAAATGTACTACATCAACCTAGTTGACCTAGTCGACTACACTAGAAGTTTAAAAATTCACTAGGTCAAGATGGTTGACCTAGTAGGCTAAACTAAAAGTCTAAAAAGTGTTGAAAACCTATACTAGGTCAAGGTGATCGATCCCATTACTTGTTCTTGTGCACAAAGAAAAATAACTAGGTCGATAGAATTAATCTAGTATGTCAAAATATATGATAAAAGTGATGATCAAAATAAATGAAAGAAAAGTTAAAAAAATCTTGTAGGGGTTTGGTTCACATCATTTTCACCAAAATGTATGCAATTAGAATTGTATTATGTATATGAATTATGCCTAGATCGGATAAAATAGAGCACACCTACACTTCTGATTGGGTATACACTTGTTAAGTACGAGCATGACCAATATGGGGATCCACTAGACCTGATTATGGGATCACTTGTATCACTTTTCACAACATATCATGCTAGGAAGGGTTCTAAAGCTTACAATCTAGCACAATAAAACAACCCTAAAAGAGTCCTTTGATTTAATATTTCAATTATACTAATAAACTAGAAAGTAAACTATTTTAATAACAAGAAAAGTAAACTAGTTTAGTGTGCACCAAATCTTGTGGCACAAAGTAGGGGTTAAAACAAAAACAAATAAACAACTAAACTAAACATGCATAAGACACATTTACTCACATCAATGTATACATAATCCTAATACATGGGAGAGAAGAATACATACTGCATTATCTATCTACTCTTACAAAGGAGAAATAAAGTTAGGAATACTTACCTTTGAAGATGAACCTACTAAGACTCAATCTCTCCCTTAGCCAAGGTGCTTTATAAGAGATTGTTTTGGTTTGTAAGGAAAACCAACATAAATTATCTCTAGGATACACAACCTATCTAAGCATCCAAAATACTTCTCCACAAGACAAGATCAAAGCTCCAAAGAAAGTATTGAACCCTAAATCTTTACTCCTTAAGTATAATGGTCAATAAGTAGATGTTCATTCGCACTTCTTCACTTAATTCAAATCTCTCTATTGAAATGTTGGTAAATGACCTTGTATATATAGGTGGATCTTACCTAAAAACTTTTAGACATGTCAATTCTACTAGGTCAATTGGGTCAACCTAACACATTTTCGGGCTAACTAACTAGGTCTCTGTTAGGTCAGTCGAGAGGCTAACAAACCAAAAGACCTAAAATGTCTTAAAAACACACTAGGATGAGCATGTTGACCTAGTTTTTTGAATAGATCAAAAGGGTAAGAAGGTAAGAAATGAAAGAATCAATCATGATAATGACTGGAATGGATAGGAAAGAGAAGAATAAGCCTATAGTTCATGGTTTTAGGAATAAAGAGTGTATATGGCAAGTGAAAAAGGAAAAACAATCATATGAAGCACTAATATCCTACCCACCCCTTTCCTGGTGAACCCCTTAAGGCATGCACTTAGAGAGATTGAGACTTAATAGGTTCCTTCAAGATACAAAGTATCAGTAATCAATAAAAGTTTGAAAATATTATGTGTATACAAATTGTTCTCTTTATTGTTATTTGTACCTTGCTCTCTCTACTTTGATGTCAATTTGTTGGTGTGATTGTAAATTTTTATGGGTGTGGTCATTTTTTGACTACTTTTTTTGACTTGTTCCAAGGTATTTTTGCCTTTGGTGTGATTTTGATCGTGGGTGTGACTTTTCCACCCATTTTTTTTGTATGTTTATCATTGTACCATATCTTGTTTTATTAATACATAGGCACTTTTCAATCAAGAAAAATAATTCCATCATTCTAGTAAGGTGGGGTCAACTCATATTAAGTGGTATAATGTTTTGATGTTCTTTTTGATATATTTTCTTTTCAAAAAGGTACTTTATTATAAAGTGGGTCAAATTATTGCTAACAGGGGGATATTTTATAAAAAAGGTGGTGTGTTTATTATGAGTGGGATGTTTTTAATAGTGATAGTCAAAACTGAGGAAGGAGCAATTTTTTTATTAAGTAAAGTGGGTGAGCATTATTGTAAAGGGGGTAAATTATTTTTTTGGTGGTGATTAAAGAGAGGCCTCGTATTTTTAAAGGTAAGTGTTTTTAATATTTCTTTGGTTCACATAGCCTAATTTTTCCCAAGGAAAAGATAGTGTTTAAGTGTCTTAATCATGCTCTACTAGTATAAAAAAACTTTTTCTTCTTTACTCATGTGTATGATTAGACTATAGTTGTGATCCTAAACACTTTCTTCTCTAACCACCCTATCTAATTTTGTTTTGAATGGACTATCCTTCAGGTTTAATCCTCTATTTCTCAGTTTTACCTCAATACTTTCCATCTCAAATATGAGTGGATTATTGAGCATTTCATTCAAATTTGGAACTTGGTTTCTAGACCCAGTGTAGATACTAGTTGTATTGATTGGTGGGTTGATGCCATTGCTCTCACCACTACTTTTCTTCAAAAATATTGAAAACAAGATAAATTTTTTTGGTAGTATATACATCATGATAAAAACCATGAATATCTTAGGGTTTCATAGGATATAGAAGCCTCACATTTTATCCCTCATCTACAGGCTCAACTATCCATGTGGAGGGATAAAATCCAATCAATAGAGGCTTACAAGGCCATAGGAACACAACTTAGAGCATGGATGCATTGGTTGAAAATTGGAGATAAACTATCCAAATAATTCTTCTCTCTACTTTGGTCTAGACATGTTTTAGACATAATCAAATCCATTAGATGCATTTCAACTAGATTTACCAAATTACCTAATATATTAAAAGATTTTGTATATCACTATCATGGTGTGTTTTCATCCCAACCCATCTTTCATGCTCAAGATGTTTCTCTCTCTTAATGCCTTGGATTTATCCCATGTAATCTCTCTAAAGATTAAAGAATATCCTATGATAAACATCTCATCTTAAGTGATATTAAGGAGTTTGTTATGTAGACGGCCATTGACAAATCCCAATGAGTTGATGGGTTTCCTTTTGAGCTATATCAAACCCTATGAGATACTGTTTAATATGATGTTCATAAATTATACTCTTAATCTACTTTGTCCAAATCTTTAGGCTCACTTATTAATCAAGGTAGCATCAAGTTCATTCCTAAATCTGTAGATCCTAAAGTTACTACCAACTGAAGGCCCATAACTCTTCTTAATATACCTTACAAAATTATAGCTAAAAATATAGGTCTCATAATAAAACACCTTCTCCCCTTAATTTTGAGATGTGAGCAAATTGGATTTATTTAACATAGATACATTTTGGACAATGTAATTTTTGTATGGGAAGGTATGAAATGGGCCAAGATATCTAATTAGAAGGCTTTATTCATCAATATTAATTTTGATAAAAGTATATGATCGAATCGAATGGCCTTTCATTATAGTTATATTTTAGGCTCTTGGTTTTGGTCCCAAGTTTGTGCAAACTGTTAATATGATTTTTAGGATGTTTGAGCTTGTATTGCTATCCATGGTTCTCAATCTCAATGCTTTGAGATTTATAAATCTATTATATATGGGTTCCCTTTAACTCCTTTTCTTTATGTTATGGCTACTGAAGGCTTCACCTATCTATTGGCTAACTATTCTTCTAAGGGTTTGGTGAAGGGTATTTTTCTCCCTAATTCAGACCATTGGATAATCAATGGTAAATTTATTGATTACTCATTTCTCACTCTTCAGGAAGAAGAGGAATCTATTAAACATGTTATGTATTACCAACATG
>JARHVA010006879.1:0-125000 GCA_037957365.1 Torreya grandis
TTTTAAAAATGTGATTAAATTATTTTTAAGTATTTTCATGAATTTTGAGGTCCAAATTTTAAAAGGATAATACATGAAAATGTGTTCTAAAGTCTCTCTATTACATAAAATGAAGGGTTTCTCTACTCGAGAAGGTTTTTATTGTGATCATTAGCTCATAAAACATCTAAATGGGAACCTAAGATATTCATGGTACATGGGGAAGGGTCATATATCAAAATTATAGTCATTTTTCATTGAGGGTTATGCTTTATGAATGATTGTTAAGAATAAAAATAGATTTAAAATCATGTTAGAACCCTAACAAGGACTTGATGTTTAAGATGTTGATAAAAAGTACTTAGAATGGAATTTTATGATCAATTAAGATATTGGAGGTTGTATTAAAATTTCCCAAGAACCTCCAAGTGTGATTTTGTTTTTAGGTTTATGAGTAGACCCTATAGGAAAGTGCTAATTTCTCAAAGATTCACTATAATAGTCAACATTGACCAAGTCAAAATATGTAAATGAAAAAAATATAAAGATTGAGAATCATGTTATATATATATATATATATATATATATACACATACATACATACATACATACATACATACATACATACATACATACATACATACATATATATATATATATATAAATGTGTATGGATATAATATATCCATAAATTTATCTAATTTTTTCATCCAAGTTAGCTAGTTGCTAACATGCCTAATGGTGAAAATAGTGAAAAACTCATGTAGCAATGCGAAGAATATTAGGAATGTGTTACCATGATAGAGTGATGAAAAAAAGTGTATGGATATTTTTTTTGGGACTTATATTTCATATTAATTCTTGGTATAAATATTTTAATCCAAGTATATTGGTGAAAATGATGAATCCAAAATGGCTTGTTTGACTTAGTAAGGTTTGTGTGGAGTGAGGTCAACAAATTGGTCTATAAGACCAATAGTTGCCACTAGACTATATGATATTTATATTTGAGGATGTTATGGATATGTAAAATTTTTATATAATTTAAAAATATTCCATTTAAAATGTATATACAGGTTTTGGAGGTCTGAGTCACCATGATTGGTCTTTGAGGAAAACTAGTAGTTTTGAGTAAGTTGTAGGAGTGTTTTTGAATCCTTTTGCCCTGTGTGATGAAGTATAATGCACTTGATTAAGTTATTAAGTTATTTGAGGTCATATTTATGTGATTTATTTTCATGTTTATGTGGATAAATAATATATTATCTTTAACTATTCAAGATGGACCTTTCTGTGTGTATGAAGGCCTAATGTGAACAATACTAATGGTGTTCAAGTGGTGGTCAGAGCTAAAAGGTGTAATTGACATAATATAAGTTTATTGGGGGTATATTTTAGTGGAATATTAAGTTTTAATACCATATTTATAGTTTTAAAGTGTTCCAAGGAGATCAAAGGGTAACGTGTACTAATGAAGGCCCAATTAATTTGGTCTCCTAAAGGCCTAAAAGAGGTTTTGGTATTTTAAGTTGAGAAAGACCTATTTTAATGATTTATTCGTGTATTAATTGTGTTATAAAACATATTATAATGTTAATAAAAGTTTTCAAGTGTTTATGGATGACCAATAGGTGTATGAGCTAAAGGATTATATAAGAACAAGGCCTAATAGGCTTAATTGACTAGTTAGAAAATAAGAGAGTGCAAGCAAAGGAAATAAAAATTTTAAGAGATGAAGGAGGTATTATATAGAATAATATGGGTTTAAATAAAATATAATAAATATATAATAGGGGTAATATAAATTAATATCAAGGTCATATGACCTAATCTGTCTTGAAGATACCTAGTTGAGTAAAGAAGCCTAGAAGGAAATTTGAGAAGGATAGACGAGTGAGAAGAGATGGAGAGGTGGTCATCATAGTTTGGTTGTGAAACAAAGTGTTATTAAGGTGATATAATAAATTAGGTGGATGAGTTGGTGTTTATTCATCTAGGGTTTTGTGCCTCCTTTCAAGATGGTACTTATTAATGCCTAGTTGGGTTGGTGATTAGCTAGTTAGGGTTAGTGCTCCATGTGGAGTTGGTACTTCACTAAATTATGGTATTTTGAATTATAGGACTATAATAAATTTTTAATTGTAAATTTATTTTCTTCCCCTTGAGAGTTTACCACATATATGATGTGTTGTCTTATGCAATCTTATTTCATGCTTGTATGGCTGATTGATTATGCATTGCTTGATCTATATGTTGATATGATGGTTCATGTATGCTAAAGAGGAATTGAATGAGTGTTTTGAATAAAATAATTCACCCCCCCATCTTAGTTATTTTACTTCCAATAATTATTATCAGATCTTGGTCCTTTGAATCAAGTCTAACAGCTTAAAGGTGATCCTAAGAGGCACAAGATGTGTAGTGATCAAAAAAGAGACAACATATATGATGAAGAGGTCTACTATGATAATAAATAATGAGAATATGAATTAGATGTTGAATTTATGCTCATAAATTCCCTTTATGATTTGAAGCACCAAAATAATACTATCAAGGATCTGAAGAATTAGTTAGAAGGTGTCAATACAATGTTTAAATAAAAGGAAGTAGAGTATGACAAGTTAAAGATAGAGATAGATTCATTGAAGGTTGAGCATGAGGAAATCATGGACAAGATGAGAAAGATTTATAAGGAGCATGAGAATTTAGAATAAGTTAAGATTACCAACATGAAAATATCGATCAAGTAGCCTAATGTAATAAAGGATAAGTTATCATCATGGGACCATGGGAAAAGGAGTGATCAGTCAAGAGGTCAGTAAAAAAATGTTGTTTGCTATAGTTTTCATAATATTAGACACATTGAAATATTTTTTTCTAATAGATTTATAAGGCCCTCAAGATTCAATAAGATATATGAAGCTCATAGAGTGCATGAGAAGGGTCAAACATTGGTATCAAAGCAAAAGTAAGTTAGAAGTGATCATATTAAACCCAAGAGTCAAGATGGACCATTTGCTAAAGAAGAATAGAAGACTAAAGTGGATTCTATGCTAGCTCAGACTACCTTTCAAATTTAATATTAAGGAATGAAATGGTATATAGATAATCAATCCACATGAAAGGAGACAAAAATAAGTTCATCTCATTAAGGAAGAATGCTATAGGAATAGTGAGGTTTAGAGACTACACAACTGATAATATAGTTGGCAAATATATCTTGAGTTTAGATAATGGTAAAACCAAGACACAAAATGTGTTTTATGTAGAAGGTTTTAAACATAAAATTATTAGTGTAAGTCAAATGTGAAATAAATGACACAAACTAACCTTTCATGATAGAGGGTGTGAGATAAGGAGAGCCAAATTAGGAAGGCTAATTACCATTATTTAGAAGACTAAGAATAATCTACATGTCTTAAATGAGACCAAAAAGGAGATATGTTTTATGATAAATATGAATGAAATTTGGATATGGCATATAAGGTTAGGTCACCTAAAAATTGACAATATATTAAAAATAAGAACTAATAAATCTATGAAGAACATGCCTAAGATTACCAAACCTACAAACATACTTTTCAAGGCATGTCAACATGGTAAGTAGACTAGAAGAAGGTTCAATTCTAAGGAGGAATCTACTACAAGACCCTTATAATTAATACAAATTATTCTCTATGGGCCTAAAATAATTCAAAGTATTCAAGGAGATAGATAATTTATGTTACTCATATATGACTACACAAGAATGACTTGGGTAGCATTCTTGAAATAAAAGTTAGAATCTCTTGAAAAGTTCAAGGCATTCAAGGCTCTTATTAAGAATGAGAAGAATGAGAAGATAAAGTGTCTAAGATATAATAGAGAAGGAGAGTTTTTGTCTAATGAATTTGATGAATTTTTTGAGGTTCATGGAATAAGGAGACAATTCTTAGTAGTTAGGATACCTCAGCAAAATGGGGTAGTGGAAAGAAAGAATATGAAAGTTTATAAGAGATGGTTAAAACTATGATAAATGAGTCTATATTATTTGATGCATATTGGATAGAGGTAGTAAGAACTATCGTCTACATTTTTAATAGAGGATAGATAAGTACCAATGGCAACAAGACTCATGAATTGTGGAAAGGCAAACCTGCTAATATGGAACACTTTAGAGTGGTTAGGAGAAAATGTTTCATCAAAAGAGATGATGAAGACTTAGGAAAGTTTGATTCTAGATACAATAAAGGTATATTCTTAGGATATTCATCAATGAGCTCAACCTATAGATGTTATAACAAGAGGTTATAGAAGATAGTGGAAATCACCAATGTGAATATTGATGAGACAAGGAAATCACACTCATAGTCAAAGGATAATGAAGTTAATTATGGTATACCTTGATGATTTGATAGTCTTCTCTAAGCATCATCTTGATCATGTGCATCATCTACAACAAGTGCTGGAGTGATGTAGGTAGAATGGTATTTCTCTTAATCCCAAGAAGTCAATTTTTGGGGTTACCAAAGGTAAACTTCTCAGTCACACTGTGTCTTGAGAAGGCATAAAGATCGACCCAAAAAGGGTCAAATCCATTCAAGAGCTTGCTCTTCCTACCAGTAAGACAAAATTTCACTCTTTATTTGGAAAGGTGAACTTCCTATGAAGGTTCATTCCAAAATTTGTAAAGAAGACTCGCCACATTGTCAATATGATGAAGGGTAAAGCCACTTTTAGCTAGACTAAAGAAGGAAAATCAACATTTTGAGACATCAAGGAAGCTATCGCCCATACCCCAATTCTAGTTTATCTTTATTACACCAAAGACTTCATGATGTACAACTATGCTTCTGAACATATGCTTTCATCCATCTTGGTTGAATATAATAAAGAAGGTGTGGAATCTCCCATATCTTTCATGAGTTGTCATCTCAAAGCTCATGAGCTGAAGAATTCAATCATGGAGAAGCATGCCTATGCTGTGGTAAAGGCAATAAAACACTTCCATTTTTACATCTTGAACTCATACACTGTTGCTTTGGTTCTTGTTACAACAGTCAAGTCCATACTAACTTAGCAAGAGTTTGGAACCAAAATGGGAAATTATATTGCCAAAATATAGGAGTGGGGAAGGGGTTTTTGCCAATTAATTGCTGATAAAATACTGGAAGAAGTAGAGTATGAAGAAATGGGAGTTAAAGACACACCAATAATTCTCTTTGTCACCACTATGAATGAGTGGTATTCAAATATTGCTCATTTCCTTACCTATGGTGAGTGTCCTGCTCACCTGTCTTATAAATAAAAGAGGACTATTAAGTTGAAAGCTACCAACTTTATCCTATGGGATAACGGTCTGTATAAGAGGAACCTTGATGGGGTATTCCTTCACTATGTGGATAAAGTACAGTAGAACAAACTTTTGGAGTCATTCCACAATTTGGCTTATGGAGGACATTTTTCTACACCTTTACTACCCATAAGATTCTATGAGCTAGGTATTATTGGCCTACTCTATTTTGAGATTCATACGCTTGGGTGTAGAGATGTGAGTTGTGTCAATTATTCATTGACAAACCCAAGCTAGTTGCGTTACCTCTCAAGCTTGTGATGATAGAAGAGCTATTTTAGTAATGGGGGATTGATTTCATTGGTGCTATAAATCCATTTTAGAGTGCTAGAAATGATTATGTCCTCACAACCATAGACTACTTTACCAAGTGGGTGGAAGCCATTCTAGTCAAGCATGTTACTTCAAAAGTAGTGTGTAATTTCCTTAAGAAAAACATCATTTTGAGGTTTGGATTCCCAACCAAGATTGTAACAGATAATGTAGCCTATTTTTCTTCTCATGAGATTACCCAATTTTGTTACTCTTATGGGATTATTCTCTCCCATTCTTTTGACTATTATCTACAAGGAAATGGTCAAATTAAATCAAGCAAAGAACTTGGTGACCATTATCAGGAAGCTGGTGGATGGAAATCAAAGAACCTGGCATAAAACATTATTTGATGCTTTATGGGCACACATAATTACACCCAAGATGGCAATTAGTATGTCCCCATTTCAAATCATGTATGGTCTCAATGCAGAGATACCAACCACCCTATAATTACCAGTGTTAAAGTTAGCAAAGGTAGTGGAATATTCAACCTTTAAAAATTCCATCAACAAAAGTATCATGTGCTTGACTGAGATTAATGAGAAACAAACTATGGTGGTGGACCGAATTGTTGTGCATCAAAGTCTGGCAAAGATACTCTTTGAATAGAAAGTAAGGATCCATGATTTTTAGGTTAGAGATCAAGCCTTGTTGTGGGACAAGAGGAGAGAACCAAAAGGAATGCATGGAAAATTTGATTCCTTATGGAGAGGCCCATTTTCCATTCATCATTTGAATGGTGAAAATAGTCTCTTACTGAAACATCAAGATGGAATGCCATTTACTCTGCCTCATAGTGGGTAGCATCTGAAGCACTTTAATCCTTGAATTATTAGATAAGTCCAATTATACATATATACATTTGTATAGTCTTTTTTTGTTTTGTGTTTTTCATTTGTTTTTGGCACCATTAGTTTTTGGCACCTTTCTTTTTGGGTAAGCATGACTCTGTATCCCAATGGCATAGGTGGAGGCACTGAGATTCTAGTTTCTACTCCCTTTGATTGCTTCAATTTCAATCAATGGAAGTTCCCCAACTGGAGCCAGCTGTTGTTCCCAAAATCCATCACTTGTTTTTGTAGATAGCATACTGAACATTTTGGTCCTAAAGACCAAAATTATCTCTTTTCTTTCTCAAAAATATTTTGAGCAGTTAAGTTTTTCAAATATTCAAGCCTTTAGCTAAGGAAGTCATAGGTTCAATAGGCAGAGTTTCTTCAAAGGAAGTTCAAAACATTTAAGGCTTTTCCTTAGTGTTTTGAGGATGGTTCAACACTGAAGTTTAATCAAAAGACTTTGACAGAATTGAAGAATAAAAGGAGTCAAAGAGATAAGGTTGAACCATTGAACCATTGAACCTTGAACCAAAATGGTTCAAAAGGTTCAAAGGTTCAACGAGTTTAATAAGTCTAAAAGACTTAAAGAAAAAAAGGAATCAAAGAGCGAAGATTGAACCATTGAACCTAGAATCATTTTGGTTCAAAGTTTGAATGAGTTTAAAGGTTCAAATGAATTAGATAGACTTATAAAATCTAGAGATTTTGAAACTTTGAATAAATCAAAGAAATAAGATCGACTCATTGAATTGTTGAACCTTAAACCAAAATGGTTCAAAAGGTTCAAAGGTTCAATGAGTTTAATAAGTTCGATAGACTTAGAGAATAAAAGGCTTCAAAGAAAGAGAATGAACCATTAAACCATTGAACCTAGAACCAAAAAGGTTTAAAGGTTCAAAGGGTTCAAAGAGTTCAAAGTTTAAATGAAATCTTTGAGTGAATGAAGGAAGTAGAAGATTCTAGAAAATGGTTTAAAGAAATGGTTCAACTGAAGAAGAAAAAGAGAGAAAACGCAGCCCTTCATAAAATGATTGAAACTTTGAACCATTTAACCTTTGAACCAAAAGAGTTTAAGGTTCAAAGAGGTTTAAGGTGACTAGTGATGTCCCCATAGATGTCAAATTTAGGGTAATAGAATAGTCATTGATTTTCAAAAGACCTGAGAACAAGCTCAATGACCAGCCCAAAAAGGAGTTGAAAGACCAGTAGAAAATGAGAAAGTAGCCTCGAGAGCTCAAATTGATTAGGAAGAGATAGAACATGGCATGGAAAGAGAGAATAACTATAGGAAATCTAGAAATATCTGTAGGAGAGTTATTTCTAGTAGGTGGAATAGTCCACTAGGTGGACATCAGGGAACACAAACATTCAAAGGTGTGGCCTATTTTTTACATTAAGTAAAGGTGAATGGACAACCATGTAAGCATCATTAAGAAGACCAGACAACCCATGATAAGGAAGGGACATTTGAGATAATTTAGAATGCCAAAGTCAAGGCTGATGCCCTATTCCAACATGGCTCTTTGATAGATATTTAAGGCATTCAATTGAGCATGGGCCGATTTCATGAAAACAAGTGCCCAAGTCTTTCTTGTAATGCTATATATTGTAATCTCTCATTTGGTATATGGGATATATCTCAATTATCAAAAGTAGAGATCTACCCAAATTGAAATGTAATACTGAGACTTTGAGTTTAGACTGTTAATCATATTTTGTTAAATGAATGAGAAAGCAAGTGACCTTTCAAACTTTGTGATTAGAATAAGCTTGTGTCATCTAGGAAATTGTTCTTATGTTTGTTTCCTAAATATAGTCTTGTACATTTAATCAAACAAGCAGAACGAGTGAAAGTAAGCTAGAAGATGTCCTAAAGCCAACTATGGGAGACTTTATGCTATCATAATTGTCTTCAGTCTATGTTTTGTATAAAGGATACTAGAGAGACTTTGAGCTCTCTTTATCCTTCATTATCCTTTACTCTATTGTAGTTTTAGGTGCAAAATTTTAGCTGCATTTAATCTTGCTGTGTTACTTTATCCTAATCAATAGGAGAGATAATGAAAGACTTTGTGCTTTCATTGGTTTCTTGCAGTTTCTGTTACTACATAGGAAGGATCTTGCTGTTGGCTGAATATCACTTCTGAAAGAAGAGAAGTGCCTTTTAGTAATTACACCATAATTCTCATCAATTATATGAACTTCATCTCCTAAAGAAGAGATATGGATGGTATGATTTCACCATTGAGTGTATTTTCAGCTTATCTATAGTATATAATAGTTTATAGGGAACCTCCCCTTGCTGAGAGGAGAGATTTGTCCTAATATAGCTATGGTCACCACATATACTTTGTTGTATAAATCTCCTTATGCTGTGGTTGATCCACCTATTTTTCCATCAGTCAGCTGGTGACAAAATCTTCACCCAACAAGAGGTATGATTCAAGGTCTTGGATATAGTCTTCTATTGGAATACTCCCTGAATATCTTGGGAGCAATGTAAGTTTTCCCTTACTAATTTGAAACACTCTCTTTCCCTTCTTCTTGGTGTAAGGGAACCACGTTTTAGAAGCATGATCAATTTGGACCAAGTTTATATTTATTGGTTTTGGTGTCTTCACATGTACCAATTATCACCTTTGACCAGTTATGTCATACACTTTCTCGACCCAATGGTTTCAAGTAACATCAGTGGTGTCCAAGGATGATTTCACATCTTCCCAAGAAATCACTCATTGATCATTAGGGTTTAGTGTCTCAATGCCTTGTATCATGATGTTATATATGTGGTTGATATCATCCTTAAGATCCACACTCTTGATATAGTGGGGTCCTTGGTCCTTTGAGTGTGGTATAATTACCCTATCCTTTCCATTCTTGAATGTTATGTAGTACTTGTTAAAGCATATATCTATGTTTTTCACATAACACCATGACCTTCCAATAAGTGCTAGGTAGTTTTATTTCTTTGCCACCTTGATCACTTCAAAGTCAATGTAGAATTTAGTTCCTATGATGTCTACAACTGCACTCTTTAGAATTTTGATGGGTTATGCCTAGGTCTTGTTAGACATGAAAATTACATGAGAGAAAGGCCTCAAGGCTAGCTCACCCATTTTATCCCAAACATTCCTCATTAAGACATTGACCATAGTGCTTGTGTATAAGGACCTCACATATAGACCATCCATCAATAGTGGTATCCATGAGGAGTTCTTGATCATAATTTACATTCTGTGTATGCCTAAATTCTCATTCCCTCTTCATGTGTGGCATAGTGACTTCACCTAAATTTTGGCCTACATGCTCTAATACCAAGTTATTTAATAGGGGTAGCATCTCCTCTATTTGTAAGAGGAAAAATATCTCCATTAATTCCTATATCTCAACCTCCTAGTTATCCTATTTCTTTTTGGAAGTAGTAGCCTATGCTTCTAGATGCCACGCTAGTTAAAGCTCTCCTTACATGTTTTAGATTACACTCATGGCCTACTGCAATAAATATTTTTAGCTTGTCAGGTCTAGATAAGGTGCAAATTTGGGTTTAAGCCATGTTACATGCTTAATGCAATTCTTATCCCCATATTTTATGCATAAATCAGGTATTGGCATAACCAAAAACTAAGTGGTGAATCCACTATGATTAATCACCTACACTTTGACCATTTCTATATGGGTTAGTTGCACCTTTGGATTCCACTTATCCATTTTTATCTCACACTAGATAATTCTTCTATGCTTGTCTATGATAGACCTACCTTGGGTTAACTTATTGTATAGGTTGGGGCATTCCTTGACCTTATGGGACCCTAAAAAATACCCACATATGGGATGTGTAGGGTAGTCACACTGATAGTGTTCTATGGAACCACACTTGTAACATGAGTGGGGTGTGAACCTACCACCACTACATCTTCCACCTTACCCTTTGGTGCCTTTTTATATCCTAAATTCTGTATTGTATTGGCCATAACCTTTATTTCCTTGGTGAGATTTCCCTCTAACTACTAAATTGGCCTACCTTACACTTCTTTCTATGTTCTTGTGTATCATGTTAATCACCCTATAATTAGATATTATATAGGTGTAGGTATCACACAACTGATAATAGATGGTTGTGTTAACCTAGTTGGTACATTCCAATAATGGGTAGTTGTAAACATCATGTGCCTTTCAATAGACTTCACAACTTAGAAGCAATGTGTATACATTCATTCAAGGGAAATTATTCTTGTTATGGCCTTTCACTTTATAGTCAGTGCACCATAATCCACTTCAATAATATTGAGATGAGATAGTGGTAATATTTTGGAGTTGGGAGGCTATGGATGCAATCTGTACCTCCATAAATGGTTGATCCCAATATCAGTGCTTTTGACTACCTTGGCTCTGAGCATGGATTCAATTTTTTAATGAGGGTCTATAAAGGTCTTCATGTAAAGTGCTCTTTAAAATGACACGAACAACCCTCCAATAAAACATTTTGCATATTATGAACAGTGTATGTCATAAGGTAGCTTCAAAAGAAGAGTCTTAAACCTTGCATTGTATATGCACACACTTTCTAAGAGTCCTTGCATTATCTCATTTAGTAAGATGATGTTTTGCAATTCAAAATCTAGAATTTTAAATTCCTTAAAGAATTCCTCCTTCAGGGTGTCATAGTTAAGCATAGCCTAGTTAGGGTAAAATTTCCTATAATAGGTATGAGCACAATCAAACAGAGTAGTCACAAAATAGGTTGCCTTGCACTCTAATTAGGTTATTCCTCAAGTATGTCACTTTAGTTCACACTTTAGCATAGGATCTATGACATTTTCCATCCCATAATACTATAGAAAGTATATGGCCATTTTGTAATATATTTATTGTTAGGGGGAAGTTGGAATCTAGGGTGCTTGTCCCTATGGTGTCTGTCTTGGTGGTGGCCCTCCAATGTCTCCAACCACTAGGTCAGGTATCAACCCTATTGTTACTATTTGTGTTATTAATGTTCATGATACTATACTACTTGTGGCACTAAACCACTTCCTACATGCTATTACACACTTTACATCACTAACATTGGCTGAATTGGGATGTTTGTGCTCAAGTTCTATTATGGAAAGATAGTGCCCAATGGTCTAGAACTAGTTTTTCTCACCTCCTTATAGGGGATAAAATTTGTTCAATCATAAAATTACACTCTAAATCTGTAAATCATCTAAAATATATGTCAACAATAGGGTCAATTATCAATCTTTTACTTTCTTCAAGTGGGGGATCCAACATATGAGCATGTATCATAGGTTTAAAGGGGGTAGGTGCATCAATCACATCTTCAGTCACTAAGTCTTGAAGGAACCCAATGGATTCCACACTTATCAAATACTGAGCTTAGTCCATTGCTTCATCATATATCTCCTCCTTGAACTTATATATTTCAAAATATCCTTCCCCATACCCTTCTTACATGCTATGAGTTATTTCAGAATTTCTAAGTTCCAGATCTTCCATCAGCCTATGCCATCTCTTGTTTTAGGTTTGTCTTTTAAGCTCTTGGGTGTTAATTTTCTCATCCACTTAAATTATGCTTTATCTACAGATCCCATTTTCCCCCTTTATACTACTCATATGTGAAAGGACTTTAGTCTTTCATCCCCAACATTTAAAATACATAATCCACCATTAGATTTTTAAGCTTTATATTGAATTCCTTCACAAATGTGCATCTAGGTTCATGTAAAAATTGATACTCTACTTCCTCAAGGCATGAGTATGTTGAAAATATGAACTCAAGCATGTAACTATTCAATGCTCCTTGCCACCATTTTTATACTACTCTAGTACAAGTGGCATCCAGGGTCTCAAGCCTCTCTAGGCACTCTTTTGTCCAATCTTAGTGTTGTCTATAACTCCTTCTATGGGTTACATACGTAGACAACCACCAGTACACATGTTCAAGAAATTCATATAAAAATACCTCATATAAATAATCATACATGTTCTAAATCCACTTTCTTGGCTTTTTTCCTTTACAAGTTGGATGCTTTAACATAAAGCTATATTCCACCTGTTGTGACCAATGCTCAATGTTTTTGAGGGAGATTCAGAGCATCATTGTGATACACCATTATAAAAACAAAATTAAAATAGAGGTCCTGGTAATGAAACTAAAATGTTGTAAGAATGTCAGAGTCAAGCACTCATTTGGTTATCTAAGTCAGTTTTGGACTCATTATAACTAGGCACAAACATGAGATTATCTTTCTGTGCTCAATATTTAATAATTAGCAATGCTGAAATCAATTCACATAAGGCATAGACCTTATGCACTCATGCAAAGCACAATAAATAAATAATTGGGTCCCTCATTAGGATAGTTGTGCCATGGCACACATCATGGCTTATAGGACTTGGTCAATTTATAAAAGGCTTAAGTAGATCTATAGGCCTAAGCATTTCATGGACTACACTTAGTGGTCTATAAGTGAAAGATTATTTTGGGGTGGTTTTATAGTCTTAATGGAGTTATCATTTATTTTATTAAGCTCAGATCATGTAGCCACTTTAGAGGGTCAAGGGGCTGCTCTTGTTTCAAGTATTCATACTTAGGCTAGCACTTCATGTGAGAGTATCAATGCTTGGTGCAAGATCTATCTATACTTAGTCATTATACAAGGTATGTTAACATCATCATTTAACATAAGGATGTCATTAATGCTCTAGACTAGAAGCTTGAAAATAATATTCTTAACATACATGCATTAGAATTATAACATTATAACTATGACAATCATTTAACATTAAAATAATCAATATCAAGGACATATCAACCAAATAGAGCATAATTTTTTGTAACATTCATCATCAATAATCAAGATTTAAATAATAAAAATTTCATAGTACTTAAAATAGAGTAACCACTTCATTCAAACTACTTAATGGTATAGAGGCTCATAGGCAAGCTTTGGAATATACAAATGGAGACTTAATGACATCCATGCTATTCCTAAAACTAATGGAGGTCATCACAATGCATGGAGAACCAATTCTCTAGAGCTTCACTAAATCAATTCACATCTTCCTTTACTCATTGGTTCATGTTCTTTTTATATCTATACAAAAACGTCTCTTGCTAGGGTGGAGTACACATGCAAAGTGCCTATTAGACATAGTCTCTTGGTTTCCTAATAATTTCATGGTTATTATTGATGTCAAGCTTGGTCATGATTCATAGTGAATTAATGAGAAAGTGATCAGCCTAGTAGCTTAGAGATTATATGGCATATGTGTAGATTAGTAAGGATAAAGAAGAGGTTGTGAGGCATCCATATATGTATTGGTAAAGTTATGATGTATCATTTGATAATTTTTAAATATAAACATGAATATTCTATCCTAAGAGAAGATAGACCATTGCCACACATCATGAAGATATGAATGAACCAATAAGTTTATGCATTTTGTGTAGGTACTCAAAAAGTCAACATTGGTCAAATATTTTCATGGAGATGTTGTCTATAGTTACAAGAAGGTACTCTAAAGTTTTGGAATATCGAAGTGTTTTAATTTAAATATATAAACCTTCAAATTTTGTCTAGAAAACTATTGTGGACTAGAAACCATCAAGTTTAGCTACATTGAATTCTAAGGTTAAATAGTCAAGACAGATCTAATGGTGTGAATTTAATCTAACCATATAAGGATATAAAAGAACATGTGATATTGTTAGATAGTGATCCAATGATGAATATTAAGTCAATATGTAAAATTATGCTAACAAGGCATGTGGGGCTGCTAGGTGGCTTGATATTGGAAGGGAGGATCTAAGATCAATGATGAGTAATTAAAAGTAAATAAAAATTTAATTTATAGGATATATATGGATTGTTTTTTATAAATTTATGTGAGAAAGTGAGATGAAGACACATGTTTTCAATGCTTACATTGAATAGTGACTGTTGGAATTTGAATATTCAAATTAACAAAGGAAAAAATAGTTTGCAATATTTTGTTAAAGTAAAAATTTGAAGGTGATGTAAATTTTTTTTAATATGAATTCAATATACATCTGTTAATGTGAGTTATAAGTTTTCATTATTTGACAATCAAAGATACTAAGCTTCAAAGTTGATTATATGTTTAACCATTGTTTGTAAATGATCTAAGAAGGATATTTGAGTTATTATTAACAGTGTCTTGATGTTTCAAGATGAAATAACTATTAGAGAGTGTTTTAGACTCCATGAAGACCATATACATGTATTTTTGAGGTTTGAACAATCCATATTCAGTATGAACAAAGGCTTAGAAGTTGATTGTGTTTATTGAATACAATGGCAATTTGAGTGACCATCTTATAGAGGTAAGTTGAAGGTGTTCTAAGAAGAATTGAGGAAATATATTAATATTAATATGTTAAATATGTATCAAAGGTTCATGAGAATGTATTTTAGGTCTTATGTTTCCCATATTAAGTTGTGGAGAGTCAAAATGGTTTGACTATATTTTGATTGTATGTGACCAGTCTGAGTGGTCATTTTGAGAGTTAAATTGAGTACTTAGAGCCTATGTTGAAGTATAAAAAGAACATGGAGGTGTTTTATAGGTCATAAATGGTTCATAAATGTGATATAATCATATTTATATGTGAAATATTTGATTAGTTGCTTCATAAGTTTGAGACTATGTTTTCTATGTATGAAGCCCTAAAAAGTTAGGAGACCTAATTGGTAGGTTCAAGTGTTGAGTTGGTGTTATAAGTGGCATAAACCCATATGAAAGTGATCAAGGGGATATTGGAGATATTTTTTATGTTTTTAAAGCACTGGTAAAGGATTAAGGTGGTCTTAGTACTCTCACATGCAATGTGTGAGTATGAAGGCCTAATTATTTTAGATTTCACCAAGACCTAATGGTGGTTTTGGGTTAATGAGGTAATGACTGACCTATGAAGAGTGTGGTTATAACATTTAACATGTGTATGGACCTATTTTAATTTTTATTCAAAAATGTAAAACATCTTGGCTGACCAAGATGGGTTAATGGAAGAGAGTGGTATAAGTATAAGGTCTAATTGGACTAATTGTGATTATTGTGAAAGTGAGGATTAAATCAAAGTAGAAAAACTTTAAAAGAGAAGGTACAAGTCATTGAGGAAAAATAGAGAGTGAATAAGACAAGTCATGATTGTCTAATCAAGTTGATGCAGGAGGACACATAAGTCATTGTACCTAATGAGCTTAGAAGAGGCAGTATGAGCGAGTTAGTCCTAGAGGTAGCTTGAGAGATATTAGAGGTGAAGAGTGTAGACAAAGGTTGTCATCATCAATTTAAGAGAAAAAATAGGTGTTTAAAATGATATATAAAAGGTAGATGAGTGGGTGTCTAGTTTCCTAGGGGGTTGGTTCCTCCTTTCAAGATAAAGGTTGATAAAGGTCTAGTTGTTGTAGGTGCTCTGCTAAATAGGGGAAATAACTCCTTGTGGGATTGGTGTATCACTAAAATAAGCAATGGGATTTTATTTATCAGTTAGTGTTGGTCTAAATGTTGGATCTTTTTTTATAGGATTGTATTACATATTGTAGGGTTTAGTGGGTTTAATCCCCCAAGAGGGTTTCCCACATATATAATGTGTTGTGTGCTTGATCTTGTTATATCTTTCTTATTCATTAGAATGGTTGATTTGTATGCATCATGATTTTATGTGCTGAATGCTTAAGAGTTAGGAATTAAATTGGATTATATTGCATCATTTATTCACATCCAGTGATTCTACCTCTAATAATTGGTATCAGAGTAGACCTTTTATGCAAGTTTAACCACTTGAAGGTGATCTAAAATACAAAGATGGCTAAGTAATTAAGGAAATACAATCTTAAGTTGATATCAATGGTAAAAAGTATTAAAGAACATATTAGTCATATTGAGATTGGGAAGACTAATTCTGATTACAAGTATGATGAACATGAGATGAGGCTTGAGAAGCTTAATGAACAAGTCACGAAACATAAAAAAATGACAAGTCATCTTCAAACCAAGTTTGAGAGATTAAGTGAAATATTTAAATAAGACAAGATGACCATGAAAGATCTTGGGGATAAATTAAGAGTTATAAAGACAAATCTGAGTTCAAAAGAGGAAGAATTTAGATACCTCAAAACTTAGTTAGATAAGACAAATGCTAAGTTGAGTTCAAAATAAGGTGAACATGATGAGTTAAATTCCAATATTGATTTTACAAATATTATTTAAGATCAAGCATGTATATTGAAGGATGACATGAAAAAATAAGCTAAGAGGGATGAGGAGACTATCCATGTTCTTAGAATTTAGTTAGAGGTTGCAAGTTCAAGTATGAGATCTAAAGAGGATGAGAGCACTAAACTAAAAACCAAGCTAGATTCATTGAAGAATGAGAATGAGTAATTTGTTTTCAAGGTAAACAAGACTAAGAAATATCAAGAGAGGTTAGCTCAAGATAAGAAATATGTAAGCACCAAGATCAACAAGAAAAGATCCATCAGACAACCAAACACTATAAGGCATGAAAGTTCATTTCATGGTCACTACTTTGCATGTAATATTTTTGGTCATAAGACAAAAAACTATAGAAGGAAGAGTAGCCAGTTAGCTAGAGGTATGGATAATATAGACTATTATAATTATCATAACATGAGACATATTGATAGATTCTACCCTAGAATGCCTGAGAAAAGACTAACTCAAGTATGGAGACCTAAGACATTCAAACTTGAGCATAATGAACCTAAGAGATAAGATGTTATTTGTTTCAATTGTCATCAAGTTGGTCATATTATAATATTTGGTATAAGACAAATTTCAAGTCATAAGAAGGTGCATGGACATCCTAGTGTGATAAATAAATGTCAATCCTTGGTATGGAATCCTAAGGAACTGAAGACAAAGGAAAATAATTAAGTTGAGATAAAAGATCAAGTTGGACTACTTGATAAATCAAAAGAGGAATTAGATATGAATAAGGTTTAGGAATGCCAGGAAAATGTGTCATCTATCTAGATAGAAAAGGAGAATCAAAAGTTAGTTCAATTTTAACTCAAAGAAAATACCAAGGTACTAATTGAGGCTAGTTATGAGGTATGTATGGATCCAAGAGAACATGTTATCGTTATTGAACAAGTTTCATTCAAAGAACATCAGTTGTCAATGCCTAGTGATGAGGTTATTTATTCAATTGAAAAGGTATGCCATGAATCTATGTTGTCTCCATATGTTATCAATTATATCTTAGAAGAAAATGAGAATATTATAATGGTTGAACATGTTTCTTCTCTTTAGTCTAATAAAAATAAGAACTATCAGTTTTAGATGGCCAAGGAGGAGAAGGAATATGAGGAGTTGTGGGTAACTCCTGATTTCACATTGTTCTACGACATTATGGGTTAGGGTGTCCCTATCTAGGATTAAAGGAGACATTTGAAAAGTAAGAGGAAGTAAGGTAGATTATATTTGAGCTTTGGTTTATGTTAATGGAAAATAATATCATTTGAATATGTGTTTGGATAAGGTGGAGCTAACTCAATTGGCTTGAGTGTCTTGAAGAAGATGTGCATGATGTTAGAGGAAGCATATGTGAAGATGCTTCAGTCATGATAGAAGTGTGAGATGTCTTATATAGTTATTAATTAAAAAATATTGATATGATGATTTGATAAAACCAAGTCATGTGTTTTGATAAGGTATTGAATCTTCATGCATGAACGAAGATATCTTGTGAGTTTTGTAGGTAGATAGGTCCAAGGATTAGAGATGACATGAGATGGATATTGATATTAGGGGGATATTTATAAGCTATATGAGGATTTTTTTAGGTCAATGATCAAGTTGGAATATTGAAGAAGAGACCCTTTATCATTAGTGTTAAAGGGGGAGAAAGATTAGAATGGAGGAGTTGTTCAGATTGTGAGAAGACATTTAGAGTGTGGTTAACCATCAATGACAAAGGGGAAGATTATTGGACATAGTATCTTGGTGTACTAAGAATGTCATGGTTTTCATTGATGTTAAGCTTGGTTATGATTCATAGTGCATTAATGATAAAGTGATCAGATTGATAGCTTGGAGAGTATATGGCATATGTGTAGATCAATAAGTATAAAGAAGAGGTTGTGAGGCATCCATAAATGTCTTAGTAAAGTTATGGTGTATTATTTGATAATGTGGAAAGAGAAAAAAACATTTTATATATTAAGAGAAGCCAGACCATCATTGCACATCATGCAGATATGAATGAACCAACAAGTTTGTACATTTGTGTATGTACTCAAAAAGTTAACATTAGTCAAATACTTTCATGGAGATGTTGTCTATAGTGCCAAGAAGGCACTCTAAAGTTTTGGAATCTTGAAGTGTTTTTTAGTTAAACATATAAAACTTAAAAGTTGTTCTAGCAGACTACGATGGACTAGAGACTGTCAAGTTTAACTACGTTGAAGTCTGAGGTGAAATAGTCAAGATAGATTAATGATGAGTGTTTAATCGAGCGATGAAGATCTATGATGATAATTTAATCTGACTAAATAAGGATATAAAGGATAAAGTGATATTTTTATATAGTGATATAATGGTGATTATTAATTTCATATGTCAAATGATGCTCAGAATGCATGCGGGGCTACCAAGTGGTAGAAGTTCATTGGAGACTAATTGTAAGGTACATAGAGGGCATGCGGGGCTACCAAGTGGCTTGATCTTGGAAGTGATGATCTAAGATCAACTATAAGTGATGAAATTTAAAGACTAGTTTACTCAAAAGGAGATCAAAATAGTGCATTTGATAAAATTTTGTGAGATCATGAGATGAAGATACATGTCTGTAATGTTTACATTGAACATTGATTGTTGGAATTTGAATATTCAAATTAACAAAAGATAAACTAGTCTATAGTATTTTGATAATATATTTTAATGTAAGAATTTTTTTAAGGTGATGTAAAAATAAAATTTAATAGGAGTTCAAGGTAAATCCAAATAATTAATTTAGAAGGTTTGATTGTCTGTACAGTCAAATATATTGATCTTTAGAGTTAACTATGTGTTTAACCACGGTCTGTAAGTGATCCAAGAAGGATATTTGACTTATTATTAATAGTGTATTTATGTTTCAAGATGAAATAAATTTTAGATAGTATTTTATAATATATGAAAACCATATTTGGATTTTTTAGGTTTTACCAATCCATATTTAGTATGAACAAAGGCTTAAAAATTGACTATGTTTATTGAATACATTGGCAGTTTGAGTAACCATCTTGCAGAAGTAAGTTGAAGGTGTTATGAGAATATTTGAGGAAAAAAATGAATATGAAGATGTAAAATAATTCTCAAAGGTTCATGATAATGTATTTTATGTCTTTTTTTACCCATATTAATTTGTGGAGAGTCAAAATAGATTGACTACATTTTGATTGTATGTGACCAGTCTAAGTGGTCATTCTAAGAGAGTTGAATTGAGTGATTAGAGCCTATGTTGAAGTATATAAATAACATGGAGGTTTTTAAGATGTAATAAAGAGTTAAAAAATGTGATATAATCATATGTATATGTGAAAAATTTGAGTATTAGACTCAGAAGTTTTAGACTATGTTTTCTATGTATGAAGGCCTAAAGAATGAGGAGACCTAATTGGTAGGTTCAAGTGTTGAGTTAGTGTTATAGGTGTAATGGAACCATATGAGAGTGAGAAATGGTATATTGAGATAGGTTTTATGTGTTTAAAGCATTGGAAAAGGATGAAGGTGTTCCAAGTAGTCTCACATGTAACATGTGAGTATGAAGGCCTAATTATTTTAGGTCTCACCAAGACCTAATGGTGGTTTGGGGCTAATGAGGTAATGACCAACCTATGAAGAGTGTGGTTATCACATGTAATGTGTGTATGGAACTATTTTAAGTATGTTTCAAATATGTAAAAATCTTGGCTGACCAAGATGGGTTAAAGGAAGAGAGTGGTATAAGTACAAGGTCTAATTAGACTAATTGTGCTAGTAAGGATTCAAACGATGGAGAGAACCTTTGAAATAGAAGGTAAATTTCATTAAGGAAAAATAGAGAGTGAAAAATATAATTAATGATTATCTAATCAATTTTATGTATGAGTACACATAGGTTATTATACCTAATGAGCCTAGAAGAGGCAATTTGAGCGAGTCAGACCTAAAGGCAACTTAAGAGAGACTAGAGGTGAAGAGTGCAAAAAAAGGTGGTCATAATTAGTTTAAGAGTAGTAAAAAGTGTTTAAAATGATATATTAAATGTATTTGAGTGGGTTATTAGTTTACTATTGGGTTTTTTCCTCCTTGTAAGATAAATCTTGATAAAGGTCTAATTATTATGGGTACTCAGCTAGATAGGGGTAGTAGCTCCCTGTGGGATTGGTGGCTCACTAAACTAAGGGATGGGTGTTTCTTAATCAGTTGGTGCTGGTATAAATTTTGGATATTATTTTATAGGAATATAATCCATCTTTTAGGGTTCATTGGGTTTTATCCCCCAAGAGGGTTTCCCACATATATCATATATTATGTGCTTGATCTTGCTAGATCTTCCTTATTCATTACAATAGTTAGTTTTTATGCATCATGATTGTATATTATAAATGATTAAGAGTTGGGAATTAAATAAGATTATCTTTCATCACTAATTCATCCCCTCTCTTAATTATTATACCTCTAATAATTGGTATTAGAGTAGACCTTCTGTGTAAGTTTAACCACTTGAAGGTGATCCAAGGTACAAAGATGGTTAAGCAGTCGAGGAAAGAAAATATTGAGTTGAGATCAATGGTCAAAAGTCTTAAAGAAAAGATTAGTCATATTGAGACTTAGAATACTAATTCTAATTTTAAGGATGATGAACATGAGATGAGGCTTGAAAATCTTAATGGTCAGGGCATGAAACGTATAAAAATGATAATTCATGTTCAAACTAGGTTTAAGAGATTAAGTGAAAGAAGACAAGATGACCATGAAATATATTTAAGATCAATTAAGAATTATAAAGACTAATTTGAGTTCAAAAGAGGAAGAACACAAACATATCAAAACTCAATTAGAAGACACAAATGCCAAGTTGAGTTTAATGTAAGGTAAGCATGATGATTTGAAGTCCAATCTTGATTATATAAAGATTATTGAAGATAAATATTGTAGATTAAAGGATGACATGGCTAAATAAGCTAAGAGGGATGAGGAGACTATACATATTCTCATAATTTAGTTATAGGCTACAAGTTCAAGTATGAGAGATAAATAAGACGAGAGTGTTTAATTAAAAACCAAGCTATATTCATTAAAGGATGAGTATAAGTAATTTGTTGTAAAGGTAAATAAGACTAAGAAAAAAAGAGAGGCCAACTCAATATAAGAAGGATGCAAACACCAAGATCAATAAGAAAATATCCATTAGAAAAAAAAACACTATAAGATATGAAATTTCATTGCATGGTCACTACTTTGCATGTAATATTTTTGGTCATAAGGCAAGAAAATATAGAAGGAAGAGCAACTGGTCATCTAGAGGTATAGATAATATAGTCTATTATAATTGTCATGACATGGGAAATATTGCTAGATTCTACCCTAGAATGCATGGGAAAAGACTAACTAAGGTATAGAGACCTAAGATAGTCAGGCTTGAGCATAATGAACCTAAGAGATAAGATGTTATTTGTTTAAATTATCATAAAGTTGGTCATATTGCAAGATTTTGTATAAATAAGCTCTCAAGTCATAATAAGGTGCATGGACATCCTAGTTTGCTCAAGAAAGGTCAATCCTTGGTATGGAATCCTAAGGAAGTGAAGACCAAAGAAACCAATTAATTTGGGTTGAAATATCAAGGTGGACTACTTCCTAAAGCAAAAGAGGAATCAAATATGAAGAAGGTTTAGGAATGCTAGGAGAATGTGTCATCTATCTAGATAGAAAAGGAGAATCAAAATTTAGTTCAAGTTTAGCTCAAAAAAAAGACAAAGGTGCTAATTGAGGATAGTTCTGAGGTATGTATGGACCCAAGAGAACATACTACTATTATTGAGTAAGTTTCATGCAAAGAAAATTAGTTATTAATGCCTAGTGAAAGGTTCTTTCTTTAGATGAAAAGGTATGTCATGAATCTATGTTGTATCCATATGTTATAAATTATATCTTTGAAGAAAAGGAGAATATTTTAGTGATTGAGCATGTTTCTTATCTAATTCTAAGAAAAATAAGAATAACTATGAATTTTAGATTACTAAGTAGGAGAAGGAATATGAGGAGTTATGGGCAACTCCTAGTTTCACATTATTTTAGGATATTGTGGGTTAGGGTGTATCTATCTAGGCTTCAAAGAGACACTTGAAAAGAAATAAGAAGCATGGTGGATTATAGTTATGATTTGGTTGATATTTCAAGACAAAAATGTCATTTGAAGATGTGTTTGTTAAAGGAGGAGCTAACTCAATTATCTTGAGTGGCTTGAATAATATGAGGGGGAGCACATGTGAAGATGCTTCAGTCATGATAGAAGTGTGAAGATGTATGCTACAATTATGAATTTAATATTATTGATATGATGAATTTATCAAACAAGTTATGTGTTTTGAAAAGTTATTGAATCTTCATGCATGAGCAAAGAGAGATTGTGAGTTCTGTAGGTAGACAAGTCCAAGGATTAGGAAGCCCATAATTAGATTGGTGTAAGTCAAAGAAAAGATGACATGAGATGGAAATTTATGTTAGGAGGATATTTTAAAGATATATGAGTAGTTTTTTAGGTTAATGATAAATTTATAATATTGAGGAAGAGATTCTTTGTCATTAATGTCAAAGGGGGAGAAAGATCAGAATGGAGGAGTTGTTCAAACTGAGAGAAGACATTCTAAGTATGGTTTACCATCAATGACAAAGGGGGATATTATTGGACATAGTTTCTTGGTGTCATAATAATTTTATGGTTTTTATTGATGTCAATATGGTTCATGATTCATAGTGAATTAATGACAAAGTGATTAGATTGATAACTTAGAGAGCATATGGCATATGTGTAGATCAGTAAGGACAAAGAAGAGGTTGCGAGGCATCCATAAATGTCTTGGTAAAGTTTTGGTGTGTCATTTGATCATTTAGAGAGAGAAACATGCATATTATAGCTTAAGAGAAGCTAGACCATCACTAAACATCATGAAAATATGAATTAACCAACAAGTTTATGCATTCTATGTAGGTACTTAGAAAGTCAACATTGATCTAATTTTTCATGGAAATGTTGTCTAAGTGCTAAGAAGGTACTTTGAAGTTTTGGAAGCTTGAAGTGTTTCCTAGTTCAAGAAATAAACCTTAAAATTTTATATATAAGATTGTGATGGAACAAATACCATCAAGTTTAACTATGTTAAAGTCTGAGGTCAAATAGTCAAGATAGATCTAATGGTCAGCATTTAATCAGGCAATGAAGATCTATGGGGAGTATTTAATCTAACTAGATAAGGATCTAATAGAGCACATGATATTGTTAGATAGTAATAAAATGGTGCATATTAAATCAATATGTCAAAGGATGCTCAAAAGGCATGCAGGGCTACCAAGTGGTGGAAGTTCATTGGAGGCTGACTGTAGGGTATATAGTGGGCATGTGGGGCTACCAAGTGGCTTGATCACAGAAGTGAGGATGTAAGATAAATAGTTACTGATGAAAAGTAAAGAAAATTTTAATCCTAAGGATATTGATGGCTCATTTTTGAAAAAGTTATGTGAGAAAATGAGATGAATACATGGGTCTACAATTTTTACATTGAGCAGTGACTGTTGGAATTTGAATATTGAAATTAATAAATGAAAAACTAATATATAGTTTTTTGATAATATCTTATGATCTAGGATGAATTTGAAGTTTATGTAAAAATAAAAGTTGAAAATGACTTAAATTCATACACATAAAAGTGGGTTATAAGGTTTTATTGTCTATACATTCAAAGATATTGAGCTTCAAAGTTGACTATATGTTTAACCATGGTCTATAAGTGATTTGAGAAGGATATTTGAGTTGTTATTAAAAGTGTCTTGATGTTTCAAGATGAAATAAATATTTAAGAGTGTTTTAAACTCCATTAATACCATTTTTGTGGATTTTTGGGGTTTTACCAATCCATATTTAATATGAATAAAGGATTAGAAGTTGACTGTGTTTATTGAATACATTGGTATTTTGAGTGACCATATTGCAAAGGTAAGTTGAAGGTGTTCTGAGCAGAGTTGAGGTAAAAAATGAATATTAAGATGTTAATGAAATCTCAAATGTTCATGATAAGGTATTATAGGTCTTATGTTGCCCATGTTAAGTTGTGAAGAGTCAAAATGGTTTGATTGTATTTTGATCATATGTGACCAGTCCGAGTGGTCATTCTGAAAGAGTTGAATTAAGTGATTAGATCCTATGTTGAATTATATAAATAACATGGAAGTGTTTCAAAGGTCCTAAAGGGTTCATCCATGTGATATAATCATATGTCTATGTGAAATATTTGAGTAGTTACTTTAGAATTTTGAGACTGTGTTTTTTGTGTATGAAGGACTAAAGAGCAAGGAGACCTAATTGGTAGGTTTAAGTGTTGAGTTGTTATTACAAGTGGAATAAACACATATGAGAGTGAGAAAGGGAATATTGGAGATATTTTTGATGAATTATAAGCATTGGTAAAAGATTAAGATGGTCCAAGTAGTTTCACATGTAATGTGTGAGTATGAAGGCTTAATTGTTTATGGTCTCACCAAGACCTAATGGTGTTTTGGGGCTAATGAGGTAATGACCAACCTATGAAGAGAGTGGTTCTCACATGTATTATGTGTATGGACATATATTAAGTGTGGTTAAAATATGTAAAGCATCTTAGCTAACCAAGATGGGTTACAGGAAGAGAGTGGTATAAGTACAAGGTCTAATTGGATTAATTGTGCTAGTTGTGAAAGTGAGGATTCAAGTGAAGGAAAGAACCTTTGAAATATAAGATATTGGTCATCAAGGACCACTAGATAATGAATAGGATTATTAATGATTATCTAATAAAGTTGATGTAGGATTACACATAGTTCATTGGATCTAATGAGCCTAGAAGAATTAGTTTGAGTGAGTTAGTCTTAGATGCAACTTAAGAGAGAATGGAGGTGAAGAGTCTAGAAAAATGTGGTCATCATTAGTTGAAGAGAAGATGATATATTAAAGGTATCTAAGTAGGTGCTTAGTTTCCTAAGGGGTTGTATCCTCTTTTCAAGATAATTTTTTCTAAAGGTCTATTTGTTATGGGTCCTAAGCTAGACAGGGGCAATAGCTCCTTGTGAGATTGGTGTCTCACTAAACTAAGGGATGGGTGTTCTTTATTCAGTTGGTGCTAGTATAAATGTTGGATCTTATTTTATAGGACTATAGTCCATTTTATAGGGTTTATTTAGTTTTATCCCCTATAAGGGTTTCCCACATATATTATGTGTTATGTGATTGATCTTACTATATCTTCCTTATTCATTACATTGGCTATTTTGTATAAATAATGATTGTATGTGCTAAATTTTTAAGAGTTGGGAATTAAATTGGATTATATTACATCACTAATTCAACCTCTCATCAATTATTGTACCTATAATAGTTCCAATATGTAACCCTTGTGATCATTTCACTTGCTCCATCATTTTACACACTTCATGCTACAGTTGTCACGTATCACCCAACTTGGAAGATGCCCCAGGATTCTTAGAAATGGTTAGCCACATTCCAAATAACATAAGGTGTGTGCTAAATCCTCCATTTGGTGTTAAGATACTCAAATAGAAATCATAATTCTAAGTTATTACCTTGTACCAAAGTGTTCATCATGCTAGCATGAATTCCATACTTACCAAAATAGGTGCCGAACAGTTTCACCAATCACCCATCCATTATGTTAGTTGTCTTGACCTAACCTCAGGAAGTCAAGTGCATATTTTAACATGTTATATTCATATGCATATATTTACCTTAGATAATTATGATAATGAAGCTCTTTATTTCAACCTCAGCTTGAAATTTTATCTATTTATTAAAATTAAAATCTTTCACCTTTATTTTTCATTTTATTTTCTATTTTTTTGCTTATTTTATAAACTGCATTTTGACAATTTTCAAACTATTTAGTTGTTATCATGAAGGGATACATGGTATAATTCTTAAATACAATGATATGAGGGGTTTAAATCAATAGTAATATCCATATTATAACACTAGGCATAGGGTTTAGTTTCCACGCGCCTCACTGTATATTGGAAATGCTTAAGGTCTTTTTTTTAATACCATAGAAAGCTTCTTTTATTCGTTTAATATATGGTGTACTTGAGAGGAGAATATTTACCAAACAAGGTAATATTAATGTATCATCAAAAATAGGTTTATTGGGTTGCATGAATGGTTATAGATATGTATTTAGTGTTATGAAACAAAGGTATGAAACAAAGTTGCTTGTGTCATGAAGGGATTAAGGTATTTAGTGTTATGAAACAAAGTTGCTTGTGTGCAGGTTTTAAAGAAGACTCAATTAATAGATTAAATTTAAAAGAGGTATTAAAAACATAATAAAAAATTAATCAGGCTAAAATAATTCTTAGGAATAACTCATAATTCCAAATTTTTGATAGAGGTTTCTTTTATTCCTCTAACTAGCTATTTGTAAGCTAGTGAAGGCAATTTTTAGATGCTCGGTACATGAAGGTGAAAGGGAGTCAGATAAAAAAATTATGGGGATTTTGGGTAATCTATTCAATAAATATTACATTCATTTTTTTCATGTTACAATGTCTTAACTTTATGAATAGTTGATAATAACAATAGGTGCTCTAAAACCCTTCTTAAACCCTCATTTGCTTGGTTTTAAGCATTATGCTTTTATTTTTTAGTTATTTATCAAAAAATAAAGGTGGCGTAAGATAAAATTTAGAATATAATAAATTTATATAAATTATTAAATAAAATTTATATGGAAAATAATGGATAAAGGCAAATGATCAAACATCAGGATTTTAAACAAGCAAGAGAAACAGTCAGAAAAGTCAAGGTTTGAGTGGTTTAAGTGATTGTTTGAGAAAATAAAATTAATATAATGATAATATATTTTTTAAATATAATAATTAAAAAATAATTAGGTATTTATGCTCATAAATCTCAATAAAATATCAAAACATAGACCTATAGACATTCACAAATGAAATTGGGCAAGCTAGTCAACACCAAAAAGTGCGTATTTTGAGTTTTTTTGAATGAAAAATATTGAAATTTTACATGAAGGTATTTTTTTGATATAATTAAATGTTTAAAATTGTTTTAAATTATATAATATATCTTATTAAAAATAAAATTCTAATATACAGGTTTGATCATGAAGGGAATGAAGATTTCTTCACCTTTTTACTCACAAATGGAGTTGGAAATGGGTGTTGCAGGTCCTTCCAAAGGAAAAAAATGATTTAAGAGTGTTTATAATTAATTTTAATGTAAAAAAAAATGATAATTAAATTAAAACTAATTAAAAATAGGCTTATCTCATTTAAAAACATCTCCAGGTCATCCCTAAGGCAACAAGTAGACATTTTTTTGTGAATTTATATTAGGGAATTTGGGGAAGAGTTTTGAATATTTTAAAAAATTTAAAATAAAAAAAAAATTATACCTATCCAAAAATAATATTATGAGTGTTTTTTTCTATCTTGGAACTCATTTTAGACCCCTAATCCAAATCAGGCTTTCTTGAAAATAAGAGAGCATATGAGAACATAAAATGGTAATTTTTGGAGTTGTACATGGAGTTTGGAGCTGAAATTTTGTTTCAAGGTCTGTGAAACCATGTTTATTATTTTATAATCATAATTTTTCTCCTTATATATTTTAATTATGAATATACATCAAGTTTCTAGCTCTTACAATGCATTCAAGAAGCTTGTCAAAGTTGCACAAGATAGGCATATCGAAGAAGAACCTATTTGGAAGGATGATTTAGTCATAATCAAGTGGAAAAATATAAATAATATTAAATGGTTAATTAAACATACAAATTATCCCCTCTCTAACTTGGGCGCCCCATTTTGGGCTAATTTTAGCAAATACAAGCCAACTTCAAAGAGCCTTCAATTAACCATACAAAAGTGGAGTTCCAAAACATGCAAAGGTGGATAAGTGGAGTTAAGGTCTTGATAAAATTTAGAGACATATTTTTAGGAAAGATATACATCTCAAACATCCATATGAATCCAACTTATACTATGCCCCACTTTGGGCTATTTTTAGAAGAAACATGAGGCAAACACGCATTTAAGATAACTCAAGTTAAACTGTAGGTGTGAAGTCAAGATAAGTCTAGTCAACTCAAGATGCAAGTGAAGGTAACTAAAGTATAAATTTAATATTCATTAAATACCAAGAGGATCTAACTAAAATATCAAAAAGAGTTAACTAAATAAGATCAAAATTTGTATGTAAGATCACAAAGAGTTAACTTAGGATTCAAGATGCATGAATAGCCCTTGGACTTGTCAGCACTCCCTCTCTCCCATAACATGATATTTTAAAAGAAATAAATTTTAAAATATAATATGTTACTTTGGAATTTGGTGGAATTAAAATTGGAGTTCAATTTTGAGTTGAAGTTAGAGTTATAGTGGAGTTAAGTTGACCAGCATGTGGAACTCTTTCCTATTTTTACAGCTTCTTGTCTTCTCTCTCTCTCTCTCTCTATATATATATATATATATATATATATATATATATATATATATATATTTACATTAATTTTTTAATGATTATTGGGATATTATCCCTTTAGATTAATAAAACTCTACCAAAATTTTTACTACCTCACTTTTGAAGTAATAAAGAGATGAATTTTTCCTCCATCTTTAAGCTATTCATGAAGTGTGTTCTTAATTCATTGATATAACTTAGTGAATGATTATTTTCCCTATTTTTATGTTTGAATATCTCACCTTTATGCAATAAATTAACATTCTTTTACATCATATAAAGTCTCTAAGTCTGATTTTATATTGTATGATTTTTATTCACATATTTGGCATAGTAGATTCATCCATATAGCATTTAGAAAATCAAAAAAATAATTGCATTCAAATTTCATTTAGGAAAATAAAATCACCATATGCATTGTTAAAGTAGATTTTGTTTCCTTATCTTGAATGCATTGAAAATTAGATTGGAAATGAGAAAAATAAGTATTATTTCATTTTAGTTTTAATTATTTATAATTATTTACTTTTAGTTATTTATTTATAGCAAGTAGTTAGATCTCATATCAATCAAACATTCCCTTAAAAAATAAATACACTAAAACTACCAAAGCCTTATCAAATCGAACATAAACATCTTAAAACCTTTTCTCAATAGTACATAAAGTCCTTTCCAAAAACATTTCCAATAAAATATCATACATTTATAATTTTCATTGTATCCTCTAGATGACACTTTATGAGACATATAATATTTTCAAATAAGGTCTTTTCACTATGGTTAGAGCACATAGTCCCACTATCAACACATAATCATACATTAGTGTGAAATTAAGACTTGAAGTTTTCTATGATACACCCATTTCTATGATACACCCATTCCACACCTCATCATGAACACTCTTAATGCCCCATAATAACAAGAGCAAATCCATAATCCACAAATCATCATCGTACTCTAGGCCACCAATATAACATGATCCAAGCCTATATCCTCACCTTCACCCCCTTTTCTTCTCTTAAGCTCTAGCCTTGTCATATATCATTGACACTCATGGATGACATTGATTGGACGTATTTAAATCAATAAATTTTATCTAATTATTTGAGTTATTCAACTAAATCATTCCCATTTCACTGGTCCTAGTATTGATTAGGAGATTCACCTCATTATTATCTCAAATAATAAATGACCTTAGAGTTATGTCTTACTCAACTATATTCTCTTAACAAGTAACATGACACTACAAAGGTATTTTGGTTCCGTAATGAGAAACCATTACCTCTCATTATCCTAAATCCTATTCCACTAATAACCAGCCTAATCCGTAGTTTTACCCATCACCCATCCATTATTTTATATGTCTCGACCTAACCTTAGGAAGTTAGGGGCATATTTTAGCATGTTCTATTCTTGTGCACATAGTCACCTTGGATAATTATGAAAATGAATCTCTTTATTTCAACCTTAGGTTGGATTTTTATTTATTTATTAAAATTAAAATCTTTCACCTTTCTTTTTCAATTTTTTTTTGCTTATTTTATAAATTGAATTTCGATAATTTTCAAATTATTTAGTTGTTGTCATGAAGGGATACATGGTATTCTTTTTAAAGACATAGTATCCTAAGGGGTTCAAATTAATACTAATATCCATAGTATAACACTAAACATAGAATTTAGTTTCTATGTGCCTCACTGTATATTGGAAATGCTTAGGGTCTCTTGTTTATAATATATGAAACTTTTTTTAGCCATTTGATATATGGTGCATCTAAGAGGAGCATATTTACCAAACAAGGTACCCAAAATGTACCCTAAAAACTAGTTTTAGTTGGTTACATGCATGGTTATACCTTTGTATTTATTTCTATGAAATATTCAACTGACAATAATCAACAAATGATTAAGTATAATTGAAATCCTAGAAGTCATTCAAATCCTTGCCTAGATCACCCTCATACTGTGACTTTTGGTTATATTATATTCATAAGCATTAGAATTTCTTGATTAATATTGTATTTTATGCCTCTAAGGTGTATTAATAGAATAAATGGTATTTATATTTCACATATGTATCTTATTTTGGTTTCTTCTACAATGATAATTCAAGATATTTTATCTCAAACTAAAAATACTACTATTTATATTACTTGGTCTCCTAAAATTGAGGTTCATATTAAAAATGATAATAAAAATAGTATGAAGGAATATTATAATGAAGAAAAAAAATTAGATTGATTAAAATGATATTAATGAAGAAGATAACAATCAAGTGAAAGAATTATCTTAATTTAGACAAGGTCTTCAAGAGAACCCCAATAAGGGGAATAAAATCATTAGTATTCTTCTAGCAGTAAAAGATAAGCATCAAGATAAGTTAGCCAAATATATACAATAAGAGTTACATTTTAAAGTTATAAAATATAATACTTAGAATTATTTTACTTAAACTATTTCATCCAATCATGTTCTACACCTTTAGCTACATCTATAACACCATCTATTGATTTGGGAACTATTGACAATTTTGCCACCTTTGGTCAAAGTTGCTTGTGTATAGGTTTTCAAGAAGACTCCATTCATGGAATAAAGGTATAAAAATGTCTTAAAAACATCATAAAAGATTAACCAAACCAAAATCATTCTTAGGAACAACTCACAAGTCTAAATTTTTGATAGAGGTTTCTTTTATTCCTCTAACTAGCTATTTGAAAGTTAGTGAATGCAATTTTTAGATGCTTGGTACATGAAGCCGAAAATAAGTTGGATAAAATAGTATTATGGATATTTTGGGTCCATTATTAGATAAATTTTACATTAATGTTTTTTATGTTAAAATGGCATAACTTTATGAATAATTGTTAATAAGAATAGGTGCTCTAAACCCTTTTTAAACCCTCATTTGCTTAGTTTTAAGCATTATGCTTCCATTTTTGAGTTATTTGTTGGAAAATAAATGTGGAATGAGATATTATGGGGAATAAAATAAATTTATATAAATTATTAAATAAAAATTTCAATGAAAATAATGGATAAATTTAAAGGATCAAACATTAGGGTCTTAAGCAAGTACGAGAGACAGTAAAAAAATGCAAGGTTTGAGTGGTTTATGTGATTGTCTGAGAAAATAAAATTATTTTAATGATAATAGGGGATATTAAATTTCATAATTAAAAATTAATGAGGTAATTATTACTCATAAAACTAAATAAAATGGAAAATTAAAGATCTATAAGCATTCATAAATGAAATTGGGCAAGCTAGTCAACATCAAAAAGTGCATATTTTGAGTTTTTTTAAATGAAAAATATTAAAATTTTAGATGGGGATATAGTTTATATAATTTAATGTTTAAAATTTATTTATATTTCATACTATATTTTAGGATATATAAAATACCAATATACAAGTTTGATCATAAAAGAAATGATAGTTTTTTCACCTTTTTGCTCACAAATGGAGTTAAAAATGGGTGTTTTAGATCCCTCCAATGGAACAAATTGATTTTAAAGTGTTTATAATTTAAATTTAGGTATAAAATTATAATTAAATAAAAAAATATAAAATAGGCTCATCTCATTGAAAAACATATCTAGGTCATCCCCAGGGCAATAAACAGGTACTTTTTAATGAATTTTACTTAGGGTGTTTGGGGAAGAGTTTTATAGATTTTCAAAATTTTCCAGGTATGACCCATTTATACCTATAAAAAAATAATATTATGAGTTTTTTTTTAGGATTTAAACTCAGTATATACCCCCTAATCTAAATTAGGTTTTCTTGAGAACAAGAGAGCATATGAGAGCATAAAATGGTATTTTTTGGAGTTGTACATGGAGTTTGGAGCTGACATTTTATTTTAAGGTCTGTGACACCATGTTTATTATGTTATAATATTTTATTTTCTCCTTATATATTATAATTATGAATATCCATCAATTTTATGGTTCTATTAGTGCATTTAATAATCTTGTCAAAGTTACACAAGATAGGCATATGGAAGAAGAACCAATTTGGAAGGCTACTTTGGTCATCATCAAGTGAAAAAATACAAATAATTTAAAATGGTTAATGAAAAATCCACATTATTACCTCTCTCTAACTTGGGTTCCCCATTTTGAGCTAACTTTAAAAACTACAAGCCAACTTCAAAGAGCCTTCAATTAACCATACAAAAGTGGAGTTCCAAAACATGCAAATGTGGATAAGTGGAGTTAAGGTCTTGATAAAATTTAGATACTAGTTTTTTGGAAAGATATCCCTATAAAACATACACATGCATCCCACTTATACTATTCCCTCATTTGGGATATTTTTAGAAGAGACATTTTTTAGAAGAGACATGAGGCCAAACATGCATGTAAGTTGCATGCAACATAACTTAAGTTGAACTCTAGGTGTGAAGTCAAGATAAGTCTAGTTAACTCAAAATTCAAGTGAAGGTAATTGAAGTATAAATTTAAGATGCATTAAATACTAATAATATCTAGCTAAAATATCAAAAAGAGTTAACTAAATAAGAAAAAAAGTTGCATGCAAGGTCATAAGAAGTTAACTTAGGATTCAAGATGCATGAATAGCCCTTTAAATTTTAGAATATCCCTATCTGTCCTAACACATTTTCTAAGAAATATAGTTTAAAATCCAATATTTTACATTGGAATTTGGTGGAATTAAAAATAGAGTTCAATTTTGAGGAAGTTGGAATTAACTTGACTAGCATTTAGAACTCTTTCCTATTTTTGGAACTTCTTGTCTTCTTTCTCTCTTATTATTTTATATATCTACATTAAATTTATAATAATTATTGGGAGATTATGAATTTGGATTACTGAAAATCTACCAAAATTTGTACTACCTCACCTTTAAAAAAATAAAGTACTAAAATTTTCCTTCATCTTTAAGTTGTTCATGAAGTGTGTTCTTAATTCATTAATAGAACTTAGTGAATGATTATTTTTCCTATGTTTATATATAAATATCCCACCTTTATCTATAAATTAACATTCTTATAGTTCATATAAAGTCTCTATGTCTAATTTCTACCTAATCTAGAAGTGAATTCAACCATTGTTCATTCCTCCCAAGCTAGTGTAGGTATTTTTTAAGACCTCTATGTGAAATACTTATGAAAGAGTCATTTTATGAAGATGAAGTGAATGTGTGAAATTTATTTAGATTATAAAGTGTGTCAAGTATAGGCATAATTGATTTTAATATTTGTGCATCACCCTAATTTTTAGTTTTCATTTCCAATTTTATCTTTAGCATAACTCCTTCCACCCTTTTCCTAATCAAGAAATCACATAATTAGATAGTTTAGATAGAAGTAGGTGTGTGAACCAAAGGAAAATAACCATTTATCTATAGATTATCACTAATTATAATCTCCCACACATTGAAGAGTTTCTATTTTATTAATAAAAGTGAGAACGAGCACACGTTCTTAGCAAGGGTACACTTTTGAGTGATAACAATTTCTAACACACCTGATGGGACCTAATTAAAGCTAAAAAGACATTTTCAACAACAAGAAGTATCAATTTCAAGCCTAAAGTCACTAAAAATCAACATGGTTATCCTAAGGAATTAGGTGTGTTCTTTTTAATGATGGAATCCCTCTCAATTTAGCCCAATATGATGATATTTGAGCCTCAACCCTCAAAATTCTACCATATTTCATATGTGAAGATAAAACTAAACCCATAGAGCATATCAAAGATGTGGCCATCTGGTGTTCATTCCAACATGCTACCCAAGATAATTTTTCCATCTATGATGCATACATTAAGGGAAAGACATTACAATGGTATAAGAACCTTCCCTTGAACTCCATAGCATCTTGGGATGATTTACATGAACCATTTTGTAGGAAATTTAAAGATAAATCAAACCATATATCCCTTGTTGAGAAGCTCACTACCATAAAGAGAACACCACATGAATTTATGACTGATTTCAATTTTATATTTTAGAAAACATAGAACAAAATCTATATACACATAATATTTTCAATTTTTTTCAATTATTGATGCTTTCTATCTTGTAGGAACCCGTTGAGTCTCAATATCTCTGAGTACATGCCCTAAAGGGTACACTAGAAAAGAGGCACATAGAACATTTGTGATTCATAGTATTTTTATCCCTTTTTACCACTTGTTATCAATCCAACCAGTTCTTAAAACCATTTCCATAAGCTTTGCCTCATACTTTTCACCCTCCTCTAGTCTTTTACCACCTTAATTAGCTCTTTCCTTAGCCTAATCCCCCTTTTGGTAGCTTACATGACATATTTTTCCACATTGAACTTGTATTTTTATTGATAAAACTTATGAGGAACTAGGTTAGCCCATTACTGACATAGTTCATAATTTAATTAGTTTTTGCCAATTACAATAATAGGTTGACTGGGTCGACCTTGTTGGCTTAAACTTTGAAAAGGGTTTAGGGTTAGATCCACCTATATAAACACATATATTTCAAAATTATTGGAGAGAAAACAAGAGTCAATTATTCATTTGTGATTCTTTATAATCTACTCTTCCACCATTCTACTTGAGGAGTCTTAGCTTAGGGTTTCTACTTGGATAATAATCTTGTCTTATGGAGAAATCTTGGATGCTTTGGCCTTTTTTAGGGATCATTACAAACCACAAAAAACTCTTGTGAATAACCTTTGACCAAGGGAGAGATTGAGTCTCGATAGCTTCATATTCAAGGTAAGTATCTCTAACTTTTCTCCTCTCTTTAGTAGATAGAAATAATATAAATAATGAGTTTTGAATACATTTTTCTCTCCATGCATTAGGGTTTTACCTATACATAGCTTAAATAGGATTATATTATGTATGCTTAATTTTGTTGTTTACTAACCCCACTTTGTGCCACAAGATTTGGTGAGCACTAGATTAAACCTTTTACTGTACTTGTTATTAGTTTAGTGAAAATGAAAACATAGGACCTAGTTAGGGTTATTACATAGTTTTGCTTGATTGGAGGCTTTGTAATTCTCCATAGTGATATTATTATGGTAAGATATCACTTGGATAGGTGTAGTGGATCCATCTTGGTCATGACCTTTATTATCTAATGTATCCCCAATTTTAAGTAGGATTTATCTTTTCCAAACTAGGATTGATTTATAGATATCCTACATTTCCCATTGCATACATTCCGGTGAACATGAAGTGAATATAAACCTTGTAGGTTTTCTTTCCTGCTATATTTTTGATACTATGTTGAACCAACTAGTATAGTTATAAATTTTGCACATAGGTTTAACACAGTCATATCAAAATGACTCTATTGTTTCTATATAAGTCTTGATCAAATATAGGTTACTAGATCAGATAGGTCATCATAATACTTTACTTCAGTCCTAAATAACAAACTAAGTTGAATAGGTCAACTTAGTCATTTAGTTAGCATCTAAATCAACAAACTAAGTCAATAAAGTCAAATTATTCTCTTAGTCAACATCTAGATTAACAAACTAAGTCAAATAAGTCAATTTAGTCTTTCAATTAGCATTAGATCAATAAAATATGTCGAATAGGTTGACTTAGTCTTTTAGTCAGCATTCAAATCAATAAACTAAGTTGAATAGGTTGAATTAGTTTTTTCAATTAGCACCTAGATCAATAAACTAAGTTGAATACGTCAACTTAATCATATTATCTTGCTTTAACACATAGGGTTTTATAGATTTGGGTCAAAACAATCAACTTAATTTGAAAATTTTGAAATTAGAATTCAAGGCACTTTGACAAAAAAATTTCAATCCTAATCATATTCCAAGCCACCAAGGTTTCTTTCTTTCTCTTTTTATTAATTTTATACTTCATTACATTTCTATTTTTTTCAAGTTTGTAGTCTTTAAAAGTGAAACCCTAAAATAAACTAAGTTGACCTAGTCAATTTAGATCTATAGCATATCTTCTATCTAAAATACTAAGTTGACATGGTCAACTCTATTCTTAAATACTCTTGCTTCCACAGAATAATAGTGACCTAGTCGAATCTACTCTATAATGTTTACATATAGTGTCATTTGAACCAAATCTATACCATTCTTAATTTCGGAATTAATAACTATTTTCTAGTAATTAATTCACACTTTCACTTTCAACTATTTGAATACTCAGAGTAGGTCAAATAGTATAATTAGGTGGTTTTTCAAATTACCATTTATTTATATTATTTTAATCTTTTTACACACACTACCAAATCACATAATACTCAAAATTCATTTAAAATTTGACTTCCCAAAGCCTACCTACTTGTATTTTATCATTAAGGGGGAAGCTGACTTGGTTTTTTGGCCAAGTATAAACACATTTTTAATAGTATATATTGGAAAATCAACTAACACCCTTATCATTTAACGATTATGAAGTGAGGGGGTAGGCCCCAATACCAAGATAGTACCATTGCCAATATAGATTGTTTTCAACCTAAACTACCTAAAACTATCCATCGATTGATTTTTAGTTCCCTATTTTTAACTAACTTCCCTATCACACTTAAAATAACACTTTATAATAATATAATAACACATAGGATGACCACTTAGTTAGCATTTAATTTTTAGTTGTTTACTTGCTCTCTGATAATTATGTATTGTATTGAAAAAAATTGCATTAAATAGCATTGGTGCAAGGTTTTGTGTTGTATGATGTAATTAGATCACTCTCATTGATCCAATTATTTTTGTGTTTGCTTCCATTACTTTATTTAATTATATTGAAAAAAATTCCCCTATTTTAACACTATCATTCTATATTACATAGTCTTTTAATGACTATCCCTTGTTTTAAATATAAAGTTGACCTATTTGACTTTATATCCCTTTTTACCAGTCAAATTACAATACTAAGTCAACTTTCTCAACCTTTTATCTTTAATATCTCAATTTTCTACCCTGTATATAGACATATTCAACTTGTAGGAGTCTGTGCTCTTTTTTCCTAATCAGGTTATAATACTAAGTCAACCTAGTTGACCGTATATCCTTATCAAGCTTAGTTTCATACCCTATTTTCAAAACTAAGTTGACTTGGTTGACCCTGCATCCTTATCTACCCCCTATCTATAAGTACTAAGTTGACTTGGTTGACCCTATACTCTACTCAACCCCTTTTTCAACAATACATACTCAACCCAATCAAATTTTTACTTTCATGACTTCTATCTAGAAGTACACATTCAACCCAATCAACTTTTTACTCTTATTACTTCCCTTGATCTGCTATCTGTCTAACTTAGTTCTCTATTTGTTAGAGTTAGTTCTTTATCTCTTATTCTTCTTGCTTATCATCCTTTTACTTTTATCCAACATCATGAAATACCCTACTGGAATCTTCTTAGACAACCCGAATCCATTTAAAAACTATATGGGGTGTTTTTTTCTTCTTATCTTATCTTATCTTCCTCTTTTGATCCTTTGGGACATATTATGATGCCCATTTGCACATTACTCTATCCTTTAGGGCATCTTGTGATGCCCACTCACATGCCATTTTAGACTCTAGGGTATCTTATGATACCCATCCCTACATCCACTTACCCTTTGGGGAATTTTATGATGCCCATCCTTACTCTCCATTACATTATACCAAACTAATTAAAATTCAAGAAACCTATAGAGAAGCAAGCTTATATCTCACATGCTCATAGATGTTGAGGTGTTGTCATTGATGTCAATAGAGTGTTGTTATTGATATCATGAGAATGTTGTGTCTAGTCTTTGATGTCAAGTTGATTGATGTAAAATTTGATGATGTCATGAGGTGCCTATTAAAGGATGACATGAATAGACCTTGAGAGAGGGTGTGAGCATGGTAACTTGGAAGACTATAGTGACAAAAAGAAGGCAATGAGTGTGGTTATGGTTAATATGAATATCTACAAGCCATTGTTTGAGAAATATGACTTGAGAAGCCTAGTAATGGTTTAAAGATGTCAAGAGTAAGAGATTAGGTATTATTTATATTGATGATACAAGTTAGCATATGGTTATTATGTTATAAGAACATGAGAAGTCTAGTCATGTTGATATGAAGGTATAGATCTAGAACATAGTCAAGAGTATATCGTGAAGGTATAGAGTGTTGATAGGACAAGATCAAGAGTGATGAAAATTGGATAGGTTTTATAAGGTGTCCCAAGCATATTTGTGAAGTTAGAAGTGTTAGCTTGAAGGAAAATCATGAAAAGTGGTTTTGAGGTCTACACCTAGACATAGTCTTTGAGTTTTGCCTAACCTATTGAGGCATGAGATCAGTTTTTAAATGCAAGATTAAAAATGTGAGTATTTATATAGGTTTTACATGTTTTTTAAAGTGTTTTCATACTATATGAGGTCATGTTTTGAATAATAAATCTTGAAATGTTGTTTTGAGGTCTATAAAGTATGCAGAGTAAAGGTTTCCAAGCTTGAGAGACACTTTTTGATTCTTTTTGGAACATGTGAATATTACATGGGCATATGAAATCTTAAGGAGAGATGGAAAAGTGTCATATAAATTATTTCTAAGAATTATTATTTGATTTTAGGGGCATAGCTTTATGAACAAACACTAAGAATGGAAATAGGTCTAAAACCCTCATAGTGAACTCATATGGAAGATCTTGATGGAAATGGATCATAATGGATTATATGAACTAATTTTATGATTGGATGTTGTATTAAAATATCCCAAGTACCTCTAGGTATGATTGGTTTCTTAGGTGAGTGAGTGGACCCTATAATAAAGGCCTTATTTCTTGGAAATCTAATGTAACAAGCAGAGTTGACCAGGTCAAAGTTTCTAATTGGATGAAGTATTAATATTAATAATTATATTTTATGTCCAATATGGTTTATAATCAGTTTATATACCTTATATTTTATAAATTGGTCATGCAAGTTGACCTATCGCTAAAAGGCCTCATGGTGTAGATAGTGAGAAAACTAGGTAGAAGTGAGAAAGTGATTACAAAAGTGTTGTCATGAGTTAGTCATGGATAAAGATTCATGGGGATGTTTTTTAAGACTGTTAATACATGTTAATGATGACTATAATATTTGGATATCCTTTTATATATCAAAAAATTTCTCTCAAAGTTGACTTGTCTTCCTCAGTGAGGTCTGTGTACAGAGAGGTCCAGAGATTGATCTATTTGTCTAATATTTGATATTATACCTTAGTGTTTTTGTGTTTACAGATTATATAAATATATATAAGGATAATATTCACACATCAATAATATTTTAATGTGTCTAAATAGGTTGTGGAATTTAAATTCACCGTGACTGGTCTTTGAATAAAATTGACAATTCTAAGTAAACAAGGTACAGTGATGAGTTTGAAGCTTTATATTCTAAATTAAAGTGTATAATAAATATGTTGATGTTTTTTGACATATATTACCTATAAATTATTTATATAATTTTTTATAATCAGTTTAAGATAATGAAACATTAAAGTCGAAATGGCTTATTTGGCTGAGGAAGGATTGTGAGAGAGAAGGTCAACAAATTAACAAATATATTCCATTATATCATATGATTTTTATGTTTTAAGATGTTTTATATGTCACATAGGAAATATAAATGTTTATAATAATTCTTTTAAGTTTATTTATATGATATGAAAATAACATTCATCATGACTATATTAAGGATTCTGGTAGTTTTCTATATGTTAATAAAATTGGTATTCCTTAGTCATTATGCCTAGTTTGGAAGTGATTAAATAATTTGGTGATTTTTTAAATATATAATTTTATAATTTTTATGAATTATTATTCATAAAAAATTCCATTTCAAGTGTTGGAGGTCCAATTATGCATGATTGGTTTTTGAGGTGTATTAGTAGACTTGAGTAAGCTGGGTGAAGAGTTATTCTTGAAACATTATGTCCTGAGAAGAGATATAAAAATAATGTGGTGATGTTATATATATGAAACATGATATTATACATGAATTTTGAGTGTTTTAAAGTTCCATTACAAGTGATATAAGCCTAATCCTTCATGACTATGTTTTAAAGAATTATGACAGTTCTAGGTAGTCAAGTTGCAAAGATGAGTTCTTCATCATTTTTCATAAGTAAGGATGTATAATACATTTTGTGATGACCCTAAGGTAATTAATATTATATTAATATTTAAATTTTTCCATTTTTGAGAAACTTTAGGGTGTTTGAGCTTTATTTTGGATGGTAGACTTTTTGAGGTCATAGACCTAAGAAGGGTAGATGATCCTAAGAGTGGTCTAAAGGTATGAACTGAAGATGAAGGTATATAAATGCATGAAATAAGTATTAATAAGAATTTTAAAATATGTATAAATTTATATTAAGTGTTGGATAAGGACATGTGGGCCCATGAAGACTAATATGTAGTGAATAAGGAAGACCTAATGTAATTAGGCCTAATGAAGTCCTAATGAGTTATAACATGTTGTAATCTTTCTTGGATGACCTATATGGGTGAGTGGAATTGTAATACAATAAATGAATGTATTTTTAAATATAATTTCTAAACATTATTGTATTAAAATTAAATAGGTTTGTATATAAACAAGTCTTAATTAATTATTTGAAGATGATTAAGTGAGAAGAAAAGAGACCTATGAGCAAATAAGAGGGCAAATTGTGAAGGAGTAGGAGGTATTATAAACCATAAAAAGAGGGGAGAGTAATTATGATGAGAATATAATAGAGTTTTTTAATGTGTATGTCAAGGTCAATTGACGTAATAAGCCTAGTAAGAGGCATATTGAGTAAAGAAGCCTAAGAGGTAGATTTAAGAGAGATAGAGTGAAAGAGGTTAGAATAAAGAAGAGAGAGTGCAAGGCAGAGAAGATAGAGTGAAGAATATAAAAATAATATCATCATATTTTAGATAAGTAACAAGGAATCAAGTGATCAAGACAAATTAGGTGGTTGAATTGGTGCTGAGTCATCTAGGGGGTTAGTGCCTCCTTGCAAGTGAGTGCTTGGATATTTGGGGTTGGTACTCCAAGTGAAGTTGGTGCTTCACTAAATCTTGATGTTTGAATTATAAGATAACAGTCCATTTGAATCATCAGTGGGTTTTCTTCCCCTTAATGGTTTCCCATTTACATCTAGTGTATTATGTTGTATAATCATGTATATAGTTGCTATGTTGCTTTGATGGTTTAACATTACTTATATAATGATTACTCAATGAATGGTTAATGAGGATTGAATGATTGTTTTAAGAGACAACTATTTAAAACCCACTCTTAGTGATTTTTATTCTAATAATTGGTATTTGATCTTGGTCCTTTGAAATAAACCTAACAACCTAAAGATGATTCTAACATGGACAATCTTGATTTATATTGATGACATTATTTATGTTGATTATAATGATGGTTCTGATAGAGTTGACTAAGAAGAAGGATGATAAGGTGAGTCATGATGAACTCATAAACAAAGGTAAGCTATTTTATAATATAGAGAATAAGTTAGATTTGAAATAATGTCAAGAATATTATTTGTTATCTTAGAAGGATTATGTAGAATCCAAGTCAAAGGTCAAGCCTAGAAAAGTGTTGAAGAATACTCAGTCTTTTGAGAGTATGGATATATGGGAATCTCTTAAATATAAGATCTTATGGAAGGGGTGACTCTATTAAGGCTTCATGGAGACACTCATATATAATTAGAAGCATGGTGGATGTTTGTTTAGCTTTGACATGTATTGTAGGTAAATAAGGTATTAAGACATATTGATAGGTAAGTTTCTAAATTATGGTTATAGATGAGATTGATCTATGCTGAGATTTGGTATTGGTACTAAATTAATTGATATATGTTAGAAATGGTTTGTATGGTGAGCAAGTTAAGAAGATAAATGGATATCATGGTTATATGATCTTTATTCATTAAGTTTTTGTATTAAGTGATGTATGTTTAGTCTGAGGAGTCCCTAATTATACCATAGGTGTCAATAATGTTTGTTTCAATCATGATAAGGACAAGGTGAGTTTTTTTTGGAATATTTAACTTGAACATAGGGGGAACATGAATATGTTATGAGATCCTTCTTGTTGAAGATGACTAATAGTATTGTCATTTGGTCCTTAATATGAAAGTTGTATGTTTAAGTGGAGTGTGTTTATAGTATCATTAATACATTATGAATGTATTGAAAATGTCTTAGTATGCAAGACATAAAGGCACTACTATCATAGAGATCTAAGTATGTATAACATAGTGAAATCATGAAAAAACTAGTCTACATAAAATAAGATTGCAAAGTTGTTCATTAGGGTATTACTATAAAGAGTTGAGTGATTAGGTACATGAAGTTGTTTTTATGATGAGGTTTGCACCATGGTAGCTTAAGGATCATAAATTATTAGATTTATCCCTTAAGACAATATCCTTGATTACAGATAGACCTAATAGACATGGTGTACAAGTATGAGCATCATTCAATAGTCATCAAAGGATAGATTCCATCAGATAGAGAAGAGTTGAAGTAGTGTGTAGTTGTTTAGTTTATGAGAGTTACTAAATATGGTTGGCCATCAAGTGTTCTTGAAAGAAAGCATCAACTTATGGGGAATAATGTGTTCTTTATTGAATTTTAGGTCCAAGGATCATATAATAGTCTATTAGAGATGTGATTGTAGAGATGGGTTACAAAAAAATTGTATAATGACTTGATCAAACCAGTCACATTAATGATATTGTGTTACAAAAAGTATAAATAAATCATGAAGATAGGGGGAGCCAATCATGTTCCTAGAATAGGTTTATAATTCTAATAAGGTATATAAAGACATAGAAACATATTGGATGTTTTTGACAGGATTGAGGGCATGATGAATGTTTGAACAAGGAAATGAAGATGGGTATTATCCATGTCTATGACATCAAGGCGCATCAAGAAAGGTGAGTGTTTTTATATATCTAAATTCATTCAAAATATGTATGCATCATGTTAGGAGGAAAATGTTTCTTGAAGTGGTTTCCATGCATGTTTTCCATTGGCTCAAGGGGAGAAAATGTGTTTTTAGTAGTTTCATGAGTGTTTTTGAGTTTTGAATTAATTTAAAAGAGGTATGCATAGAGATAGGGAGAATATCATTATATAAATATTCCTAGATCCATAGTCCACTTCATCATTAATGTTAAAGAGGGAGAGAGAATTTAAAAATAAGGAGAGATTTCTAAGAGTATTTTAAGAGTGGTTGTCATCAATGTTTCTGAAGGTGGTTGCCATCAATAACAAAGGGGAAGATTGTTGAGGTGTTATCATTGATGTTAGTAGAGTGTTGTCATTAATATTATGATAATGTTTTGTATGGTAATTGATGTCAAGTTAATTGATCTCAAAGATGATGATGACATGAGGTGCCTAGTGAAGGATGACATGAAGAGACCTTGTGATAATGTGTGATCATGGTAACTTGGAAGAGTGTAGTGATGAGAAGAAGACAATGAGTGTAGTCATGGTCAGTATGAAGATCTACATGCAATTGTTTGATAAAATGAATTGAGAAGAATAGTAATGGTTTTAAGATGTCAAGAATAAGAGATTGATGTATAGTTTATAATGATGATATAGGTCAGCATATAGTTAATATGTTATAAGAGCACACGAAGTCTAGTCATGTTGATATGAAGGTACAAATCTAAAACATAGTCACAAGTATCTCATGAAGGGAAAAAGAATTTATAGGTAAAGATAAAGAGTTATTAATAATTTTAAGAGGTGTGATAAGGTGTTATAATCATGTTGGTTATGTCATAAGTGTTGGTTTGAAGTAAAAGCATGAAAAGTGGTTTTGAGGTCTAAACCTAGACCTAGTCCTTGAGTTTTGCATATCCTATTAAGGCATGCGATAAGTTTTCCAAGGTAATATTGAAAATATGAGTATGGATAAAGTTTTTAAGTTTTTTTCAAGTTTTTTCATACTGTATGAGGTCATGGTTTGAGTAAAAAATATTGAAATGTTGTTTTGAGTTCTCTAGAGTATGTAGAGTAAATGTTTTCAAGCTTGAGAGACACTTTTTAATGCTTATTGGCATGTGTGACTATTTCATGGGAATATTATATATTATATAGATATGGTAAAGGGTCATATAAATTATTTAAAAAAATTAAGAGTTGGTTTCATGGGCATAGCTTTATGAACAAACATTAAGAATGGAAAAAGGTCTAAAACCCTCCTAAAACCCTCATAGTGACACGATATAGAAGATCTTGATGGGAATGAATTATAATGGATTGGATTAAATAGTTTAATGATTTTAAGTTGTATTCAAATCTCTCAGTAACCTCTATTTATGATTGGTTTGTTAGGTGAGTGAGTGGACCCTATAGGAAAGGCCTTATTTCTTGAAAATTTGCTATAATAGGTAGAGTTGACCTAATCAAAGTTGATAAATGGATGAATGTTTAAGATTATGACTTGTATTTTTTGTATATGGTGGTTTTTTTTATAAATTTATATATCTCATATGTGCTAAACCGATCATGCAGGTTGACCTATCGTTAAAAGGCCTAATGGTGCAGATAGTGAGAAAACCAAGCATAAGTGAGAAAGTGATTAGGGAAGTGTTATCATGAATTAGGGATGGATAAAAATGAATTGGTATATTTTTAACTAATATTAATACATGTTAATGATGAATATAATATTTTGATATCCTTGTCTTGCTCAATGTGGTCTGTGTACAAAGAGGTCCAGAGATTGATCTATATGTCTAATATTTGATATTAGACCTTAGTTTTTTTGTGTTTATATATGCTATTAATATATATAAGGATAATATTCATTAATAAATAATCTTTTATTGTGTCTACACAAGTGGTGGAATTCAAAGTCACCATGATTGGTCTTTGAAGAAAATTGGCAATTATGAGTGAATAAGGTACAATGATGAGTTTGAAGCATTATATTCTTAATTAAAGCATATAATGAATATGATGATGTTTTTTGGGAATTATATGAAATATAAATGATTTATATAAGGTTTTATAATTATTTTAAGATATTTAAACATTAAATCCAAAATGGCTTATTTGGCTTAGTAAGGACTATGAGAGAGAAGGTCAACAAATTGGTCTGCAAGACCAATATATTCCATTAGATCATATGATTTTTATATTGGAGGATGTTATAGAGGTCACATAAGAAATATTAATCTGAAAATTATGAGCTTAAAATAACAATCATTAGGACTATGTTTTTAAAGATTATAGCAGTTTTCTGTATGTTAGTAAAATTGGCATTTTTTAGTCATTATTCCCAGTTTGGAAGCGATTAAAGCATGTGATGATGTTTTAAATATATAATTGTATCATGTTAGTGTTTAGGTATGATGTGTAAACATTATTAATTTAACATTATAATTTTTATTTTTATAAAGGATAGTTTGTTACAAGAATATATTGTTAATAGTTAACAATATATTTTATAGTAAATATAATTAGATTGAGCTATTCTAGGAGATTATATGAGATTTAATAGCTATTTGGATTCTTAAATAATAGGATAAACTATACTATATATTATTAATATTTTCATATGAAATATAGTAAAATAAATAAGAAAGCAGAATATTATTTGTGTGATTAAAATTTTCCATGTGCACTGCTTGTATTTATGTTCAGGTATCTCATTCTTTAATAGTTAGAGTAGGTTGTTGTGATGGATAAATAATATATTTTAATGGGTAGATAAATTTATTTCTATGGTTTCCCCATCTGATGAAATAATATATGGTTTGATAAATAATATTTTTTAATGGGTAGATCAATTTATTTCTATGGTTTCCCCATCTAATGAAAGAATATATGGTTTGAACAAGTTTCTAATAAAGATTAATAATTTTGTTCTTATTTTATTCTTTCCTCTCTGTATGTAGATCCAAAGAATCTATACTAGTCTTTGAGAACTGTATTCACCTATATAATTCAATTTACATCTTTCACATCTTAATTCACTAGTCTCTAATTTTATTCATATGGTCCATGTAATAATAGACCTATCATTATATTGGTTCAACAGTGATATTATTCATACAAAACATGTGAGTTTGTCATATTACTGAATAACATAGTTAAGTTCATGAAAGAGGAGGAGTTTCTAATGCCATAATCTTAAAAAATATAGTATATTATGTAAACTTTCAGATTTTATAGGAGCTATATTTGAATTCATTCTTCATCACATACACTTGATGTTCACAATACATATTTCTAAATTGTATTGTGATCTATGTTCTAAATCTAAATATTTTGGTCAAATTATAAGCTTTGACACATTGTACATGTGTCCAAATATGAATATACTACATATAATATCCTCATATCATAAAAAGGTGTGTTGAATCACATGCATATTTCAAAATAAACTATTAGATCATGATCTCAAAGTCTGTGTGCATAAATAGTTTAGTTTATTTGGTCCTAACATCAGTGGTTATAGTCATCCATTCTCAAGTTAGCAAAATTAATTTTATAGAAGTGATTTATGGTTATTAGTCAACCTTATAGTTCATGCACTTATTAACCATTCCAAATCCATGTAAATTGAGAAGATGTCTTCATTTAACTATGAGTTATGTTTGAGTTTAGGATGTAGTCTTTATTGTACATTTTTAGTTTAATAGTTTTTCATTGGCAATTATTTTTAGATGTTTAGTTGGTCAATAATATTAAAAAAATTTCATTAGATATTTTTGAAATTGTAAGTTATCTATTATTGTTTAATTCAAAAGAATCAAGAATTAGATATTATTGTTTGTAGTATATTAGGTATTTGAGTCCAAATGATGTGTCAATCAATGACTTGTAGTTTGTATTAGAAGTATATCTTATGTTTTTAAGATTAAATAAAAGTTTGTCATCATCATTAGGTTCAAGTCATGTATTAGTCAAAAATTAAAATTATTTTTTGTGTCAATAAAATATATTGATTCACATTACCAAGATAAAAAATCCTTGTAAAAGATGCATTATCACTTGTACGTGACGTCTCGAGTCAAATGTATTAGTTTATATGGAGGGGTCTTATTTTAAACAAAGACATAAGAATGATCAAAATATCAAATGAGTAATTAGATTCAATAAATAGAGGATGGAGGCACAAGAGGTTTGATGTATTTTAGTGACCTCTTATTAGTTGCCAATGACAAGGCCACTCTATTATTTTGGTGACATTTTATGTGCATGCTTTTTTTTGTTATGTGTTTGAATAAGAATATAAGGACATTCCTTTTCATATGTGTGGTGTGGTTTTTGATTTATTCATTATGGTGTGCTCCATGATAAATTGGCTAATTCCAAGGATAGTTCTTTAGTGGTAGTGGAGACCGTCTATGCTATTTTTTTAAAAGTGGAAAAAAACATTAAAAAAGGCTGCATAAGATGAAAATGAGGATTTATTCCTCATATTTCATTTATAAATTTGTGTGTATTTTCATTCCCTTACTTGTTTAGACATCCTCTAAGATTTGGAGAAAAGGGAGAATGTGGATATAATGGAATATGACAAATAATTATATAGGAGGGAAACTAACTATGAAAGTCCTATGAATACCTTACATCTTTATGGAGATGATGAAATAGTGACACATCCATTATGGTCACATGGAATAAATGCACGATGCATTCCTTTACATAGTAGTGGTCATGTGAAGTAAGATTCAGAGAGTATTATGTAGACTTAAAAGTATACATTGGCATATGATTCTATTTAGGCCAGTTCTTGAAGATATATATTCTCCTTGTGCTCACATTAAGGGGGTTTAGATATGATTAATAATTTTCACAAGGGGATGAATGTTGAGGTATGATATGTAAACATTATTAATTTAACATTATTATTATTAGTTTTATATAGGATATTTTTTTACATCAATATATTATTAATATTTAACAATATATCTTGTATGAAATAAAGATATATTTAGTTATTATAGGATATTATAGTAGATTTCATAGTTAGTGGGATTCCTAGATAATAAGATACACTATCCTATATATTTTTAATAGTTTTGTATGAAATATAGTAGAAAAAAAAAGAAAGCATAATGTTATTTGTGTGATTAAAATTATCTATGTTCACTACCTATATTTGGGTTTGGATATCTCATTATTCAATATTTGATGCATTAATATTAATGTGAAGTGCCATTTCAAGTATTGGAAGTCTAAGTATGCATGAATGGTTTCTCAGGGTTATTGGTAGACTTGAGTAAGCTGAGTGAAGAGTTGTCCCTAAAACATTATTTCCTAAGAAGAGATATACCAATAATGTGGTGATGTTATATATATTACATGGGATATTGTACATGAATTTGGAGTGTTTGAAAGTGCCATTACAATTGATAGAAGCCTAATCCTTCATGACTATGTTTTAAGGAATTCTGGCAGTTTTGGGTAATCAAGGTACAGAGATGAGTTTTCATCATTTGTCCTAAGTAAGGATGTGTAATACATTTGGTGATGAAACTTAGATCATGAATATTCTATTCACATGTCACTTGTGTCATGTTTGAGAAACTTGAGGGTGTTTTAGCTTCATTTTGGATGGTAGACTTTTTGAGATCACAGACCTAAGAAGGGCAAATGATCTTAAGAGTGGTATAAAGGTATGAAATGAAGATGAAGTGATATACAATAATGAAAAAAGTAATAATAGGAATTGTAAAATATGTCTAAATTGTTATTGAGTGTTGGAGAAGTCCATGTGGGCCAATGAAGACCAATCTATAGTAAAGAAGGTAGACCTAATGCACTTAGGCCTAATGAAGTCCTAATGAGATATAACATATTGTAATCTTACTTGGATAACCTATATGGTTGTGTGGAATTATAATACAATATATGAATGTATGTTTAAATATATTGGCCAACCATGATTGTAATAAAATCAAATAGGCTTGTATATAAGCAAGTCCTAATTGACTATTTGAGGATGATTAAGTGAGAAGAAAAGAGACCTATAAGCAAATAAGAGGGAAGATTGTGAAGGAGTAGGAGGTATTTTAGACCACTATAAGAGGGTAGATAGATTATGATGAAAATATAATATATTTTTTACATGTGGATGTCAAGGTAAATTGACATAATAATCCTAGTAAGAGGCATATTGAATGAGGAAGCCTAAGAGGCGGATTTGAGAGAGATATGGTGAAGAGGGTAGAATAAAGAAGATAGAGTATAAGGTAGAGAAGATAGAGTGAAAAATAGAAAATGAGGATCATAATATGTTGGTTATGCAATAATAAATTAGGTGATCAAGATAAATCAGCTGGATGAGTTGGTATTGATTCATGTAGGGGGTTAGTGCCTCCTTGAAAGTGGGTGTTTGATAAAACCTAGTCAAGTTGGTGCTTGGCTAGTTGGGTTTGGTGATCTAAGTGAAGCTTATGATTCAATAAATATTTATGTTTCAATTATAGGATATTATTCCATTTTCATCATTAGTGGGTTTCCCCTTGAGGGTTTTCCATCTACATCTAGTGTTATTGTGTTGTATGCTCATGTGAATGGTTGCTATGTTGTATTGATGGTTTGACATTGCTTATATAATTATTTATAAATAAATGGTTAATGAGGATTGAATGATTATTTTAAGAGCTCATTGATTCACCCCCCTCTTAGTTATTGTGATTCCAATAATATATGTTAGCATAAATCCTTACCTTCTTTTCATGATTTATATATGTTATATATCTAACACTTTTTACAAGATACTTACATGGGTCTTACCCTCTATAGTAGTTCTATATTTTTAAAAATATTAGTCCTTACTTTTGTTCTTTTGGTTTCATTTTTACCTCATGATTTGTAGTGTAAAACCATGTATAAGACCTAGTCTTACTCATGATTTACTTCTCTTTGTTTTCATACTTATAAATAATTTTTGACACCCCTTGGGTCTTTATTTTGTGAGTTTCAATGTGAGACCATGGATAGGACTTAACCTTCCTCAAAAATACCATATTTATCTTATTTGTTTTTTCACATACTTTATACACCCTCGTGGGTTTATCTTTTATGAGTTGTAGTGTAAGACCATGGATAAGACCTGTCCTTCCTCATAAAATAACTACATTTTTAGTATTCCTATCTATAATGTGTTTTGAAATGCTTATGAGTTTTTGATCCTTTGTTCTCAACTTTAGCATTTACTTCTTTTGATAGATGAATTTTGAAAATAATATATGGTATAATGTTTTCCTTCATTTCCCTCATTCTTATGATAAGGAATCATACTTTACTGTCATTATATCCCTTTTTCAACCTTTCTTTTTTTATATGATTTGAACTACTTCAAATTGTTTTATGTTTCATTCCTCTTTATTTCCTTTCCTTTCACTCCAGATGGGATAAAATAAGGTTTACATCAAGATAAAACTTGTATTTCACCTATATTTATGAGACACACCATGATCTCTAAGTTTTCTCTCTTAGCAACCAAGTCATAATTATTCAAATAAAATTCATCTTTAACACTCATGTTTAGTTTTATGAATCCATATGGAGGAATAGAAATAGCCATCAAGAAAGTTCAACTCCAAATCATTTGAAACAAAAGGCAATGCTATATGAAAGGCAACATATAAATTTAAAAATTCAAAATCACACCAAAAGATGTGATTACAAGCTCAACTCCTATATCTAATTGAATCTCAAACTCCACAGTTGGCCCCATAGTAGAGCCAACTGTGGAGTTGAGATAGAGATATTAAGACTTAATATATAGTAATTACATTGGGGTGTGGTAGGCCAATCGATTGGAATAGGAGAATTTAATAAAATGTATGGCACTACCTACTTTCTCATACAAATACCCAATATTTGTAGTAAACTAATGAATCTGTAAGAGGTGCTAAGGAATGGGGAATATTATGGAAATGTAGGTCCATTTTACTTTTCATGCATACATCCTTCATTGGATGATATACATCCTTCATTTGTTGACCTATGACTTGTGTGGATAGGATAATTTCTTCAGAGTCCTTAAGGTCAAATGTACTATTATTTTAACAAACCTAATTTGTGTTTCTTAACTTCAATAAATATTTCCTCTCCCTTGGTTTTTCCTTCATTTTCCCCTCCACCCATTTCATTTCCTCCTTGATAGGTAAAGTGTGGTTCAAAATATATTTTCCATTCTTCTCTACTTACCTCTTATTCACATATTAAAAACATGATAGCACTACTTTGTTTTATTTTTATTTATCCTTATAGCTAAACACTATGTTTGAGTGACAATGGATTACTTTATTTACATCACAACTCTACATTTCTAGATATGTTTTGATTTCTTTTTACCATTTGTCATTAGTGTACCACCCTTTTGCAAACATTTGAGTCTATTTCTACTTTCATGTACCTTTTCCATTATTGGGTGAGGTTGGTTTGTTACTTCTCACTCACCAATGTTGTTTTCCCTATTATGCATCTTTTTCCATTGATGATTAAGGAAGGATTGTTACTACTCACTCATCAATGTTGTTTTACTATTTTTGCTTGCCCATCTTTATTTAAGTAAGGATTGTTACTAATTTCACATCAATGTTTGATTACCATAATTTTTACATGTATCCTTGGTTTTACTTGGTGAGTTTTCCTTTCTTACTTAAGTTTTACTTGTTTGATTTTTTTAATCTTTAGTAGCCTTAGCTTTTTGGTTACCAGATTTACTCTAAATTTTGACTTGGTCATTTGGTATAACATAAAACTTGTCACCCCATCTTGCCAAATTTCCAAGTATGTCTCATCTATATAACACTAATTATCTTGGATTTCCTACATTTATTTGTTTTTTATCTTTATTTTTGTATCTTTAGGTTTGTTGAAATCAATCTCTATGCCCTCCATGATCAAAATTACAAACATAACAGATAACCATTCAACAATAAAGGTAAGTCAAGGTATGCATTACATTTAATTTTATAGTTATTTCCATTTTAGTCATTTATTTTTAGTTATTTTTTCTTTAAAATATTTCAACTTTTTTTAACTTCAACATTTTGTGTTACTATGTTCTTTCTCAAAGCACCATCCCCTACTACACCTGAGTGACCTATGATGAGATTTGAGTGGGGCATATGTATACAAAATATTTTCAAACTTTATCAATTATTGATGCATTAAATCTCATAATAAATTATTGAGTCTCAATCTCTCTAAGTGCATGCCCTAAGGGGTGTATCAAAAAAGGGGTGGGAAGACCATTATTTCTTCACAGGATTGTCATCCCTTTTTACCACTGAAATCAATCCAAATAGATCCTAAAACCATTCTCATAAGATTTTCCTCCAACTTTGCACTCTCCTATAGTATTTTACCACCTTAATTATCCCTTTCCCTAACCTAAACCCCTTTTTGGCAATTTGCATGACATAGTTAGCCACATCGACCTTGTATTGTTATTGACAAAGCTTATTAACAACTAGGTCAGCCCATGGATGACATAGTTCATAACCTAGTTAGTTTTTGCCAATAATAATACTAGGTTGACTGGGTCAACCTTGTCAGCCTAAACTTTTAGAAGGGTCTAAGCTTAGATATTCTTATATAAACACATCCATTTCTCCATTTTTAGAGACAACAAGAGTTAATTATTCATTTGTGCTTCTTTAAAATATCCTCTTCTACCATTCTACTTGAGGAGTCTTAGCTTAAGATTCTTACTTGGAGAAGAATCTTGTCTTGTGGAAAAGTCTTCAATGATTTGGCCTTTCTTATTGATCCTTACAAACCATAAAAAACTCTTGTAAAGAACCTTTGGCTAAGGGAGAGATTGAGTCTTGACTAGTTCATATTCAAGGTGAGTATCTCTAACTTTGATCCTCTCTTTAGTAGATATAAATAACATATGTAATGGATTTTGAATACATTTCTCTCTCCATATATTAGGGTTTTACCTATACATAGCATAAATAAGATTCTCTTATGCATGTTTACTAACCCCACTTTGTACCTCAAGCTTTGGTGAGCACTAGATTAAACTTTTTACTTTACTTATTAGTTTAGTGAATATGAAAACATAGGACCTAGTTAGGGTTATTACATAATTTTACTTGACTAGAGGCATTGGAACCCTCCCTAGTGATATTATTGTGGTAAGATATCCCTTGGATAGGTCTAGTGGATCCATCTTGGTCATGATCCTAATTATCTAATGTATCCCCAATCGAAAGTGTAAGTAAGATTCATATTATCCAAGCTAGGATTGATTTATAGATCTATTACATTTCCCATTACATATATAATCCCTCCCATGATAATGCCATCTCTTGAACATACTTTTATATACTTTTTGAGGGCCTTGAATTTTGATATTTTAGTTATGATTCAATCTATGGGTGGTAGGACACTCCCAGATGCCTATTAAGTTGCCATTAACAATGAGAATAGTCTAAATCAAGTTGGTAAACTTCCACCTAGGCCTCTAATTATATTGTTTTCTATAATTATAGCCTATTATACTTCTTCAAACTCCGTTAATATCCCAAATTCCAGCCCCTAAGGTCAAGTTTAAGCTCCTCATAATTAATCTAGTGATCTTGGTGAACTAAAAGGTATGATATAATATTTTTATAATGAGTTAGTTGAGTTGAAGAGGAAAAAATATCAAGCCAATAGGCTTCCATGTCAAGCTCAAGGATCCAGTATACCAGACAAACCATATGTTGCAATTAATCCTAATATTCCTTCCTCAACCAAGGCCCTTATTCAAGAATAAAATAATTTGATACAAGATTCAAGTTGGCAGCCTTATAACATCAATGATGTGCATAATTAATATTTATTAACATAGAATATAAAAATTATTCAAATAACACAAGAAGAAGAAAATAATGGACAAGTACAATTAGATGTAAACTTGGTGAATTTTCAAGTTGATGATCATGTGGTAGTAAATTAGATTGATGAGCCTAGAAAATAAAATAATTTTGTTGAAAATAATTAAAAGATCTAAGATAAGGGCTATAGATGAGCCAAAAGATGTAATCCATGATTCAAATGTTCCTAATATGGTTTCTAAAAGTACTAATGATTAGATTACTGCCCCTTTAACTAAGAAAAATTAGCATGTTAAAGTAAACAAGATTTACTAAGCACCTCAAGTTCAAGAGAAGCCAATAATTACTTATATTCCTATGAAAACAAATGGAATATTTTACCATCCCACCATTTACCTTTTTTAAGGAGGTCTTATTGTATGGAAGGCAAAAGAATAACAACTAGGTGAAAAGGAAAATTTGTCAAGAGAGGATGATCAAGAGTTGTGTTGGTCAATTGAGCTTGAATTTGTCATATAATGAGATCATATTATAGCCCTTAATGAGCCATTAAAAAATAAAATTATAGTAGTAATTGATCCTAAATAATACCATCATGAATATGTTCTATAATAAATGGTAGCAATTAGTGAGATTGCAATAGTGGTTTTGCAAGGTAACAATCTTAGATATGAGTTAAATAAAGATACAAAAGAAGATTTAGTGACTCATAGTGAACCTACAGAAGATATAAGTGAGGATTAAGAAGGTTTTGATGATTTATGGAAGAAATAATTTGATTTTAATTAATACTTAGAGAATCTTTGTAGGCCTACATCTCCTTGTGAAGACATTGATAAAGTGATTGTGAAGGTAAATCAAAATGTGGTTACATTGGAAAGATTTATTCATGTGAAAGAACAACATGAGGTGAGTATTAAAACACATGATGAGATTTTTTTATATTGGGGATATGTTTTATTCATTTTATTCAATTTAAGATAATACAAAGAGGTTGATAATAAGTAAAAGCCCTGATCTAACTAGAATGACACTCACATAATAGCTTATTAGTCATATTCATCAACTACATGGAAAGGAACTGAGAGGTTTTTGATTTGATCCAGGTGGATTTTGAGTGATTTTATATAGTATTTTTATATTTAATTTTCCTTAAAGTGATATTATTCACATATTTTGTTAGTATACGTAGTTTTGAATTCCTCTAAGTGTTATCTTGCACATCTTCCGGTTGGTAGTTGTTATAGTTTTCAATTCAATAAGTGTTTATGCGCAAGTGTTGAAATTAACTGAGGAATACATTTTTAGTTTTAAATTTTTTGATATTTTCATGACTAAAAAACCCAAGGGATATATATACTAATCTTGAGAGTTTATTAGACAAACATCCCAACAAAGTTGTCAAGAATGTTGATAATTTTGTTACCATTGGTCAAATTTGCTTATGTGCAAGTTTTTAATAAGAATCTATTCATGGATTAAAGGTAAAAAAGGTTTTAAAAAATCATAAAAAATTAATCAATCCAAAATAATTCTCAATAACAACTCATAAGTCTCAAATTTTTGACATAGGTTTCTTTTATTCCTCTGACTAGCTATTTGCAAGCTATCGAAGGCAATTTTCAAATGCTCAGTACATGAAGGTGAAGAATATTTGGATCAAAAATTCTTAGAGATATTATTAGGAATATATTAAATAAATATTAAATTCATTTTTTTGGGTTAAAATGTATTAACTTTATGAACAATTGTTAAGAAGAATAGGTTCTCTAAAACCCTTCTTAAACCCTCATTTGCTCAGTTCTAAAGTAGTATGTTTATATTTTTGAGTTATTTGTTGAAAAAAAAACATGGAATGAGATATTATTTGGAATATAATAAATTTATATACCTTATTAAATCATTTTTTTTGAAAATAATGGATAAAGACAAAGTATCAAGTATAAGGGTTTTAAACAAGTAAGAGAGATAGTCATAAAAGTCAAGTTTTGAGTGGTTTAAGTGATTGTTTGAGCACATAAAATTATTTAAATGATAATAGGGGTTATTAAAGGTGATATTTAAAAAAAAATTCATATTTATGTCTCATAAAAATCAATAAAATGGTAAAAAATATACCTATAGGCATTCATAAATGAAATTGGGCAAGCTAATCAACACCAAAAAGTGTATATTTTGAATTTTTTTTCAATGAAAACTCTTGAAATTTTACATATTTGTCTATTTTTATGTAATTGAATATTTAAAATTAGTTTTCAGTTATTAATATACCTTAATATAGAAAAAAATTCAAATATAGAGGTCTGGTCATGAAGGGAATGAAGGTTTCTTCACCTTTTTGCTCACAAATAGTGTTGGAAATGGGTGTTTCAGGTCCCTCAAATGAAAAAAATTGATTTGAGAGTGTGTATAATTAATTTTAAGGTTTAAATAATTTATAATTAAATTAAAACCAATTCAAAATAGGCTCATCATATTGAAAAACATCTTCAAGTCATCCCTAGGTCATCAAGTAGGCACTTTTTTGTGAATTTTTCTTAGGGAGTTTGGTAAAACGTTTTAGAGATTTTAAAACTTTTATAGGTATAAAAAATTGAGAAAAATATAAAAATAATATTAGGAGTGTTTTTTCAGGCCTGGAACTCATTTTAGACCCCCTAATCCAAATCAAGTTATCTTGAGAACAAGAGAGCATATGAGAGTATAAAATGGTGTTTTTCAGAGTTGTACATGGAGTTTGGAGCTAAAATTTTGTTTTAAGGTCTGTGAAACCATGGTTATAATTTTATAATAATATATTTTCTCCTTATATATTCCAATAATGAATATCCATCAAGTTTATGGCTCTGATAGTGTATTCAAGAAGCTTGTCAAAGTTTCACAAGATAAACATATGGAAGAAGAACTAGTTTGGAAGGTTGCTTTGGTAATCATCAAGTGAATAATTATAAATAATAGTAAATGGTTAAATCCATATTAAACCATATATATAAATTGGGAACCCAATTTTTCACTAATTTTAGCAACTACAAGCCAATTTTAAAGACTCTTCAATTAATCCTACAAAAGCGGAGTTTCAAAACATGCAAAGGTGGATAAGTGGAGTTAAGGTCATGATAAAATTTAGATATATATTTTTAGACAAGATATACCTCTAAAAAATTCAAATGCATCCCACTTATACTACACCCCCTTTGGGCTATTTTTAGAAGATACCTGAGGCCAAACATGCATTCAAGTTACATACAAGATAACTCAAGTTGAACTCTAGGTGTGAATTCATGATAAGTCCAGTAAACTCAAGATGAAAGTGAAGGTAAATAAAGTATAAATTTAATATTAATTAAATACCAAGAAGATCTAACTAAAATATCAGAAAGAGTTAATTAAAGAAGATCAAAAGTTGCATACAAGATTACAGGGAGTTAACTCAGGATTCAAGATACATGAATAACCCTTTAAATTTTCAAATATCCCTCTCTCCCATAGCATTCCATTTTAAAATATTTTTTTTAAAAAATCCAATATGTTACATTAATTATAACTCAATTTTGAGTTGAATTTGGAGTTAAATTAACTAACATGTGGAACTTTTTCCTATTTTTAGAGCTTCTTGTCTTCTCTATCTCTTATTATTTTATATATGTACATTAATTTTTTAATGATTATGGGGAGATTATGAATTTTTATTACTATAAATATACCAAAATTTGTACTGCCTCACCTTTGAAGCAATAAAGAGCATATTTTTTCCTCCATCTTCAAGTTGTTCATGAATTGTGCTCTTAATTAATTGATAAAACTTAGTGAATGATTATTTTTCCTATGTTTATGTATGAATATCTCAAATTTATCTAGAAAATTAACATTCATTCAGGTCATATAAAGTCTCTAAGTTTAATTCTACCTAATTTGGAAGTGAATTCAACCATTGTTCATTCCTTCAAAGCTAGTGTATGTGTTTGTCAAGACATTTGCATGAAATACTTATGCAAGAGTCATTGTATGAAGATAAATTGAATGTATGAAAGTTATTTAACTTATAAAGTGTGTCAAGTTTAGGTATAATTTACTTTTATTTTGGTGCATCACCCTAATTTTTCATTTTTTATTTCTATTTTTAGTTTTAGTATAGCTTCTTCCACCCTTTTCCTAGTCAATAAAACACATAATTATATAATTTAGATAGAATTAGGTGAGTGAAAAAAAGGGAAAAAACCATTTATCTAGATACTATCTCAAATTATAAGGTCCCACACTATGGATATTTTCCATTGTATCAATGAAAGTGAGAACAGGCACACATTCTCAGCAAGGGTGCACTTCTGAGTGATAACAAGAACACCAATTAGATTATAATAGTTATACATGCCTCTACCTACTCATTATACTTACACTCCTCCAATTATGTATTCAAACTATACTTTAGATCTTAATATCCTTTCATTGTAATATAAGTTGGCTCACATTGAACAATTCATTTCTCATGCTAGCCCTTCCATGGATTCATGTTCCTTGTTACATAACCCTTTGGCACCTGCAATTACATCTTATTCATATAAAATTAGATTTGTGAATCTAAAGATTAATCTTTATGAAGTCAAAGGTGATCCTAAATAGCATTTATGTGCCTTCCATGCAACTTGCCTAGACTATTTGAATAATGATAAATTGTTGATAAAGCTTTTTCCAAGAAGTCTAAAATAATATGCTCTTATATGATTCTATCATCTTCCTCTTCAATCACTAAAGGATTTAAATTCTTTGGAAAATTGTTTTTTGACACAATGTTCTATAAAAATTAGTGAAAAGTTACCATATGCTCAAATTTCAAAGCTCAAACAAGGGTCTAATGAAATAATCAATGAATATGTTTTAGGGTACAAGACTATGCTTTCCAAAATGAAAAATTGAATGGTTGATAATGAGATTCAAGATATTTTTACAAAATGTTTATTATTTGATCTCCAAGAGTCCATTATGTTTTAAAAGTTTAACTCCTTTTTTGAACTAAGATATGTAGTTAAAGAGTGAAATGTCAAGTTACTTACTTTGAATAAGCTTAACTATGTTTCAGATGTTCCTTATACTTCAAATGTCAAGTTTAAAAGCAAGACAAATTATAAAAGTAAATGAACTAAAATCAAGAATGAATTAAAATTTATAGTTAATGAAATATCACATCCAACTTAAAAGTTTCAATTAGAAGCTCTTTCAAGGAGGCAATAATTCTTTCTTGTACAACACACCCCAATTTTAGTAAAATCATGGTATATCTTTTTGTTTTTATTATGGTCTCACTTGTTGTGATCTAGTTTGGGTTTACTAGGATTTTAAATGGCTAGTTACTTTATAACATGTAGTCATAATTTCTTATTATCTAAATTTGATAATGAAATCAAGTCTTGTAAATTAATTCATTGTCTCAGGTGAACTTGACATAAAACAAGACCTTGGTAGGTATTTCATCTCACTTTGATAAGTTGAATGATCTTATAGATCACTTATTTGGGAATATTGACATGTTTTCAGTGAAAATACAGGTCTCAAAAGTCACATTATTGCATTAACCATGTATGAGTGAATAATTTTTTTTATAACACTTATCCAAGAAGTGAAGAATTTGTATTATTTAATCTACTTTTTTGTAAGTTGGCCTAGTTTTATGACTAGGTGCATATGGAATAAACATGTTATTTGTGTAAAACCACACCTAAGAAGTGGTCCCATTATGTAAACCATTAAAATGATAAACTTTCATATTTTATACTTGGTCTGAAATTGTGTTTTTCACCATCATTTTTCAAGTATGAGCAATGTGTGGAGCATAAAATAGTCATGTTATTTGTGTAGGTAGTGCATGTAAATAATGAAACTTGCAAGGTAATAGTGTTCAATTGGATCCAAAAGTGCATAAAGTGTGAAATACATAGTGGGCTAAAAAATTCAAGATGATATTTTTTTATTCCTAAGGCCTCAAAGAGGGCCATGTGGTCAAGGTCTAATGTTTGGTAAAGTCATTTATCCTTGGAAATCTATGAAGTTAAATTTTATTTTTTTTCAAATAGATACAAAAATGTTTGAACATTACCAAGTGTAAGTGGTTTTGGACCTTGTGCTAAAAGGAAAATAAGCAAGAAAATTGGGTGAATTTGTTTATTTTAGAACCAATTAAAATTTAAAAGAAGTGAAGTTCATTTTTATAAAATAACCAAGAAAATGAATCAAACATTACCCATTATGCATGTGAACAAGTGCAATGTTTTGAGTGATTATTAATTTAGGATAAACATGTATGGAAAGATATTAAATGTACCTCCCATTTAAGACTTTAGTTCTTAATTTTTGGCCTAAAATCATAAATGTAACTCAATGCATAGGTGCTTATAACTTTGGATTCAATGTTCCAATTTCTAAGACATTAGTGGTATTGACATGATGATGTTAGTGGATTCACGATGGTATGGGTCCTATAATAAAAAGTGAAACTTGTAAAATATATTATTTTTATGATTAATTATGTTTATTTTAAATGTCACATTTATGTTATTCTTACTTATTTTTAGCTAAAATGTGAGATTTATTATTTATTTTTATAGGATCAAATTATGAGTTACACTCAATCAAGAGAGGATTATTCTCATAAATGAAAAAAATATAAATACCCAATCAATGAAAGCTAAAAAATAGTGTCAAAACACATGGGAGAGATATACATGCAACACAATTTATGTAGAAACAAAGTGCTAGTCAGGTTTTTAACCATATCTTTCAAACTAATTCTCCATTTTACATGTCATTTTTGGCATTGTATAGATGGTTATACCATTTTTTTATTAGTGTTAGTCTTTATTGGGATAATTTAAATATCTTAAACTTATCATAATTTTCATGGCATAGTTTAATTGATGATTTCTTGGGTAAAAAGGGAGTACACTATTCATGACGAGTTTGCCAACAACTAGGTGGATACCATTAACATTTTTGGGCACTAGTGTTGGGAGATGCCTCTCTTATTTTAAATCCACTCCTTGGTGGTATAATTACATTGAATATCAAAAACCTATTTTTGAGTGAAATACTATTAGTCAATATATTGAATTGCTATATAAGATCAACTCTTTGTTATAAAAGGGGCTAATTCATTAGATTTAAAAAGTAGCATAGAAGACCTAACTAATATATTTTATGAATTTTATTGATTTATTATTTTTTGTGTGTGGTAAATTCTATCCATAGGTACTAATATGTATTTATTTGATTGTAACCAATCCATACATTATGTTTCTTAAATAACCATAAATTAATAGAAGATGCGAATAATTTTGATCATTTTCCTATGCATATATATAGTGGTTATTTTATTCTCTTACATTACTATTTAAACTCAAAATTTATAAATATATCAACTAATGTTTTATGGTTACTGATTAGGTAGGATGTTAATTTTCATGGTTCCATTCAATCAGACAAATTAGATCTTAATTCGATACAAATCTAGTTAATTTATTTTCTATAATCACCATCTTTTAATATTTTTATGGATCAATTAGAGTATGTAATTTAAATATGATTAAATCTATGTAAATAATATTTATTTTGATTGAAAACCATATTTTCATTATTGTTTATGAATAGTTGAATTTACATATGCAATGAACATGTAATAAGTTAGTCATTTCTTCATGCCAAATCCATATTTGTTGATTTCCTAGGAAATAAAACCAATGATCTACATCATATTTACTTTATCTAAATTCATTAAAAAAAATCCCATTAAAATGGAATAGTTTCACATCAACTACTGGGTTATCCTACATACCAATACTTGGTAGTAATAGATTTTTGGGAGATCTTTAGATTTCCTTTTAGGAGAGATTGGGAAGGTTCTTGCTTTTCCTGATTTGGTGTGACAAATAACCCATCAATAATGTTTTTCAAAGTTACCATAACATCCTCATTTTTGTTAAAAAAATCACTATAAATAAATTTAATCACTCTTCCTCCAACAATGGAGATAAATAAGTATAGACTACAATCTATAAATTTTGATGGATATGCATATTTTAATTATCATAGATGTATTACGGATTATACAAATATATTTTTCAATTAATATTCATATTCAAGATCCCATTGATGAGAATATCAATGATTGGTACAATATTGGTATAACTATTTAAAATACTAATACATAATCAAATTATAATGCAAAGATCAAAATTTACAAAGGTCCTTTTCTAAACCACTAAAAACATAACAAGGATAATTAATAAGCATATTACACATATAATCATCATCCTCCTCCTTATACATATGGAAATCCACTTTATATAATTATTTATACAATTACAAGTAAAAAGATATCATGTCCTATGCTGACATTTGATGATAACAATTTTTTATGATGATTGAGTTAGACATGCACTTCTTATTCAAGTACATGTTAATAATCAATCCATCCATAGTGTAATGATAGAAAGTAGGTCAAGTGAAAATGTGTGTACCATAACACTCCTTTATTATCTTGTATATACATAGAAATATCTATATGATAATTATATATTTGTCATATAATTTTATGGTCATACATATGATACTCTATTGACGCATGTAAGTGTATAAGAAACTAATTTTTTGATCATGTTTACATTTTTATTTACTCAAATATCAAACATAGGTCCATTATTGATGAAAACCAATCTAATTATTGGTTTTAACACAGTCATAATATCCATGAAAATCTATAAATTGCTTGATCTTGCTTCATAATCACTAGTCCATCTTCGATATCTGTATTAGGCCATAAGAGACCTATTATGCATATAAAACATGTGATATCTAAGAATGTATTATATATGATTATCATCCATGTAAAAAAAATGAACATTTCCATGGAATGATCCTACAATAAGGTCAGCAAGTTTTAAAAATATTGACCAAAGGTCTTGTTTAAACTTTAATGGTGATAGAGCCTTGTCCTTAACCATCTTGCTTGTATGACTATGCCTATTATTGATCAATATCTAATGGTGATATGGATATTTAACATTTTTTTCACCTAGGTTAAAAATTGGTTCATCTAACTTTAATGGAAGCTCTTTTATATTTTCCCTTGGCTCTAATTTTTCACTTTATGCATGACTTAGGTCACTCTATGCTTGAATTCTTCATCAATAATTAGACTAATTGAGATGAGTGTAGTGGGATCATTGATTATACTTCCCAATATATGTTCCATCTTATTTTTCAACTACTTGTCATCCTCATAAAGGTTTTCTAGGTCCTTGGACCATTTATCTAGAATCTTGATTTTATCTATCAATAACCCCATGGCCATGTTTAGATGAGCCAAGATAATTATTTTTAAATCAAGAATTCAATCCTCTATTAGGATGTTGATCAAATCCTTTCCTTTGCCTCTTGAGTTTTTCCATTGGTGAACTAGGTTCATGGTTGTAGTACCTTGATAGCTCAATACACTCTGTCTAGACTTTATTGAATTTAAATAATTAAACATGCCAAATTAAGTATCTTCAAACATTTTGATCATTGCATTTGGAATTGATAAGATAGTTTATTATTTGAAGTTTTTATTTTGCTGTTGTATACCTTTGATGATTTCTTACAATGGGTTAGTTAATCTTGGGCTAATTCTAATGGATCCTCTTCAAATATAATATTTTATCTAGGATTTGGTGTTCCTACTTGGGTTAAACTGGACAAAGGTTCCACCTTTCTATAGGTAATTTCTTCACCACCCTAGATGATATTTTTCTGAGTCATCCTCATCAAGCTAGAAGTCTTTGGGTCAAACTTGACTCCAAATTTGGACTGAGTTACTTGAGGAGCTGGGATCTCTACTTGTGCTTGAATTGATTGACCTAGATTAGCTAATATTATTTCATCTTCTTGTTTTAGAGCCACAATACATGGCTTCATTTCTTCATCCAGGGATATTGTTGGCTTGCATCATAGCCCAAGGATGATGTCTAGTAGGGATTTTCTATAATCTAGGTCCATAAATGAACCATTATGGAATAAATGGACCATATATAAAGTTTTATTCACTAAATATATTGAATTCACCCAAAGGAGGAGTGAAATTCACTTTGGGTTTATTGGCTCTAGGAACAATAACCAACTCAACCTTCCATTTAGGGGTGTCCATAAGAACTAGGTCCAATACTATCTTCCCTTTTTCTTCCTTGGTCTCTTCAACCTTTATTTCTTCATCATCAAATTCATATGAAATGGATACCATTTTCAAGGCATCCTCTATATATTCATTAGGTTTTATGGCTACCATGTGAATTTGTTCTAAAGGTGATCCTTGCTCCTCCACTTAAGTTGAAGAAGATGTAATTTCATTAGGCTTTATTTCCTCTAGTCTCTACTCAATATGTGGCTCAGGTTTGTGCTTTTATTGTGGTTGGTCTGATGGAGATATACTAGATGTATTAATTAACAAATGATACTACCTAGGCCTTAATTTTCATCTATCATACCCTTTCTAGTTACTCTCTAGTCTAAGCTAAGGTCTAAGGTTATGCACTTTCAATCTCCTAGTGACCTTGGAGTATGAAGATGATTTTGTTTATATAGGGTCAAATGCACTAGGTTGATAATCATAAGGCACATTTATTCCCTTAATCTTGAAATGTTCCTTAACCCTCAAACAAGGGTCCCATTACCTGAGTTCATCTATTTGAAAATTGAAAGATGTTCTATGATTGGAAATTACTTCAATGTTCTCCCATTGTTTGAATATGGTTTTTCCAATATTTATGGGGAAGTTGTGGAGGAGGACCTCTTTATTGGTCTTATAGAGAACATCTATACCATGAAATAGTTGATATGCCACCTCTTTCTCTACTAGCACAAATATGTAGCCTACGAGGAGTGCACTAGATTCCCTTAATTCTAATTATTATACAATCTATATATAATTAGATATCTCCCATAGCTTCAACATAGTGATTAGTGGCTTGAATCTCTCCATGGGATGAGTAGTTATGGATTTACTAAAGGATGGGTAGACATAATCATAGATGAATTTAATGTGATCCCTATACTTGAGTATGTGAAGATTGAAGTAATATTGTGAAATATTTTGTGTCCCATTGGGTGACCATTCCCTCTAGTTTGGGATCTTGGTTGTAGAACAAAGATCATCTAAGAGGTATGACATCATATAGAATTAAGTTTTCTTCTTGTTCTTGATTACAAAGATCTAAATACTCAATAATATGCTTATTATTTCACCTAGAGGGGGAGTAATCTACTTTTTAATAATGAAATTGACAATTGGCACCCATATTAGGTCTACATAAGTAGTGGTTGCATTCTCACACAACCTATTCAACATTGTCATAATCATTCTAATCCTAGGTCTAAATTGGCTAATGGGAATGTTTTTATTGAATTCTGAAAAGAATTGGGTCCTAGAATATAGCCACATGTTGAGGATTTTTGTAAATCATTCTCTTTGGCATAGGAATTGGTAGAAGGTAGGTCAATTTGAGATTTGGGTAGTTTATATTAGTTTTTATAAGCTACATTAGAGATATAAGCTACCTTATTTTGAGTATGTCCATTAATTATCATACCTTTATCTATTTTAATATCCTTAAAAATGGAATCAAGGATATCACCATAGTGGAGTACCTCAAGTTTTGCCATTATATAATATAGACCCATCATTTGAATTGTAATTATGTCATAGTATAGCCTCTTGGCAAACACATTCTTCTCCTCCTCTCTGATGATGGCAGGCTAGTTTTCAATTGTTTAGAATAGCTTTGATGAGTTAATCTCTCTAGTGTTTAAAGCCAAAGCATCAAACTTAGTATCTTTGAAAACCCTTGCCTCAACATCTTTGGTCAAGTGTAATTTGACATCTTCCTTAGAAACACCCTTCTGAGATAACATTACTATGAATTTCATTAAATTTCTCACAAGTGGACTATAATTCAATTTTATATAGAATTATCCTTGAATAAGTGATAAATTAATGTTTTTTGTCTTGATTATAGTGAAAATAGGATCAAATTAGGGCTTTGTATATGCTAAGGTTTTTTGAAGTTTAAGCAGGTTCACATAGAGTTTTAATGGTGACAATCTATTCTAACTATGTATGCTTTATGGTTTATATTACCTTTAGATCTTGTATTTATACCTTTGCCTTTTTGGGTCCATGAGATATCTTAATCTAACTTGGTGCTTATGTGGCTCCATCATGTCACACAACTCATTAATGTTTAAAAAGTGACCATTTATCCTTTAAGACATGTGTCAACACTTCATTGGGTATGGAATCATTGAAAAGTATCCTTTATTTCACACCATTGATTTAAATTTGAGAGGTCAAGCACTATTGGTTGATCTTTGTACTTGGAATCCAAGATTTTTCCATTTATCACTTCCATAGGCCTTATCCATGCTTTTAGATATCATATTTTTTTTGAGCTAATGTCTTTACATCACGTGGTAGCTCCTCATTCATCTTGAGTTCTTTGACAAGTAAAATTTCATTTCACACCATTGGATCTTGGTATCATGGATCAAAATGTATTGTCAATCTTGATCCTTTGGGTTATATCATTTTCTTCATGCATCATTGATTTCTTGACTTAGTTTATATGATGATGACACTTATCACCTTCTCACTCTTCCTAGGGCTTCATTAAATTTTTGACTTAATGTTCACTATTGATTAGAATGTGTACGCTCAGATGCATATCATCAATCTTTAGGATAATGCTCAATATTTAATTTGTGATTCATGGGAATGACACTTGTCATCTCCATTCTTGTTTGCAAGGAATTTTTACTTTTCAACTTCCATCTCACACCATTAGATTTTGGATTCCCATTTTAATGTGCTCATTTGGATTTTGATTTGTGTAATCAAATTTGATTGGCTCCTGAGGACAATGAAAATGATTAAGTTAAAACATGGGAACATATGGAACTTAGGATAAATTCATTAACATAAGATTTTGGTCACATTAATAAATTTGATTGAGAACCTTAGCATAAGATTTTAGACTAAGTGTAAAATATAATAAATGACCTTGAATTTAATTAGTCTATGCAGATAATAAAAGAATTAAGGGGATCTTAGGACATAAATAACTTAGCATTAAATTTTATGACTAAGGTTTTATTCATGTTAATAAACATGACCAAAATATTAGAAAAAAATAGAATCTAAGTTTAAAAAAAATAAAAAGTGTTCCCACACAATTTTAAATAAAGTGAACCCATGTAAATTTTGAACTCAAATTAAAAGGTCCTAGGCTAAAATACATTAGACTAGGGTTTTTTAGATGCTAAAAATTAAATCCAATTAAACAATTGAAGACCAAATATTAATCAAAGGGTCAATTTAACATTAAAACTAAAAACCCCAGACATTGTTCATAATATTGATACTCTATTAAACTTGCAACCTGAAAACACAAAAGACAACCATTAGTAAAATTAGGCAAAATAAGACAAGGATCACACAAGAATATACAAATATGCTAGTCCCACCATGGTGTGGATGATATTTAAATAAAGATGATGTGTTAACATGCTAATGGCAATCTAATCAAGTGAATTTTAAATTCAAGATACACATTTGAAAAATTTGAACAAAAGTCCCCATTTTTCAAAAATGGGGGTATGTTGGCCTCAACAAATGACAACTTCTGGGGGAAACATAATAATATGTTAGAATTTAGAGACTTTGGTTTAGACCAATAACTAGGCTACTTATTCCACTTGATTAGGTATCATTATTAAGACTAGGCCATAGCTAAAATAAGTGTCACATATGTATAATTAGGATAAAGCATTAAAACATAGACATGATGTGTGTGTGATTTGATTCCACTTATTAATTTCTATAGGATTTAGAGAATAATTTCTAGATTTCATGACCTTAACCATTAAAATTAACTTATAGAATATTTAGATGTTCATTAAGAATCATGATTTAGCTTAGGGAAGGATTGGGAATTGCTCTACTATCATCTAGGCATCCATAAACCTGATAGATATACCTTTGGATCCACTCAAGGCCTTGCTCCACTACTAGCCAAGCATCCATAGCCCCAGTAGAGATTATCAAAATCACCTTTGCTTAGAAAGATTTTGAATTTTGTAATAAATATCTTATTTTTGTATTTTTAAGATATGTTTTTATTTCTAAAAAAGGTTAGGAACCATATTATCTAGGTTTTGGGATTTGGTCAAATGTTTGATCTTTAGACAATCATTCTTGGTTGTCAACTTTATCCCAGATAATTAATGTTTTTTTTAAGTGCAAACATGACTTTGTCTTAATAGTTTAAAATTTCATCCTACATATGTAATCCTTATTAGAATCATAGTTGGATCAAGAACAAGGTTTATGTTTTTAAGAACAACCAATATAGATACCATCCCTTACCAATTTCTAAAAACTATAACATTAAGCTCATATTTCAAGATACATGATCAACTATTTGGAAAAGTCATGCCTGCATTCATGATTTATTGACCTTTGAGAAATTACATGTATTAGAGCTTGAGGACTGTCTTGAAAAAGACTTATTGAAATTAGGGAAAAAATAGAAGGAAAGAAACACATAAAAAGGACCAAAACAAACAAAAAACAAAAGAAACAACAAGCAAAATAATATTTACATGCACTATTTACAAATAAAGAACAAGAAGGAAAGAAATAAGAAATAAAATAATACAGGCCTACACTAAATCTAACCAGTCTTATAGGTTAATCCATGTGGACTTAGGGTGGAATAGCAGTGAAATAATGCTTGAGATATTTCCCATTTGTTGGCAATGTAAACTCTGCTCCTTGCAAGACCTTGAACTTGAAGGTGTTATTTCCTAGTATCTCAATAATTTGATAGGGACCAATCCTCAAAGGTGTGAATTTTCCATGCTTTACCTTAGGTTCAAATGCTTTGTCCCAAAGAAGAACCAAGTCTCCTTGTCTGAACACCTAAATTTTGGAATGTTTATCAAACTATCTCTTCACTATGGTTTGATGTTTACTGAAATTGGCAAAATTTTCCTCTCTTACATCTTCCATTTGAATAATATTAAGTAACGTAGAAATTTCAAACTCTTGATCTTCTCCTTCCATGTATTCTTGCATAAACTTATAAGTTGTCAACTTGAGAGTGATGGGGAATACATGTTCTTGACATACACAAGCAAAAATGGTGATGCCTTTAGAGCTTGCTTGACTCTTTTTGTATCATCCCAAAGGGTATAATTGAGTAACTTGTGCTAGGTTCATGGTTTGTCAATAATAGACTTCCTGATAGCCTTCATCAATTTTTTTTAGATGACTCAGAAACCCCATTGGCTTGGGGTTAATGGTTTGATGAAAATTTGAGAATAATGTTGTTATCATATGCCCACTCAATCATCTCAATGGATATAAAATTAGATCTATTATCACAAAATAGAGATATTGGTGTTCCAATATAGTATATATATTCTATTCCAATAAATTTATCACATCTTCTATCTTGCATTACTTGGTTTATATTACTTATGTCCATTTGGTGTAGTATTCAATAATAGTGAGCATATACTTATGTTCTTCTAAAGAATTGGGGTTGATTACCCCCACAAAATCTAATCCACATTGAGCAAAGGGTTTATTAATCACCACTAGATTCAATGGCATGTATACCTTGGGTTCTTTAGTATTAAAAATTTGGCATTTATGACATTATCTCACATGCTTGTGAGCATCTTTGAATATAGTAGGCCAATAATAACCAACCCTCTGGATCTTATATGTTATTGTCCTTCTACATGGGTGTACACTTCCCATCTTTTCAAGGAATTTAATCAAGATCTTTGATGCTTCCTATTTAAAAACACATATAAGGTATATCCCTTTATATATTTTTTTGAAAATTACTCCATATTTGATTAGGAAATGAGCTACCTTAGGCTTTAAGGCTCTCCTTTTCTCTTGAGTCAACCCTGTAGGACAAGTTATATTGATTAGTAGATGAACAATGGCATCATACCAATCATTGGGTTGAAAACTCTATTGATCCACCTACATGACACTTAACTTGGGATTAGTATTGTCAATTAATTGAATTTACCCTTGGCATCTTAATTTATAGATCATATTATTAAAGTATGTACATCCATTTACCACTTATTTCCCCTAATTCACATTGGCTAAGCATAATATTAGTGCCAAGATCTGGTAGTATTACATGCACTGTATTTCTAAGAATATAATGCCTAAATTTCTTCATTGCCTTAACTAAAGCACATTCCTTCTTTTCAATCAAGGAATAGTTTAAATAATTTAAAAAAAATTGGTACTCATGAATACAATAGGATGATCACATCCATCTATTTTATGAGTCATAAAAACTACAATTGTATGGTCAGAAGAAAAATAATAAAGATAGAAATATTTTGAAAAATCAAGGCTTATCAGTACTAGTTCTTGTATTATTTCTTCTTTTATGTCCTTTAAGGCCTTTTTGGTTCTTCATTTCATGTTATTTTGGCATCTTTCTTCAGCATATCATTTAATGGTATCATAATTTCTGAAAAACTAAAAATAAACTTTCTTACAAAGTTAATTTTCTCAAAGAAAGATTTCAATTCTTTTTTGATATTAGGAGGTTTTATTTTTTATATAGAATCTACTCTATTAGGGTCTATAGAAGTCCCCTATTTAGTTATAACATGTCTTAATAATTTTCCCTCAGTGACAAAAAATGTTTTTCTTAGGATTGAGAGAAATTTCATACCTTCTACACCTTTCAAATACCTATTTCAAGTGCATGATATGATCCTCCCTATTATTAGAAAATATAGTCAAATCATCCATGTAAATGATAATGCACTTATCTATCAGTCCTTGGAAAACATGATCCAATGTTTTTTGAAAGGTTACACATACATTTATTAGCCAAAAGGGCATTATTTTATAGGAAAAAGTACCCCACTTAGTAGTGAATGTAGTCTTTAATCTATCTTCCTTGTTCACAAGCACTTGGTTATAACCTGAATATCCATTAATAAAAGACATCATTGTAGAACCACTAACAATTTGATAACTTTATCAAGAGAGGCAAAGGATAATTATCTTTTTTAGAACATATATTTATATTTGTAAAGTCTATGAACAATATAATTTCCCCATTTTTCTTCTTGACTAGCACTAAGTTAGATACCCAAGTGGAGTTTCTAATGAGAAACACTATCTTTGCATCTAGCAGCTTCATAACCTCCTTGTATATCAAAGGTTCTAGGATAGGGTTGACATGTATTTGATTTTTCCTAAAAAATATTGCAAGCTTCCTTTAGAGGAATGGTTTTCATTCTGAATCTAGGATAAAAGTCCTTAAGTCCTCATATTACCATGCTATAACATCTTTAAACCTAAACAATTAATGTTTATATTTTATTAGCTCTTCACTAGTGCATGTTATACCAATATTTACTAACTAAGGTTGACCTTGTGTTCCTAGGTCAACTACATGGTAATCTTTCCTACTTACCTTGAGAAATTTGACAGTGTCAACCAATTTATCTATTTCAAATAATATTTCTAGTTTAATCATTCCCTTGGGAATTTTATTTTCACTTAATTACATAATTTTGTCATCAATGTTGTCTTTATCAAGATCATTTTCATTGGCCTCATCAATTATGTGAGCCTTAGATACTCCTAAACTATTCATGAAGTCTAAAATCTATTGGTCATCACTAAATACCTATAAATGGTTTATATTATCAGGGACTAAGGGACATGGATCTAACTCAACACTAAGGTTTCTAAGTTTAGAGTTTTGATTAGGCATGATACTAGATGCAACTGAGGTTAGATCATCAACAAGCTTATTTTCTCTCCTAGGAATGTATACAATGTTGAAAGCATAAAAATAGTATATAAAGTCCCAAAATATAAACTTATATTTCTTAGGGTAAGATATTTTGCACTGGTACTTCTAATTTGATTAACTACTAGCTCAAAGTCACCATGAACCAATAGTTCTTTGACCTTCTTCTTGATGGAAAAATGTAAACCTAAGATTAGCCTCATACTCTAATAGGATGTTAGTACATGAAAATTGAAGTCTATAAGAAACTAATTCCTTTCCAATATGATCAATTACAATAATTCCTATACTAAAACTAGACTTACACCTTACACCATAAAAAAATAGTTTCCATATCCCAAGCATAACATGAGTATATTTAGAGTCATATACCTTAGAGGTGTTAAGAGCGTAAACTCCCAACTTAAAATTGGCCATGTTGACCCTTTAATTTACAATATTGTACTCAGTGATCATATGTTTCATTTTGGGTTATATTTTAATTTGAATCTAAATTTAGAACTCCCTTCCATGGAATCCACATGTGGGAATTGTCAATAGACATGTAACCATTTAAGGATCTTGTCCAATCTCTACTGAGTAGCATTCTATAAGCATCAAGAATATCCACCACTTAGATGTATATAAATTATTATGTCATTGGCTTAGCTATAGGTTGCATGTGAACATTCAATAATTATCCAATTACTTTCACCTTGGATTTATCTGATTGAGTAATAACCATATCAAATTTAATTGGAGTCAAACCTAGTTGCTCACAAATACCTTTAGGCATGATATTAGCAGAAGCACATAAATATAGAAAATAATTATGTAAATTCTTACAATTTTTTTTGATTGTATGCAAGAAAGGTGGAACATCTACCTTATTATTATACATAGAAACATTAGCATTTGCATCCTTGGGTAACTTACGAGGATTCTTAGATATAGATTCAAGTAAAAAATTCCTAGGATTAGTTATTTATGTCAGCTCATGTAGTATGATTTTGGCCTTTATCCTTTTCATGTCCTCAACTATATTGTACCCACACCTAGTATATGTACTAGATTAATCAACATTATGTTTATAAGTACTTCCCTTTGGAGGCTTAGGATTATTATCAGCTATGGGATTTGGAGGAGTGTTAAAATTATTTGGTGGAGTTGAAGTTATCAAAGTTTACTTCTGATCCCTATTACTTAGAGGATAGGTCTTATTAAAATATTATTGAAAGGCATGGACCTCCTCAGGAGTATCCTTAGGCTCATTCTCTTCTTGAAAATGGAAATCAAAGTTTTCCACCAACAAGGTTGTATCTATAGATTTAGATGACCTTAAATAACTATAGGTACCTATAGAATTATCTATGTTAGACACTCCTTTATATGTATCCAATTAATCTTGAAATAACTCAAAAGCATTAAAAATTTCAATATGTTCTAACTCACTATGCTTTGAATTATTGTGAACCATGCAATATTTAGTTAGAGCAACATCACAAATATTAATCTCAAGATTTCTCTTACTTAATTATGACTCATTATTTTTATTGTTTTTACTTTTACCATTTTGAAATTGGTTATTAGGTCTATTGAACCTTTGATATGAAAAATTCCTATTGGATCTTTCCCAAGTATTGCCTACTTGTTTTTATAACTAGAGGAAATTAGTACTCGACTTTTTAACCATTTTGAGTATGGATTCATTCTAATTCATTGGTGCCTCTAAGTTGTGAACTTGAGTATTACTATTAGTTATTGGCATCAAATATCTTTGGTCTTATGAATGAAATATATTTGTAGCATTATTCAAGAATCTTATATTTTGGCTAGGATGAGCATGACTTAAGGGATATTGGCTCAAGACTAGTGTCTAGTTTAGGGTAGGCACATTCTAATTGGTATTAGGAATGAAATTTAGTGTAAAAAAATTAGGATTAACATAGAGGATGACATACATAAGTTGAACTTGAGTCTACAACTGATCATTGATTATTAAAACATTAGCATAGGCTAGGGACATTGTGTTTATGACTCCAATAGAACTTTTAAGAAACACAAAAGTCACGGGGTCCAAAGCATCCTTGTAGATTTCTAAATCCAAACCCTCATCAGGTTTGTAAGGAGCTATGGTTCTATTAAACATCTTCTAAAATCTAGTTTTAAAGGCTCTAATGGTCTCACTATAATCTCTTTTAATAGTGGTGAATTATTGATAAATAATGCAAAGACTAATGATTTTACCAAATCGATCAATGAAAATTCTATTAAAATCATTCCAACTAGTGATATAGTTCTTTGTAAGGTTGAGAAACCACTCATATGCAACATATTTGAAAGTAAATGGAAACAATCTACATGATACATCTTCATAAACTACATTTAACAACTTTAAAACAACTTTGAAATATTTAATATGTTATTTAATTGTGAAAATACCATTAGGCCTGAAAGATGGAAAATATTTCTCAAGATTTTAGGGTGAGTTATGTACTTGACTAGGTACATTTATATAATATCCTCATAACAAAGCCATACCTTGATAAAGATTGAACATAGGAGTGCCACGAATAGGTGAAGTAGGCTGAGATTTAGAAACCCTTAACTTACCTTTGTCTACTCTCAATTTCCTATGACATTCTAATGAAATGAGAGGTAATCTTGATTTAGATCATGACCTAGTCCTGAATCTCAATAGTTCCAGCTTATAAACCTTGAGTCCTATCCAAAATATGACTTATAAATCTTATCTTTGCAAAGATGAATGATATTTAACTTAATTATTACAAATAATAGTCCAATTCTTACCTATGATTAGATTTACAAATTTAAGATTCCTAAGTTAGGCAATCTTTGCACAAATTTATATAAATCTCTTCAAAAGACAACTATCTTTGATTGAATAAGCTCAAAGATATATCTAAACTTGAGAATATCAATGATCTTTGCACATCTAAGTTCAAATAAACCTAAATTTATAAAAAATCAATTAATATTTGAACAAATTTTCCATGACTAATTTCAACAAGGAAGATTCATAAAGCTTAAGCTACCCTTGTAAATATTTACCATGAATTTTTAAAGAGTACCTATCTTTAGCTAAATGAGCCTATAGATTGGTCTAAAACCATGAATATCAATGATATTTACATAATTATGCTAAAATAAATAAAAGTATGTAAATAATTCACTGATATTTGAACAAAATTCATCAAAATTAGCAAATAAACCATAAACTTACAAAGATTTAGCTAAAACCCTCCTTCTAGCACTAGTGGAACATGTTTCCTATTTATGCATATAAGTGTATCATAAGTGGTTTTGAGTGTTTAAGAAACACTACTCATTTTTGAATTTAGATAATCCATTGCATGAGTTGTAGGTTATGATAATATTATTATCTTTAGTGTAATAATTATAGAATAAGTGAACTATTTCACAAAATTTATAATGTTTGGTTGTTGGGAGCAACCGTGGCTTGATAGCTAGTGAAAATGAGAGTAATATTGACTAAGTCAAATGAATTATGTCCAAGATCTAAATATAAGATCAAGATAAAACATATATTTATAATGAAGCTATTCTAAAGTGAATTTATCAAATAAAAATCAAAAGGGCAAGGCAGAGAAGGACTATAATGATATTGCTGATCTTTAACACAAATATTATGACAAAGTTCAAATATGATCTAAATATGCACTTAAAAACCATATATGAATTGAAACAAATTAATCTCAAATCACATCACACATTAGGCAAGAATATAAGGAAGTTAAGAATGTAAATAAGAACAATATTCACTTAAATATTTACCCCTGTAATGAAATAACATAAGCACATATACAAGAAGAGCATAGAAAACAAATTAGACCTAACAAATTTTAGTCAATCTAGCATTAGAAAAAATTAACAACTCTACATTTTAAAATTTCACATCAATAATTCATAAGAACCATTCAAATATAAATTCTAAACCAAACAAGTGAGAGAATAAACATGATAATAATTCACATAAACAAATGAGACAAACTTTTTAGAATTCTCTGCTTGCATTAAATTACTCCAAACTTAGCACAAGTTTTCTTTCTCAAAACTTCCTATTGTTTAAAATGGAAAATAATCCTGTATAGAAAGCTAAGGATTTATGTTAGTTAGTTATGTCAAATTACAATTCTAAAACTATCCTTTACAACTTTCTAGACATTTCCTAAAGAACTGACCTATAGGTGATGTGCTTTACAAGTTGCACATGTCTTTAAAAAAGATTATTACTTTTCAAAAAACATACATGTTTAGTTAAAAAAATAATATGCTTTAATCAACAAATTTAACTTTGAGTCCTTTTTTCTCTTAAGTCCCCTATTTTTTTTTAAGGATATTCATTGTTTTGCTATGTTGATCATCAATTAGCTTCAAATTGACAATAGGCTCCATGAAGAGTTTAGCTTCCTGATCTACCATGTTTATATTTTTATTATCCCTTTATAATTATTATTTTATGTTTCTAGCCTCTATAATCTTCTCATCTATATTAAATATCATGTCCATGTTCTTTGTGTTATTAGCTCCTGTCTTCCCTTGGATCTATTTTTTCACTTCATACCTGACTTGAGTGGATATATGCTTGAATTATTCATCATTAATTAGACCAATTGAGATAATTATAGTGTGATCCTTGATTATACTTCCTAATATATTCTATATCCTATTTTTTGATTTCTTTTCATCCTCATAAATTTTTTCTAGGTCCTTGGACTACTTGTCCAAACTCTTGATTTTATCTATCAATAACCCCATGATTGTGTTCATATGAGCCAAGATAATTGTTTTGAAATAATGAATTTGATCCTCTATGAGGATGTTGATCGAATCCTTTAATTTACCTCTTAAGTTATACCATTGGTGAAATAGGTTCATGGTTAGAGTACCTTGCTATCTCAATACACTCTATCTAGACTTTATTGACTTCATAGAATTAAACATGTCAAATAAAGTATCTTCAAACATTTTGATCATTACATCTAGAACTAATAAGATAGCTTTATCTCCCACATTTTTCTTTTATTGTTACATACATTTGATGATGCTTACAATTTTTCAATTTTCTCTTGGGATAATTCTAATAGATCCTCTTTAAATATAAGATTTTATCTAGGCTTTGGTGTTCCTACTTATGTCAAACTAGCCAAAGATTCCACCTTTCGATAGGTCATTTTTTCACCACCCTAGATGATATTTTTCTTAGTCACCCTCATAAAGCCAAAAATATTTGGGTCAAACTTGACTCTAAAGGATTGAGTCACATAAGGAGTTTAGATCTCTACTTGTGTTTAACTTAAATGATGTGGAATAGTATAGCCATAATCCATGGCTTCATTTCTTCATGCATAGGGATGTTTATGGCTTGCATCATATCCTAAGGATGATGTCTAGTAGGGATTTTATGTAATCTAGGTCCATTAATGAACCATTATAGAATAACTAGACCATATATCAAGTTTTATTTACTAAATATATTAACTTCACCCAAAGGAAGAGTGAAAATCACTTTTGGTTTCTTGGCTCTAGGAACAATAGCCAACTCAACCTTCATTTTAGAGGTGTCCACAAGAACTAGGTCCAATAATACCTTCCCCTTTTTCTTCCTTGGTCTCTTTAGCCTTTGTTTCTTCTTCATCAAATTCATATTTAATGGATAGAATTTTCTATACATCCTCTACATATTCATTGGGGTCTAGGGCTACCATGTGAATTTCCTCTAGAGGTGATCCTTGTTCCTCCACCTAAGCTAAAGAATAAGTAATCTCATTAGGTTTTATTTCCTATGGTCTCTACTCAATTTTTTCCATATATTTTTACTCTGCTTGTGGTTGAGGTGATGGAGATCTAGTGGATTTAATACTTAACAAATGATACTACCTAGACCCTAGTTTCCATCTATCATCCCTTTTCTGGTTCCTTTCCAATTTGGGTTCACGTCTAAGGTTATGTGCTTTCAATCTCCTGGTGACCTTAGAGTATGAAGAATATTTTATGTATATAAGATCAAAATAATTGGGTTGATGACCATAAGGAACATTTATTCCATTAATCTTGAAATTTTCCTTAACCCTCAGACAAGGGTCCCATTGCCTGAGTTCATCTATTTGCAAATTGAAAGATGTTTTGTGCTTGGAAGCTGATTTAATGTTCTCCCATTATTTGAATATGGTTTTCTTAATATTTATGGGGAAGTTGTGGAGTAGATCCTTTCTCTTGGTCTTGTATAGATCATATATACCATGAAACAACTAATATGCCATCTTTTACTCTGCTAGTTTGTCTAGCACATGGATAGGTAGCTTGAGAGTACATTGGGTTCCCTCAATTATGATTACTATATAATCTAGATATAACCAAATATCTCCCATAGCTTCAACATAATTCTTGATTCATGGGCTAACTCTCTCCATGGGATGATTAGTTATGGCTTTACTAAGGGCTAGATAAAAATAATCATAGATGAATTAAATGTGATCTCGATAATTTAATATGTGAAGCTTGGATTAATATTGTGAAATAATTTATGTACCATTGGGTGATCATTACCTCTAGTTTAGGATCTTGGTTATAACATATATAACATCTAAGAGTTATGACATAATATAAAATTGAGTTTTATTCTTGTTTTTAATTGTAAAGATCTACCCGCTTAATGATATGGTTATTATTTCACGTAGAGGGGGATTAATTTACTTTTGAACCATGAAATAAACATGGCACCCAAATTGGGTCTACATAAGTAATGGTTTCATTCCCACACAACTTATTCAACATTTACATAATCATTCTAATCCTATATCTAAATTATCTAATGGGGATGTTTTTACTGAAGTCTAAAAATACTTGGTTCTTAAAACAGAGCCACATGATAAGGATGTTTTTTAAATCATTCTCTTTAGCCCAGACATTGATAGAAGGGAGGTCAATTTGAGGTTTGCGTAGTTTATAGTAGTTTTCAAAAGCTACAACAAAAATATAGGCTACCTTATTTTGTGTATGTCCATTAATTAACATGCCTTTATCTATTTTAACATCCTTAAAAATGGAAGTAAAAATATCAATGTAGCAGAGTACCTCAGGTTTTATTGTTGCATAGTGTAGAACCATCATTTGAATTACAACTATGTTGTAGTACAGCCTCTTGGTAGACACATTCTTCTCCTCTTCTCTACTGATGTCAAGCTGGTCTTCAATTATCCAAAATATCTTTGACTAGTTAGTGTCTCTACTATTTAGAGCCAAATCATCAGATTTAGTGTCTTTGAAATCCCTTACCTTAACATCTGTGATCAAGTGTAATTTGGAATCTTCCTTAGAAACACCCTTTTAATCTGCCATTACTATGAATTCTATCAAATTTCTCACAAGTGGACTAAAATTCAATTCTAGATCAAATTATCATTGAACATATGACAAATTCATGATTTTTGGCTTGATTTTAATGAAAATAAGATCAAATTAGGGATTTCATATGTGCTAGGGGTTATTTGAAGTTCAATCAGGTTCACATAGAGATTTAATCATGTAAAACTATTCAGACTATGTGAACTTTGTGGCTTAGATTGCCTTTAGATTTTGTATTTATACCTTTGACTTTTTAGGTCTATGAGATCTCTTAATTAAACTTGGAAATTATGTGGCTCCATTATGTCACATAGCTCATTGATGTTTAAAAAGTGACCATTTATATTTTAAGACACATGTTAACACTTCATTGGGTATGGACCCATTTAAAAGTTTCCTTTGTCTCATATCATTGATTTGGATATGAGAGGTCAAGCATTATTGGTTGATCTTTGTACTTAGCATCTAATATTTTTCCATTTATCACATCCACGAGCCTTCTCCATGCTTTTAGTTATCATATTCCATCTAGGCCAATCTATTTTCACCAGTGGTAGCTCTTCATTCATCCTGATTTATTTGATAAGTCAAATTTCATTTCTCATCATTAGATCTTGGTAGCACAGATCAATGCACATCATCAATCTCAATCTTCTAGGTTTTATCCTTTACTTTGTGTGCCATTGATTTCTTGACTCAGTTTTCATGATGATGACACTTGTCACCTTCTCACTTTTCCCAGGGTTTCATTAAAGTTTTGAATTAATTTTCACCATTAATCAAGATGCGTATGCTCAGCCACATACCATCAATCTTTGGGATAGTGCTCAAGCTTTAATCTATGAGCCACAGGCATGAGACTTGTCACCTCCATGCTTGCTCATAAGGATTTTGACTTTTCAACTTCCATATTACACTGTTAGATCTTGGATGCCCACTTTAACGTGCTTCTTTAGATTTTGATCTATGTAATCAAATGTGATTGGATCTTGATGACAATGGAAATGATTAAGTTAGAAATTGAAAACATATGGAAATTAGGATAAAGTCAATAACCTAGGGTTTTGGTTGCATTAATAAATGTGATTAAGAACCTTAGGGTAAGATTTTAGACTAAGTGTAAAATATAACAAAGGACCTTGCATTTAGTTAGTCTATGTGGATAATAAAAGAATCAAGGGGATATTGGGACATAACTAACTTAGAATTAATATTTTAGACTAAGGTTTCATTCATGTTAATAAACATGAAAAAAATATTAGGATATAATATAAGTTTTAAACATATATAAAGTGTTCCTATGAAATTTTAAATAAAGTGAACCTGCATAAATTTGAATTCAAATTAAAAGGTCCTAGGTTAAAAGACATTAGACTAACATTTTTTAGATGCTTAAACATGAATCCAATTAAAAAATTAAATACCAAATATTAATCAAAGGGTTAATTTATCATTAAAACTCAAAACCCTAGACATTGTTCACAATACTAAGACTCCATTAAACTTGCAACTTAAAAACACAAAAGGGAACCATTAGTAACATTAGGAAAAATAAGACAAGGATCACACAAGAATAATATGTAAACATGTTAGTTCCACCATGGTGTGGATGATATTCAAATAGATGATGTGCTAACATGCTAATGGCATTCTGATCAAGTGAATTTTAAATTCAAGGCATAAATTTTTAAAATTTGAAATAAGGGTCCCCATTTTTAAGAAATGGGGGTATGTTGGCCTCAACATACTCTTAGGAATATAATTATACATTTAAATTTGGTCCCTCTCATAGTGCCTAATCCATTATTATTTATACAATAATTAGGGTTTTTGATATGATATTTTAGATACTAAAATTGAATATTTATAGCATCTCAATCTTTTACATTTAAAAAATACCAATTAGGGCTCTACCCTATAGTTATGGTTCTTCCATATACTAAAAGTCTTACATTTACCATATAAATGTGCCTAAAATATTATATTATAGTCTAACCCATATCATTCTGATGACCCAAACCACATATAATATATACAAAGATCAAAACCTATTATACATCCTTTACTTTCAGATTTAGATCCTCAACTATTTTCTATCCTTCTAAACACTATGAGCCTTAGAGGGACACTAGCATCAACACTATTATCAATCAAGTTTTCAACCTAAAGGAGGTATACTCCATCCTCCTTAAATTTTATGTAACATGAAAATACTCTCAAGTTGTAGGTAACCTATGGGAGAGATGAGTCTTTAGATTGAAGGGCTAGCTCCCTTGCATCACACCTAAAACTAACCACTATTCTAATTGATTTGAAATAAAATGGATATAAGGGATTAAAAATAATATAGTAGAGGTGATGCACCAATATTAACTCCAAAATACTACCTTGAATTTTCACTATTAAAGGCAATTTACAAAACTGATCTCAAGACCCAAGGTTCTCCTAACAAAAGTATTTCAAGATGAAGGTAAGATGTCATGCATTTATCAAGGTATATGAATATAATATCTGATTATAGACACTCGTACTCTTAATTACACTTATAGACACATAAAAACAACTAAATACACTTAATGTGACTTATTAGAGGGAAGATTACTTGTATACAACATGAGAGAGTGAGATGAACATAAGGAGAGATAAATATCACTTGAAATTCAACCATGATCTAATTCACACACCTAGACAAGAAGTTGAGAACTTAAAACTAACTTAAACTATTTTATTAAAAGGAAAAATTAGTACTCAAACTAATATGGCTTCACCATATCAGATGTGGATATATTACAAGGCCAAAAGTGGATGTTTATATAAATAATTATGAAGAGAGAGAGGGACATAGTAGAAAGATATTGATAAGTGTCCACCATGAGTTAAAATAATAAATGAGTTATATAAAAGTCTTAAACATACTTATAAATCCATGTGTCTCTCCTTTGAAGATACTCCATCCTCCAAGTGGCATAGGAGTTATAACTTAGCTTGACACCTTGATCATCTTCTTGAAAACTACCCTTCCTTTCATAAGAAGAGTGGAAAATGGACTTCCCAATAATAAATTCACCATTAATTCCTTAAGTATTTTTCATTTGACACCTTACCATGAATTAGGAAACTCATCTAATCTAACATTTCATCATTCATATGCATAGCTATCTTGAAACTACTCATTTCCCATGCCTACATTGGTACAAGTGGCTCAAAAATTGAGTTAATCTTCTACAAGGAACTCTATATACATTTATAACCTTAAAATATCTTATCAAATTTGAAACAATTGTGAAAATGGTTCCTAGAATAACTCTAAAGACTCCATTTTGCTCTTTAAGATCTCATTAGGCCTATTTTCCTTATAGCCTTAAAAACCTATAAACCTCCTTGTGTAGGAGAATGTATATAGTTTATTGATAAAATGAGTACATATTTGAGGAACTAGTATCCCATTACAACTTCATGTTAAATCCAAACTCTAAGTGGAAGTGCCATTTTTATACCTTTATCTCTCTTTAATTAGGCCTCCTTACCTAGAACCATATTTTTATGCTCAAGACCTCTCACACACATGTGAATTAACCCAAAATCATGTGATTAACTTTAACTAGGATATTACCAACATCCATTTAAAATTTAAGGCCCTAAAACCTTGTGGAAGTGTGAGAACCATGAAATCACCTTACCACCTAGTCTCATTTTAGGCATGTTTGAGACTACCTTGGAAAATGAGCCTTGTTTGATCACTTTTAGGATCTATTATGAATTTTTTTTGGATATTAAATACATCTCAAGTGACCTCCTCTAATGGTTTTCAAATGTTCATCTATCCAAAACCCTTATAAAACATAGGAAACTATGAAAAATAGTGTACTTATTATAATAAATACAATTGAAAGTAAATAAAAATTACTCATAGAGAATATAATTGGAGTAATAAACAATATATAGGAGGTTTTAGGATATAAATAGGTCATTTCATGTGTTTTAGAAGTCCATTTCTCTTAATTGTTTATTACTAGGGTTTTAGAAGGGTTAGAGTGCCTTAAGTTCTTAAGGATTGTTTATAAATAATAGACACATATTTATCTCTCATAATTACAAAATATTGTATTTTTGTGACCCCTCAATCACCTAAAACCACCAATGGGTCTCATAAAAAACTTCATGAAAGTTCTAAGTGTGAGAAGTTGACTCTTAGGTTACAAACAAGCCATTAGAAAGGGATCTGAGCTCTTAGCATTTGTTCATGTAGGTAATGGGTATAATACATCAAATAAAACCACAATGTTGAAGTGTGAGGAAATTATTACCATATTTTAAAGACATATATCTTCATGCATAGGGTCAATGCTATAAAAAGTTGGGAAACCATGCCTTGAAATGAAGCCTTGCATGAGAGGAACTCGAGGAAGGTCTTATAGGCCTAATTGGTATTCTTATTGATTTTATTTGATTATGAATGATAATTAGAGGGTTTTAAATAAAATATTTTACCTTAAAATATATTTATACCTTCATACCACCCTCACCAAACCTTCCTTCCTCATGACTATTCTTAGGTCTACCTGTGTGTGAATTATGCTCTACAGGCCTAGACAAGGCTTCTAGTATTTGTTTTAATTTTAGGTAGACTTGAGGGAATTATTAGGTTATGTAATAAATTTTAAGCTTTCATATTCATCAAACCATTTTTATTACCTCTTATTTCCACTCTAAGCAAATAATTCTCATTCAGTTAAGTGGGCAGGCCTGTGTATTGTCTTGTTGACTGTGTATAGAGGGGTTTAGGTATATATTTTGACTAGTATCAATAGTAATTTCTTCACACTTACTTTTTTATTAAAATTTACATATTTAATTATTTTTATATTTTATATATATCTTAGTGCTCTTCATGTAATTTTTGTTCTTCACTCAGGATTGAAACTAGCTTATTATTAACTATAGCCTATAGGTGTCTATATGAGAAATCTAAGTGCATTTTTTGATCAGGACCCCAAATTCACACAAATTATCCTATAAATTATTTTTAACATGTTTTTATAATCTCAATTACTCTCCAATATCTTTTTATACATCTCTATCCTCTTTCTTCAATTTGAAGCTAGGTTGATCCCTTTATCATGCCTGTAGGTGACATTTAGGGTAGTTTGAGTGAATTATTTATTTATAGGACTAAATTTAAATTATTTAAAACTTAAAATACCCTATATAATTATTTATATTAGAAAACCCTTCTTTATCAATCTCAAGTCATTATGATTTCACAATATATAGTATTTAAGATTGCCTTCTTTGAGTCTGACCATAAGAGCCAAAATTTTAGGTCTTGACTTCACTTTGGTTATAAAGGTCTTAAATTTACAATATATAAAATTATAAATTATCTATCATGTTTTTTATATATTATGACATTCTCAATGTCTAAAAAATATATACTTCACCAAAACCACTTTTTAATACAATATCCTCAAAAGGTGGCTGTAGGTGGCTATTGGAAAAGTCTGAGCATATGGTCTAAAAGTTGACCTTCTCAACCCTATAATGTCCTTAAATATATTAAAATATTATATAATTTTAATTATTACTATCTCAAAAAGTCTAATTTTTAATTCATGACATTTTCAACCTTTTTCCTTCTTAATTTTGTACACAAACTTATGTAGGCATGTTAGGCTTGTGAACTTAGCTTTTTGATCATTTATTAGCTTGAAAGTGGTATAATTGCTTCCAATGGTTTGTGAAATATCCATAATATACATTGAGTTATGATCCATTAAATTAATTTGATTTTCTTAGTTTTTTTTATTTCAAAATGAGGACCTATAGGTCTAGGTCTTGTAGGTCTATATTTGCTTACATATGCTACAAAGATAGCTTCCTAAGATTTTAGGCACTTTGATGTTGTGTCAAATTTTGTATTATTTTATAACACATTTAAATAGATTTTATACTTTATTTCCAAACACCATGTCATCTCAATATGTCTATTCATCTATACAGACTCTATGTATAGTCAACTTATGTGAAAGGCCTACTTATTGACAATGAAGATCTATCACAAGGTTTATGTTATTGATGATACCATGGTGTATATATATGGTCACATGGTTTTTTATGAGATTTTATTACACTTCACACTTCTTAAAAATATTTATCATAGAACTCAGGTCCCATGGATGTCCACCTATAGTTCTGTAAACTTTTGGGTAGCTAAAACACACTTCAACACTATTTAAGAGTATAATTTGACCATATCTCTCAAAAATTTGAACTTAAAACCTTTTAAATAGTAATATCTGATTGTACATTAGTAAATTACTTCCAATTAGGGCCAATATTGATTTTAAAACGTGTATAAAGCCATTTATGCATATCCCATGCTTTTCAAAGATCAAGACATGGTGACTCTTGAAGGAATATTTGAAAAGAGACAATGATAATGAGATAACACATGAATTATGGGAGAGTGATGAGTTTTTTAATGATAAATGGAGTAATAAAAACCTATAAAATTAATATGCATCTCAAACAACCAAAACTTGCAGCAAGAGTGACTAAAACACCCTATACATTGAGATAATTTTCCTTTTTATTAAAGAAACTTCATGAAGATGTATTAGATGATTAAAATACCATGGAAAGGGTATTATTTAACTATTAAAAAATATATAAAAACCATTCTTCTCCATAAAATTTTTAAGTGGAGAAATAAAAGCAAAATTAGACCCTACTTGGATGGACAAGGCATAGTGACATACTGTCACTCTTAACAATTGTTCATAAAGGAGGGACCATGAATATGCAAAACATTGATAAAAATTTCAATATTATTATGATACCTAACAATGGATGAATTTCTCTCTCTCTCTCTCTCTCTCTCTCTCTCTCTCTCTCTCTCTCTCTCTCTCTCTCTCTCTCTCTCTCTCTCTCTCTCTCTCTCTCTCTCTCTCTCTCTCTCCTAGCCATACCATCCACTTGAGTTTTGCCTTTGTGAGATTGTGAAGGTAGTGATATAGGAAATATAATGTATGAAGCATATGTAGGACCTAAAAATTGATCCAAATCATGAAATATATCTAAGGAAGCCAAAGGGATGTTCTGAAACTATTTTCAAATGAAAAGTGATCTTCCAAGGCCATATAGGTGCCCAAAAGTGCTTGTAAAGTGGCATTTTGCTCATTTTAGGCATTGAACTTGAATTTTTTTTAGTCTATGGCCATTTTTGACCATTATATTACATTATTTATGTTGATTAACCTTATTTAAACATTTAAATTGGAAGATGGTATGTACAACTCCACAAAATAGGCCAAAAGGTGGCCAAAATGACAATTTAGCATAGTAGAACATAATAAAAGGTTAATATATATGATATTTTCACCTTAAAGACTCATTAAAAACCTTTTATAATAAATATAAACCATATCAAACTTTATACCATATTTGACAACATCAAGACCTCATAAATGACCTCTAGGACTAGACAAGTATATGAGACCAAACCTTGGATCAAGCTAAGAAATGACTAATGTGACCATATGAAAACTATTTATGATCATTTAAGATCATGATAAGATCACATACATTTTTTTATATCCCCATGAAAATTTTCAATTTATAGGGGTTGACACATTTCGACTTGGGGTCAAAATTTGGTAAATAGACACTAGTATCCAAATCCTTATTTAGTGTCTAGTACTCAAAATTCATCCAAATTTCAAACTATTATAAACCAATGGGTTGATATATTTGTATTATTAAACCCTATCATGAGATATTTTCAAAATGTGTGGTTTAATTACAAGTCTAAGCCTTCTCATTGTTCATCTATAAAATAAAAAGTAAGCACATACCAAGGCTCATTCAATTAATCACAAAACTAAGTTATTTTACCCTATTCAACCCTAGTTATATATTAATCATAGGATCAGTCATTAAAAAGGTTTGAAGCATCTAAATAAAAACCCATAATTGGTATTTTTTAATTTAAAAACTAGATCATTGAATACATCTACATATAACATATTACACCATTAGTCACACACACTTCCATAAATAAGGGATAAATACATTATTCTAAGGCCCTAATTAGAGTATTGTTTATGTAGGCAATGATTATTAATATAGGGATCTTTGAGGTTAGATCAATACCATGAGCCCACTAACCCATTTTTGGCAAAAATCATTCTAAGGGTGAAAAAGGGTGAAGATCTAGGGTTTGCTCAATAATAATAAAGTGACAACTTGTATTCTAGATCTAAAGACATCATTATAAAGGCAACATAAAAACCTAAAAGGTAAATCTAGTCATATTGATATCTAGTGGATACTCTGTATAATACATTATCATCACATCATATAATATAACATTGATGATAGTGTCCCAAGGTCGACAATAATGTCTATGACTAAAAATAAAATATTTATAGAATATAATGATTGTTATAGAATATTGATCCTATACACTTATACTTATATCCAACCCATATCTGCTTGCACAAAGTAAACCCAACTAATTATAATTTCTCTTTGGTATTTCAATAAATTAAACATATTTCAAATTTTTATACTTTATATATTTAACATTCCTCAGTTTCATAATTCAAAATATTCATGTATCTGATTTTATAATTATTTGGTTTTTTATAGACTAGTTTATCACCCTTGTGCTTAAGCTACTCATATATTTTTAACTCTATCCACACTTATAATTTAAGGGTTAAATATCTACTAGGATGACCTTGGATGTAAAATATTAGAACAATACATTCTATAGTACATAAATGTTTTAAATGCATTCATGGTAATCAAGTAATCAAAAATCAAGGAATCCAATATGAATATGCTTTAGATCAAATGATGTTTAATTACTATATAGAATATTTCTTTGGTTTAGTTATTGAGATAAATATAAATGAAATATTTTATTGACTATACAATATCATGATCTACATCTTCCAAATCTCATTCTAGTTTCTACATCTATTAGTGAGCATGAGCATATTATAAAACATGAGAATATTTAGTAATACATTTATATATCTATTGATGAGCATGATACAGTGACACATGAGCATATTCAATTTTATTCACATATAATGTTACATATTCCTAAGTATAAAATGACACATAAAAAGAAGGATTCATCTCCTAAGTCATAATAAGGTATTCTGAGGGCATCACCTCAAGTACAAGTACATATTATTACATATTCTTCTCATACACATGAGGATACATGTTTAAATGAGAATATGAATGAATAATAAAAGGTTTATACTTCAACATATGTATCATATTTAGATTTATAGGTAACTACCATTGGAACTTCATCATAATAAGTTGCTTCTTCATTTTTAACCATGGGTTATTCATACATGCCCATCACTGATATCATTGGTTGGCTAATTGTATCTTTCCTTTTACATAAATTATTTTATTATTCATTTCTATTTATTATATTAATTATCCAAGGATTCTTCCATCCCTTAAATTTATTTTTCACTTTGGGAACTTACCCTCTTAATTTTCAAACTGATTTGAACAATCCAAAACACTTATCTTTATAGCACTCCACTTGCTTACTATTGCATATCTTACACCCTATGGTACTTCAATGATATCATATTGTTAATTTTTATGTGATTGAATTTAACCACTTCCACATTGAGGAAAATATATTTATATATATTTTTTAATAATTCATGATATATTTATATGACTCAAAGTTAAACAAACATTGGGGGCACATTTATTTCCTTTAAAAAAAAATAAAAAATCATACTATGTTTTTGCATCTTATTGAGGATTATTAAAATCCTGCATACTTTCTCCATTTTAAAAACATATTTTAAAATATATTTTACCATTTAAATATTTTCAAAAAATATAAAAACATGCATATATTTCAAAAAATAAAAAAAATCAAAATATTTTGAAAAATTTAGAATCAGGACCTAAAGCAATCTTAAATGTTATTAGATTACTTCTTTTCATATGTTATTTATTATATGTTAAGTACATAACATATTTCATATTTAAATACATAGTGATTCTCATGAGGTACTTGAGTGTGATATAGGACATAATTTCACATTATTATTTGATGTCAGGCTTCCCTTATTACACAACAAACTTACCAATTTGGGGGCATCTACTCATTCTCCATGAACAATTTTTAGGTTGTATCTATCCACAACATATTTTTAATGTTTATATTCATATCATTCAAATGTATTGTTAATCACTCACACTTTAAAAATCTATTACATGAAATATGATAAATTTTAATAATGACATTCATACATATGATAAATCTATAGTAAGTCTCATTTGTTACATGATGCACTTTATGTTCTTATTTTCCTACATGATAGGTTAGACTTGTTTGCTTATTGTCTATGTGGCCCTCTACCTTGTATGTTAAAATTATTACTTGTATGGAATAATTGTGTCATTTTCATGTTTCCCTTGGCCTTATGTGTTATGTGACATGTATATGTCCTCTTGCGCCTTATGAGTGACATATTATGAAAATTACATGACATTTTTTGTTTGTTTATTCATTAATTACTACTATGGTGCCATGATTCATAGATTGTATTCTATCAATTTTACTATGGTGCCATGATTTATGTCATTCATCACTTATATACTATATTCTTACTATATTTTTATGATGTACATCACACATACATTGCTTCTATGATTCAATAATATATCTTTCTAGCTCATGGGTTATATGAAAATTCAATGCTATATTCAATATTTTGATACAATTATTTGAAAATATTCAAAGTTTTATCACCTCAATAGAGATTTCACTTATTATTTATTTTGAGATAAGTTAATTTCAATATATGTATCTCATCTCAAAATGGGGGGATAATAATGGGATTGCTTGGAACATTCAAGCCTCATGAGCAAAAAATTTAGATTTATGACAATATATAATTTTCAAATGGAAATATGATTCAAAATTTTTAGATTATTGAGGCATGTGGCATGCATGGGACCTTATTCCTAAAATATAAAATTATAGGTTTCAAATAATTCCAAAACTTAACAGTGTCAAAGTTGTAAAAGTTTCAAAAGCGGAAAAATTCAAAATTTCCAAAGCTAAAAAGTTGAAAAATTATAAATCTAGATAACATTTCAATAAAATATATATACATGGGATATGATATTCATTAATGTTCACATTTATACTACAAATTTTTCAAAATTCTCAAGTTTCAAGATTAAAATGTACAAAGTTTAAAATATAATTTAGATCTATCTGTAGTGGTATGATTCATCTAAATATTGAAAGTGGGCCACATTAGAATATATGATACTTAACATCTATGGTTTTAATTTTTATATATGTATCAGACCATATTTTATGGTTCTACCACTTCACATATTTTATATAGTACTCTATATAGTCAAATGAGAGTTAGAGCATACACTATTTATAACTCAAGAGCATTCAATGGTTTTTAAATTAAGACTTGATCATTATAAATTTTACATAGTTTAACACCTCTAAAAATGTCCCAACAAGGGGGAATTCACTTCACCATCTCCAAGTTATTGGGAAACTAAACTTCATACTCTTTTTTTAGGTGTATACTTTCTTTGCTTTCTTTTCAAATTTAAAATATCAAAGGTTCAAAATTTTAGTTTTCAATATGGGCAAAATATTAATTTTAATGGCATTGTTGTAAGTTCCTTGCATTAATGCATATGAAATGATCAAGCTTCAAATTCAAAGGCAAAGTGTGTAGATACACTGAAGTTCACATCTAATTTACTCTAGTAATTCCACTCTGTGCATCACTAGAATAAATTGGGGGGAAATTTAGACACATAAATTTTATCATTAAGTGCTTGACAATGTTTACTATTTACATCCTTAACCTTGGTATATTCACCAATTTTATTACTTAAATTTATAAGAGAGATTTAAATGTATTTTAATCACTAAAAATACATTTAAAACATACCCATTTTAGCTACATCCATCCCTATTCATCCTAAAATATCCTTTTAGACCTATATCAACAATCTTTGGTCTTCTAAGATAAGTCCATGTTTAATAGGTAAGGTTGCACTACAGCCTTGTCCCCTAATGCAAGTTTATCTCCCACACTCCAATGATTAATTTTTGAATTGAGACATTTCAAAATGACTCTCTCATTTATTTGAAAAAGTTAGTGAAGTTATTTCAAATATTATTCTATAAGAGCAAATAAAGGCCACTCATTTTACCCCCTTTGGATCTCTCTTGAAAATACATTACACACTAAGCAAAAGAGCACAAATTATTAAAATATTAAGTTTATAGCATTATAATAGTCATAGTCTAAGTCTAAATATTGTTTATTGTAAGTCAAAGGCATCTATTATATATTGTAGGTCGGCATATGAAAAAATCTATTATTTACTATAACATAATATATTTGACTATATTTTAGTGTTAGATCAGTACAGATTAGCATTTCAAGTTTAATTCCATTGGTTTAATACATATTAAATAAAAATGGTTAAATAATTGGTACACCCCATCCCCTTACTCCTTATATCTCCCTTGAATGTCTCACAAAATGAGATGGGACTACCGGTGGTGCTACTTGGTATGCCTATCTAAACTATTCTAGGACTTAGTCACATGAGTGTGGATTAGACCACCAAGTGTAATGGCCTATGGTATAAACCCTCATCTATGCCTACATTAACAAGGTCCATAATTCACATGATTTCATGGTGCCTTGATATGACATCCATATAATATAATATCTATGAACACTCTTTAGTGATATTTGCAAATGGATCCATCTCACCACTTAATCCTATTCCCACATCCTCACTTGAGGTAGGTGGTACCTAATATGGTGTGTCAAACATGTTGGTAAATATATAGGGAATCACTTATAGATCCATATAGTGAATAGTGTGATTTGACCAATGGTCTACTATAAGGTTCACCTAGATCATATATCCCATATCATACATAATGCCATACTCTAAGAAAAATTTACATATAATAATAATATAGATTAGCATTGAGCCATAAAATTTATGTAAAAACATTCACATGGTCACATGGATGATGATGACCTTTCATATATGTGATATACTAGAGACACATAAAATGAATAATTTGATGATCAAATTGCATTGATCATACTTGTTAAAAATTGTGTCCCATTATGATAGATCCTAACGCTCCACTATATATAATGACACACTATATATCATATGTGTGCCCTTAATATGAATCCATATTATATCATATACATCCTCTTAAATGATGGTAACCTTGACTATGCCCCCATCCACTACCCACCTAAATATATCAGTGATTTGATCTCAACACCCAAGAAACATAAATATTATCTCTATGCTAAGATATATATGACACATTTATATAATCCCACCTATTGATGTGGTTTTTATTCACAACACAAATTTAATTAGGTAACTTCTAATGTTTTAGGATATTAATGGAGATAAACTCCACTGTAGGGCATGATTTCTAGGTATGGGTTGAACAACCAGGTGGTGTCATAATAAGTTTAACATGAAGTTATTAACCAGATGTGAATAGATGAATGAAACCTAAAAAATATTGAATCCTACTTGAGTTAGATGGGTGGATTTTATTCTAGAGTGGATAGACCTAAAAAAAATACAAAAAGGGGGGGGGAGGTAGAGAAATAAATAAGTTTCTGTGATCTCATGAGGGATTACTTATAGGTTAGTCTCTTTGTGGACAAGTGTCTACAACTAATGATTAAAGCTAGTAGTTGTTGATGACACACATACAAACACAGTAAAAGAGTCAAAGGAAAATATAATATTACAAATTATAATATCTCAAATAAATGTTTCTCATATTTGGAGTTGATTTTGCACACACTTACTCAAAATATTATAGTTTAGATCAAAGATGTATCTAAGGTACCTATTACTTAGTCCTAAAAAACTATATCATGGGAAATAGTTATACACACTCAAATAAATGAAATATTTAACCTAATTGCATAAAATTAATGATATATGATAATCATCCAATTTCTATAATGCATCTTATACCAGTATACACCACTAATAACCATAAGGAATCCTTGGCAATTTTTTCACACTTTGAATTATTGAATCAACCAACTAGTAAAACAAACACAAATAATTACACAAAATTGAAAGAGAAAGACATCAACATAGTTACATGACAATAATTTTTTTTTTTCTTGTATTGATAAAATTTATAATTAGCCTCCTATCTCTTTAAAAATGAGATAATTACAATATAAATAGATTTAGGGAGGGGTCATCTCATCTTCCAAATTCATGCAACACTCTAAAATTACATGCTAATGATAATTATAATGAGAGTTCTAATTGATGTAAATTTTTCATGCATATTTAAAGTAGTCAAAACTATGTCTTTGAAATAAGACTTATTCTTACAAAACTATGCAATGTGTACATGTTTACAAAATTATGTAGTCAAGTATTACATGTTTTAGTTATATATACCAATTTACATGTAAAATACATATAAAAAATAAGCTAAGAAAACTAAGGTTTACTGGACATTGGGGCCTACATGGTTGAAATCATAGTCATTAGAGGGACTATAATAGAAGGTGGAATTTAACTAGATGGTACAATCATAGCCTATTTATTTACTTCCAATTCTTAGTAATGATTATATTTGACACTATGTTGTAACCTATTTATATCCATATTTAAAAGAGAAGGCTTATATACTCTAGTGACTTTCACCAATAAGCATTCATGATCAATATTGGTGGCTCTAAACTCCATTTGAAATATTTCTACCTCTATAACTTTCTTCTTCAAAAATCCTAGTTCTTGTTCAATCTCTTCTATCATGCACCCCTAAATACTTTGCTTAAAATTAATATATTCTTGCTAGAGTATTATGTCAAAATTTATCCTACTTATTAACTTACCCAAGGGACCTCAAGCTTCGTATAACTTTATCTCATCTAAAATTTGAAAGAACTATTTTTCATGCTCTACTAGTTTTAAAATCAAGGATTGCATGCTTGATACCTAGTCTTAGACTTCTGATGTCTTGATAACCACTAAATTGAGATCATTGGTTACGTTTAGTGATGTAATTAAATCTAAATGGCCAAATCCTTTTTGGTGGTGTATAATACAAGGAAATTTAGCTTATTTTCCTCATCTTTTAAAGAATTAAATAATTTAGAAGTTTTAGTAATATGAGGAGATAATTCATCTTTGATTAAACTGATAGTGTCCAAGATATTATACAGTTTGAGAGCTACATTTTTAACATCACCTTCAATTTCCCCAAGAACTTTTACTATCTAATATTGCTCTCATACCTACTTTAGTTCTTATTGTAGCTATTACCAAGCTTTTTTAATGCCTACATAGAGTTCCAAAAAAGCCTCTATTTTTTCTTGAAGATAAGCTTTGAAATCCTCATTATATAAAGACTCTCCAAGTCTCATGTTATTTATCTTTGATAATGAGAACACATATTTCCTTTCTTCCAAAATCACACTACACTAGATTCTTCTTGTATTTTCATCTTCCTAAGCTTTTGGATAGTTCCCATTGATTTATTAAAAAAATGAGCTCACAATGGGAAGCCATGGTATTATAAAATTGGGTCTTTGTGAAACTTGGGCCTCTAATTATACATCCCACTATGGGATTAACAATTGTGAGGAATCAACTAGATGAGTGTCCTTAGCAGTGGTCATTGTCAAAATGTTCCTTAAAGACTACATTAATGCCTCTACATGCAGTGGGTCTAGAAATGATGGAAAGATGATATGCCAGTCCACATCACTAAACTAAGGCATTGGATTAAAAATAGGTGTAAGATTCTTATTCTTTGTTTTTCTATAGGGGATAATATAAGTAGATTGGGCACTAATGGATAAAGACATTGGAAAACCCAATTGAGTAGAGGAAATGTGCAATCAATCACTTTTAAGGGCTCCCATAGTCTTATTAAAATGAAACTTTTTAAACTTAGGAGAAATAGGGGTAATGGTAAATGATGTAGTAATAGAGGAATTAGAAACCATAGGAGATGAAAAAAAAACCTCAAAACTAGAAACAATAGGAGCTATAGAAACAACATAACTAATATGAACAATGGGAATACTATAAGTAATATGGACTATAGTAACCATTAGAACTAAAGAAATAATAACACCTAAAGGAAGTGAAATAAGGGTGGTCATATAAATGGTGACCTCACCTAATTTGTGAGACTCTATTGGTGGTTTTCCTTTGATACCTTGAAAACTTAATATTTTATCCCTTTTTAGTTCTTCATCCTCATCCTCAGGGTCAGGCTTATTTGATGGTGCTTCCATAGTTGAAATAGTAGGAGACTCTATTGATAGAAGAGGGTCCTTGGGAGATTTTTATTTTCTCTTATAATAACTTATTATATTTCCAGCCAAGTGAGGAGTCCCATGATTGGTACAAGGAGAAATGTTTACACTTGTAGTAACAAGAACCAAGGAAGCAATAAGGAGACTTATACCCATGGGGTCATACAAATTAATTAAAATTTATTCCTATTCTCTTGTAAAACATTTTTTATAAGTAGGCATTTCCTCCACCTCTTAATCTTGATTTAAATCATTCATTACAATTGGTGGTGAAGTTTGGGAAGGCCCTTCTTGTAAGGAATTTGACATAATAGATTATTATTCTAAACCATGCTCCTATTTCATAGATATCATCATAATGGGTGGTGGTTTGGAGGATGCTCCTACGTAAAAAGGTTGTTGGGTAGGCTAATAGGTTTCCCATCCATAAAGGGGTGTAATCCTAGTATATGAATGAAATGAGAAATTCAACATATCTATAAATCAATCCTATCTCAAAGAATATAAATCCTACTTACACTATCAATTAAGGATACATTATATAATCAAGGTAATGACCAATATGGATTAGCTAAAACTATCCAAGGGATCTCTTACCATAAATAATATCAGTAGGGAGGGTTATAAATCCTCCAATAAAAAAAATTTACATAGTAACCCTAAATAGGTCCTATGTTTTCATATTAACTAAACTAATAACAAGAAAATTAAAATCTAATTTAGTGCTTACTAAATCTTGTGGCACAAAGTGGGGGTAATAAACATGAAAAATAAACATGCATAAAATACATATACTCATGTGAATGTATATGCAATCTTAATGCATGGAAGAGAAGTTAAAATTCATATTTATCTAATCTTAAAAAGGAGGAACAAATTTAGGAATACTTACCTTTGAAGATGAACCTAACGAGCCTCAATCTCTCCCTCGGCTAAGGTGTTTCACAAGAGGTTGTTGTGGTATGTAATGATGAAAAATATAAATAATATCTAGGATACACAACCTATCAATTCATCCAAAATACTTATCCACAATACAAGATTTGTATCTCTAAAGAAAGTATGAAACCCTAAGCTTTCTCCTCTAATAGAATGGTGGATAAGCAGATGCACAATATATATTGCTTTTTCTTCTCTTCATAATAAATGATGGAAATGAATGTGTTTATATAGGTGGATCTAAGCATAAAATATTTTAAAATTTTAGGATTATAAGGTTGACATGGTTAACCTAGTATCATAATTGATAAAAATAAACTAGGTCATGGACTAGGTTGTCTAAGGGCCAACCTAGTCCTTAATAAGCTTTGTTAATAAGAATACAAGGTCGATATGCTTGAATATGTCATGAAAATAATAAAAAAGGGTTTTAGGTTAGGTAAAGAGATAAATAAAGTGGTAAAATACTAGATAAGGGTGATAAATAGGATTCAAAAATTAAGGGAATGGTGTTGGTAGAAAAGTGTGTAGATAACAAGTGGTAAAAAGTGACAACAATCTTATAAAGTACCAATGGTCTACCCACCCCTTTCCTAGTGTACCCATTAGGGTGTGCACTCAAATATATTGAGACTCAATGGGTTATTGAAAGATAAAAATCATCAATAATTGATAAATTTTGAAAATATTATGTGTATACATATTCTGCACTCAAATCTCATCATGTGTTACATAAGGGCAACACGAGATGGTGCTTCGAGAAAGAACATAGTGACACACAATACAAAAGATGAATAAAGAGAATTACGGATAAAATAATATAAATTAAAGGATAGAATTGAAAAAAAAATTCCTTTACTTACCTTAGTATTTTAGATAAATAAGGATATATGATAAAGGTGAAGGTGTCCAATTGAGTAACATTAGGTGAACCTGTAGATATTAGGCATAGAAAAGAAAAAAATGAAATTATTGTAATATATACATATAATAGTTGAAAATATTATCTATTACATCAATATTATTAAAAATTTTATGATTTTTAAAAATATTTAGTAGAGATAAAGATACAAGCAAAATAATAAATCTGACGATAAATATTTGAAGGCAAAAGATCATGGGACTAATGGTGTTACTGAGCACAATGATATATGAGAGGTTCCTAATGTATCAACCAACTAGGTTTCCCCATGTGGTCAATGATAGGTTACCTTGGATTTCTATATTGAGATAGGACTAGGGAGCATGAGTTATGCCACATGTACCAGCACTATAGATAGTCATAGGAGGAGAGATCATGCGACATCCCTATGCACATATTTTTACTATTTGGCATAGTTAGGTGATTGTGGCACTAGGTTTAGATCAAGTGTAGATCACAAGACACCATACTTTATGGGTAAAGAGACACTGATGGAATGCTTATCAAGATAATTTGGACTCCCATACCAAGAAAATACTATAGTAGTACTTATGTTTTAAGCATGACATGTGAGAAAACCTATGGGGAGATGAGGAGGAGGAATGCTAGTTGATAGATTAGAGATCAAGCCATAACATGTGAGACCATGGACTGGTCAAGCATGATAACCAAAATCTAACAACCAAAGGAGGAGAGGGTATGGATAGGGATATAAGGGTGTAACAAGTATTATAAGAAACATCATAATAAGAGGAGCAGTGACCACCTTGGGCAAACCATGAATGGAGATGCCATCAATGTGATTAAGTAGGTTACACAAGATGAATTGATAGTTAGCCCATAGTAGATATATTCAAAAGAGGCACCACTAAGGAGAGGACTAAAGCATTCATGGGTGTTGAATTTATGATTTGATTTGATAAAAATATGACCTATAGATGAGGTGCTCAAGGGATGGCCTGATGGAGAAACTATGCTCGATGGATGAGCAAATAGAGAGATGATGGTTGGTAACATTGAGATAGGTAAGAAATGTTGTAATTTTTAGTTTTTGAGATAAAATACTAGTTTTATATGATTATAGATAAATAGATAGATTTTGAGATGTATGTGTGATCTGATAACTATCTAGGTTTTGGTTTTTTTAGATCTTACAATAGAGGATATTAGGTGGATATCCCTAGTCATGTTATTGCACCATGACATTTTGGATGGAGTGCTAGCACCATATGACCCCACCATTTTGGATGATCTTGTGGTATCATTTGCCCCAGCTTAGGTAGACTAGTTTAGACAAGTGAGGGAGGCCACAAGGTAAATAAAAACATGTGGGGATAGATTTTAGCCACCAGTAAGGGTGGGAGTAGGAGAGGCATAAGCCTAAAAGGTGTTGGATTAAGAGAGATCCAAACACATTGCTACCATAATCTAAATGGGATAGGTACAATTTTAGGTGACCAACTTATAGGGATAGATAACAAGGTTGAGATCTCAAAAAAACTCATTACAACATAATGTGTAGAAGGGATGGTTCAAGGCTTCTATGGGCAATATGGCTAGGCCATGAGATAGGCATGATAGAGCCTAACTATAGAGTTGGAGTAATACATTTTTGTATTTTGTATAAAAACACATGATATAAAGAGATATATTATTTCAACAATTGGATTTTGATCTCATGAGTTATATTTTAGTTGTGGTTGTTGATGCATGGATATATTTCTTTCTATCTCATGTACTTTTATTTTTTTGTATATGTTATAGGAAATATATGTGGGGTGTTTTCTTTTCTAGCATTATGTAGTACAGATGCATGGTTAAAAATAAATAGACAAAAAAGACTTGTAAAAGTATAATTAATAGAAAATAAATGCACTATACACTATACCATGATGAGAAATATGTAATAAAAAAATATGACTAATTATAATAAACTAAAAATTGGTAAACGAGAGGAAAAAATGTTTTTGAACCATAAAAAAGATTGGTACCAAATTAAAATAAGTAATATCACACTAAATCAAGTTGGGAGGTATGAAACTAATGTAATAAAATGGAAAGCATGTGAAAGACAAATGGTATAAAAAAAATCAATTAAGTCAGTCAGTCATACTAAATCACATTGGGAAGTGTAAAAGAGAAACAAAATTGGAAAAATGGTCTTAAATTAATCACACTAACTCAAGTTGGGAAGTATGAAAAACTTAATAAAAATGGTTTGATTATTACATACAATTGAAAAATAAGAAGATAAAATTGAAAGGTTAATGAAGAATAAAACATAATAAATCAAGATAGGAAGCATGTAAATGATGTGTAACTGATAATCAATCACATATTATCTCAAATTTAACACATGTAATTTCATTATGACTTGGGTATTACAAAATTTTGTGAGGAAGGCCAGGTCCTATCCATGGTATTACACTAAAGCTCATAAAAGAAACACCAATGAGGTGGAAACAATGGGAAAAATATGGTAAAATGGGATGTTTGAAAAAATAATGTGAAAATTAGGTAAACTATGAGGAAGGTCTGATCCTTTTCAAGGTCTTACATTGTAATTCAATATTGGAATCCCTTGGGGGAGTGATCAATGAAAAAAAAATATTTCTCAATGGGAAATATTAGGTTTGTAAGGAGTGAAAAAGGGAATGTAAGAATCATAACATAGGCATCTTATGAGATGATATTAGGAGACATGAGGCACACTAAGGACATAGAAAGACACTAAGTGACTAGTGACCATCAATACACAAAGGATACATGTTTGCTATAGACACAAACCTATGTAGGCAAATAAGTGTGATAATAAGATCAACTCATTTTGGTTGTTTTGAACAAGAAAATTAAAATGGACCTACCTTCTCATGATGTGTTCCCATTCCTCAAGACCTCTTACAAATCCATAGATCTACTATGAAGATTGGGTACTTGTGTGAGAAAGTTTGTAGCACTAAAATATTTTATTTTTTATTCTCCTTTTCAAATCTACTATCCTAATGTACCACAATGGACCTTGACTCAATCATTAGGCCAACTATGGAGTTTGAGCTTCAATTAGAAAAAAGAGCTGTGCTTAGAATCACATCTTTTATTATGATTTGACTTTTGAAAATTTTGAATGTTGCTTTTAGATCATTGCCTTTTGTTAAATGATTTAGGTTTTAACTTTTTATAGATTTTAAGATTCCTCATCCATATAGACTTGAAATGATCAATCATGAGAGATAAAGTGATACACATGAATGATATTTAGGATTCAGATAAAGGAAGCTAAGTATCCAAATATATTATTGACTATAACACTTAGGCTAAAAGAGGAAACACCATATTATCTTAAGTCTCAACCATGTGTATGCTTAGATTGTGAAAACAAATAAGGGGAATAAGGGGAGATTCAAAATAGACAAATAAAAGGAAATTATAATTAAATTAATTGTTTTCTAACTGATCACATGGTAACTAAGGAATGACTAAATGGAGAAAGGTCTATATAACCAAGTCACAATAATAATTATCCAAGTTTATAGAGATAAGATAGCAAATAATCATGAAAGAGAACAAGAAAAGCCTATAAAAAGAACCCATGAATAAAAAGTATGTAATCATGAAAAAGAAGTCATAAGAGAACATAAGAAGAATAATGACATCATAAGTAACATGTAGTGTAAAAAAAAGTCATCATGTAAGATAGATAATAATTTAACATAATGTCAAATGATATAAGATAGATAAATGTAAAATTGGAGCACACGTCCAATCCAAATGAAGAAATAAATGAAAGAACACCATGCTAATGTTCATAAATAATGATATATCTATCCACAAACATTATACATAACATATGATAAGTATTTGCAAATTTGAATTTATACTTTAGTAAAAGCCTCATCGATATTCAAGGAAAGTTGAAAAAATACTTCACATCAAATATCCTTGATATAAAATGTAGGAATGCCTGAAGGATTATGCTAATGAGGGATATCATGTAGCGGATGCTCAGGAAAAGGAATGGAAATGGAATCTATAGGATGTGAAGGGGTCATTAATGGGGAATGGACCATAGGTGGAGGAATCACTGATGGAGAAAGGGCCACCTAGGAAAGAGGATCCATGGGTGAGGGAATCATGGATGGAAAAAGGAACAAAAGTGGTAGAGCCATAGAGGAAGAAGGGGGAGCCTTCTTGCAAGGGTAACCTATGGTATAAAGGGTAGTAGGTATAGGATTGGTCATGAGGTGATATTTGAGATGCTGTTGAATGATGTGACAATGATAAACGTGATGAGTAACACATTGGTGCTAGAGACAATATACCTCTCCATATTTGGGAAGATATTTAGGTAATACTTTTAAGGGTGGTATAGCCTTGTTTGTGGGCTAATGAGTGGTGGGACACAAGGTGTAGATATATTATCACAATTTATGATAATGCATGGATGAATGATTATCTATGCCATGGAAGCTACATATACACTTGTTAGTAGACTTTGTAGGTGTACTAATATAAGGAGTGGTAACAAAGGCTAAGGAAGGCTAGGGTAATGAAAAATCTCTAGTCCAATGACTACCATCTTTGTGAATATAACAATAGGGTTGATTGATCCATTTGGTAGGTAAAAGAACAAGTTATAGTAAAGGAAGTAGACCATCACCAAGGAAGATGGGGCTAGTGGAGAGATTGGGTGAGGCTCAATTAAAAGATAACTATGATCTAAAATAGGAATAGACTTAGTTATATATAGAGTGGGAATAAGATCTAAGTTAGACTTAGTTTAGGGAGGGGTGGGATGCACTAAAGGCTGAAGGAAAATCTCAAACATCTCAAGGATAAGTCATCTAGAGGGTTCCTAATATATAACAAAGTGATAGGGACCAATCATAATACTATCTATAAGTATGATCTTATGAGATTCTTTAGAAACTAGTGGTGTGCACACCACCTCTACCCTATGAATAAGAGTATAAATTCTAAAATTAAGAAATATATAAAATGGAATGATAGAAGATATATGGAAAGATTGTATCAAATAGGAGTGATAACAAATGATTTTAACATCTCGCACCTAACCAAGACCTCCTAAGAATGCATCATCTAAGTTATAGCCATCATCATATTCAGGGGTATAAATATCAATGGTATAGGTAGGGATAAACTTATCCTCTGATGTGATGTGATGAATGGAGTGTCGAGTCTTAGTTAAGACAATAGGTATATCATCAATAAGTGGTTGACAAGAACACGGTTTTAGAGAAAGGGGAATCTAGAAATTAGATAAGGTGAAAGATCTAAGGTTTTGATCTTGAGATTGATCTCATTAGGCTTATCATCATCTGAGTCTAAGAGGTTAGGTGGTATATTCTTGATGAGTTTGGGGTGACCATTGTAACCTAGGGTGGATTTGATAGAAAATTTAAACCATTGATATTCAAGAAATATAATGATTAACAAGGGTTCAAGGGTGGGAATCTTGAATACACCACAATATTGGAATTTCTCCAAATTCCAAAGGTTAGTGTCACCTTGAATCCTATAGATTGTTCCATTATGAGGAGATTTGACACATTGGCAAGTACAAGTGGCAACTACTCTCATGAGATGAGTTTATGGCCTACCAAGTAAAATGTTATAGGATAGAAGAAAGTTGAATATCATCACATTCACTCTAATGGTGATAGGTGGGACGGTGATATGAAGGCACACATAGCCTAAGGGAGTTATTTTCCTTTGGTCATAGCCTTGATATGTGCTGCATGTGGATTTAATATTAGATTAAAAAAACCTAAGGGTTTTAATAAAATTGAGAAAGGAAACACAATGCTTAAGCCTTCATAAATTAAGGCATGATTGACTTAGATATCACCAATTAAAAAACTAATAAAAATAGGAGGATCATCTGGACAAAGCAAAATCTCATTGAGGATCATAGAAGTAATGGGGAATTTTAGGGAAAGAGAAGTGTTCATTATTTATTCAACGTGTATGGATATATCTTCATACTATTGTAAAATTATAACTTATAATCTAGATAAGTTAGAATTATGTCCTATGAGGGGAGGACAATAGATGTTTATTTCTAATAAGAGTTGTATTAGATGATTATGATGATGTAAAGAAGTTTTCATCAGTTAGAGAAATATGATTTGAGATGGTAGATTAGTAAGCTCTGTAATATGATCCCACTCATCATAACCCATAAGGGGACTATTGGAAAGAGGTGGATAGTGTTTAATGAGGTCCTTAGAAGGAAGAGCCAAAGTAAATATGAATTTATGTTTATAAGATGAGGGAGGTTTAATTGGAGAACAAATTTGTTTATTATCTTGAGAAGATGGGGTAATTGATGTAGGTTTGGTTTGAGGTAAATTGGAAGAAGTGTTAATTAGAAGTTTGAATATATTTGGTGATGGATAAAAAGGTTGGAAGAGTGGTAGAAATGGTATGATAAGTTTTATCTAAGGGAGGTGTTGGAATTGGTTCATCAAAAGATATAAGGTCCTTGTGCCCCAACTTTGTTAAGTGAGTTGGGGAAGAATATGGGATAACATGAATAGTGCAAGATGATTGAAGAGTGTGGATGGGTTGAGGATCAATGAATGTAACCACCATTTGCATGTTATTCATATTCATCACATTGTATTATAGAATTGGGTTAGGAAGACTATCAACATTATTGGTAGGAGTAGGCTTGTCATGATTATCTTGATGGTTTGAAATAGGATCTTTGTAGATGGCCAAATGAGCATTAACCTGGTACAAATCTTGATATTTAGTTTGTGTTTCATGGGATTTGAAGGAAATGCTATAGGCTTGTTGAATTTTAAGAATTATAGAATCATGGTCAAAACTAGGACCAAGAAGGAAATACATAGCCACATTATGAAGTTGTCTATAAGTCTCATGCAAATGACCCCAACTAGCATGAAATAAAAATAATATTGGGATTGTACTAGGATTTAATGGGATGAGTGGGATCAAGTTCTTGTGGAAGAGGCCTTAGTAGACATTTTTGTAATTACACCAAGGATAAATGTTTATGAACATTGACGTTATTTGTTGAAGATAGATGAGGATTAGTGATTGGTTGGGAAGGGAAGCTTGTTCTAGAACTTAGTTGGGAATAATAGATTGAATAGTATGAATGGTATCATAATAATTGGTGACACCATCATTTATAGCATGAGGATTATTATTTTTGATTAACATGCAAGTACAAATAGAAGGTTGGGATGGATCAAATTGACACATGAAGAAATTTTGGTGCTTGGCTTGGTTAATGGCCTCTTCTAATGTCATGGAGAGAGAGAGAGTATTGACTTGATATTAAAACTTGGGATAAAGAGCATTGGTAAACATATGAAATAGTTTATCATTTACCATATTGTTTTCACATTTTTGAGACAAGGTCCTCCATTGTTTGATGAAAGCTTGTGTATTTTCAGTCTCAAGTTACTTACAATTGATAAAATGGGCAAAGGTATTTTCAGGGAGATCACTGGTTTGAAATTCTTGGACTAGAACATTGACTAAATATTCCAAACTAGTGATGAAATGAGATTTGGGTTGGTTATACAAATATAAAGAATTTCCTATGATAGTTTTTACTAATATCTTGGTAGTAGTAAGAGTATTTAACTTGACCCAATCTTTGTACAAATTTCCAAATATTTTTAAGTGGAGAGAAAGATTGGTTTACCCATTAAAAATAATGGTAGGGGTGATACCTCCTATATCGATGTTATAAATTTGAGGTGCAACAAGATCATTTTGAAGGTACTTGATTGTTTTGTTAACAAGAGGAGGTTGGGGGATAATATTACCATGGGAATCCCAAAGAAGAGGTAGGGGCATTTTGGTTATGCATTCACCATGGAACTTGTTGAGGGTGATTTTGAAGATGGGTAATATGATTTTATATTTGCATTATTTAGTTGTAATTGTTAGTTTGGAAAACATTCATTTGATTAAGAGTTTTTAATAGAATTTGATTAGTTTGATTGGTTTTATTGGCATTATGTGAAGCATTAGAATTGGTTTTAGTGGCTTGGGTACCACTATGGTTATTAGTAGTAAATTGAGAATAATTTTTGGCTATGTGAGGAAGTAGTAGCATGATTTGATTATGTGGAAAAATATGTACTAGTAGAGGGATGAGAAGAAACATTACTATAGGAATGGTTACCATGGGTAGCAAACAATCCAATAGTGGAAGAACTGAGAAGAGCAGGTCATAGAAGTGGCCCACTAGATTTATAACCTACCATGTTAGTAGTTATACTAGGCATGAAGATAGAGGAAATCAAAGAGGAAGACATCATGGTATGAAAAAGGGTTAAAAGAAAGGGAAGAGATTGAGAAGCAAAGAAGCTAGTATCCCCAAATGTATGTGAGAATGTGGGAGAAGGTGAATGGGGATCCTTGGTTTAACCACTTATCATGATATTGTAAATAGTAAAAGGATATTTTCCTTGATGTTGAGGAAAATCATTGATGAAGAAGAAAATTTATGGGGTATACTCTAATTAGGTTGATCTTATAGGGAGAAGAGAGGGTTAATAATTGAAGAGGAATGAGGATGGGTCCCATAGTTTACAGTGTAAGTGGCTACATGAAAATTACTTTCATCTAGGGTAGGAGCCACAAGTTACTTATGGGAAAATTTATTTGGGTTGGTAAATCTCATCATATCTATTAAATTTAACTCAGTGTTGTATTCAAACATGAAGTTCATGATGAGGTATAAAGATTAAGGAAGATGAATTTGATGTAAAATCAAATAGAAAGGAAGGATATAAAGTTGACCAGGTCAATTGTGTTCTATAATCCAAGAGGTAAATAAGGGTATAGATTTGTACATGTTGACTCTATACTATAAATAATGTGTGAAACTAATCTTAATAAGGGTACATGGTCAACTAGGTTAACTTAGTAATGTAATCTAAAAGGTAGATAATAGTACAAATTTAGATAGGTTAAATTTTTACTATAGGTGGGGTATGGAATTGAGCTAATAAGGATACAAGTTCAACCAAGTAAAATTAGTATTATAACCTGATTAGTTGAAAGGGATACAGATTCATATAGGCTGAATCTATACTATAACATGAGAAAACATAGTCTATAAGAGGCTATGATAGATATAATGACAGTGTGCTAAAATAGGGAATTTTTTTGCAATATAATTGAAACAAAAAATGGAAGCAAACACACAAACAATTAGATCAATTTGAGGATCCAATTGGGGAACACAACACAAAACCTTGCACCAACATTGCCAATGTAAGTTTTTGAAATACAAAACATAGTGATTAGAGAGAAATCAATTAACTAAAAATTAAGTGCTAAGTGGTCATCTTGAGTGTTATTAGATTATTATAAAGTGTTTTATTAAGTGTGATAGGGAAATAGAAAGTAATTTATGGATGGTTTCAGGATGTTTAGGGTGAAAGGGATCTATGTTAGTAATGGTACTATATTAGTATTAGGGCCTACCCCCTCACTTCACAATTAGACTATCATAAGTTATTAATGCTACTAGCTTAGTATTTGTAAATATATACCATTAACCAAATTTTTATACTTGGCCAGATAACCAAGTTGGCTTCCCAATTGGTGACTAAAATTAAGTAGGTAGACATTGGGAATATAAATGTTAAATGTGTTTTGAATATTGTGTGATTTGGTAGTGTGTTAAAAAAGAGAAAAATAGTGTAGCTAAATGGTAATTTGAAAAATCACCTAATTAGAATATGTGAGCTACTCTAAGCATGCAAACTACTAAACATGAAAGCATGAATTAATTACTAGTAAATAGTTGTAAATTCATAAATTTAGAGTGTTAAAAATTTGATTTAGATGACACTATATGTAAATAGTATAGAATAGAGTTGATTGTGTAGCTACTATTCTCCAAAATTAAAAGTATTTAAGAATAGAGCTGAATAGGTTGACTCAATATTTTAGACAGAAGGCAGACTATAGAACTAAGTCAACCAAGTCAAATTAGTTTTTTGTAAGGTTATAATTTTAAAGACTACTAACTTACACAAAATAGAATTGAAATGAATTACTAAAATAATAAAGAGAGAAAGAGATGAACCTTGGTGGGTTGGAAGATGATTAAGATTGAAAATTTTATGCTAAATTGCCTTGAATGTTGCATAAATTATGCAAACTAAATTGACTAGTTTGACCTAGTTTTGTAAAAATCTATGTGCTAAAGAAGGATAAGATGACTAGGTCAACTTGTTCTACCTATTTTGTTGATATAGATGCTGAATAAGATAATAATTTGACCTATTTGACCTAGTTTTTTGATCTAGATGCTGCTGAATATACTAAGTCAACCTATTCGACCTAGTTTGTTGATCTAGATGCTTACAAAGAGAATAATATGACAAAGTTAACCTATTTAACCTTGTGTTCTTATTTGGGAATGTATAAGAGTACTATTTCAACTTGTTTGATCTAGTAACCTATATATGAAGACCTACACACAAATAACGTAGTCATTTTGATGTGATTATGTGTTAAACATGCGCACAAAAAGTTAGAACTATATTGGCTAGTTGGATAAACTATCACAAATATGAAAAAATAATAAAATGAAATAAATGAAAATGTGAAATAAAAATTAAAATGGTTAGATTCACATCAGGTTCACCAAAATGTATGCAATTGGGAAATGCAATAGATGTACAAATCAACCCTAGCTCAAATAAGATAAATCCTACTTAAACTTCTAGTTAGGGATACATTAGATAATCAAGGTCATGACCAATATAGATCTACTAGACCTATCCAAAGATCTCTTACCATACATAATATAAGTAGGGAGGATACCAAAGCCTCTAGTCAATTAAAACTATGTAGTAACCTTAAATAGGTATGATGTTTTCATATTCACTAAATCAATAACAAGTAAAATATAATATAGTGCTCACCAAAGCTTGTGGCACAAAGTGGGGGTAATAAAAATTGAAATTAAACATGCATAGAAGGCATATACTCACATAAATGTATATGAAATCCTAATTGATGGAATAAAATTACAAATTCATATCTATCTACTCTTATAAAGGGGGAACATAGTTAGGAATACTTACCTTTGAAGACAAACCTGTCAAGCCTTAATCTCTCCCTTCGCCAAGGTGATTCATAAGAGGTTTTTGTGGTATTTAAGGATGACAAGGATATATCAGCTCTAGGCTACACAACCTATTAATTCATAGAAAATACTTCTCCACAAGATAAGATCTATATCTCCAAAGAAAGTATGAAACCATAATCTTGCTCCTCAAGTAAAATGGTGGATAAGTAGATGCATAATATTATTTACTTGTTATTTTCATAATAAATGATGAAAATGAATGTGTTTTTATAGGTAGATATAACACTAAACCTTTGGAAAAGTTTAATTTGACAAGGTCAACCTAGTTGACATAGTATCATAATTGATAAAAAACAAATTAGGTCATGGACTAGGTTGTCCAGGGGTCAACCTAGTCCATAATAATATTTATCAATAAGAATATAAGGTTATTGTGCCTGAATATGTCATGTAAACTATCAAAAAGGGTTCTAGGTTAGGGAAAGAGCTAATGAATGTGGTAAAATAGTAGAGGAGGGTGGGAAATAGGAGTCAAATCTTAGGGGAATAGTTTTAGGAGATGAGTGTGTAGATAAAAAGTGGAAAAATGGAAAAAAATCCTATGAAGTACTAATGGTGTGCCCACCCCTTTCCCTATGCATCCCTTAGGGTGTGCACTCAAAGAGATTAAGATTTAATGATTTTATGTAAGATAAAAAACATAAATAATTGATAAAGGTTGAAAATATTATGTGTATATAATATGTACCTATATAATTGTGATGAAGGGTTCCCATTTGGATGGATATTAAATGATATTCCACCAACCTAACCACTCATACCCTTTCCAGTACCTTAACATCATCCTTTGCATTTAATAATACAAAGTCATGCTCATAAGGTTCATGTTGGTAGGGGATGCCTAGACCTAAGATATGCTTTTGGATAAGGCCATGAGGATCCCAATCCTTATGTGGAAAATATGCTAATGAGTAAAATTATTTGGGTTTGCTAACTTATCTAAAATGGTTCTTATTGGTGTAGCACATCTAACCAATCATCAGGCAAGACCTGTGGAACACACTCTTATGTTTATTCTTCATGTATTAATCTATTAGCTACCATAGATGATAATTTATTTCTTGCTCTACTAATTTTTCTTGAACATATTTGGGGAGACATAAATGGGAAACCTTGTGTCCCACCACCATGATTATAGTATAATCTAGATATAACAAATAGTCCCCCTTGTCTAGAGTTTCTACCTAATGCTTTATAATACTTTGTTCAAAGGGTTTTTTTGAATTTCCTTCCACACTTGGGGATAGGCATTCTCAATTATTTTTAAAATATTCCTCATGTATAAATAGATGTGGAGGAATTAATAAAAGTCACATGCCTAATTTTTGATGTAGTCTAAGGCTGAGCTCCCAAGTGATCGATTATGAACATAAATTATGGACATGAATACATCCAATAGATATGACATGATGTAGAAGTGTCCACCCATGGGTATTTTATACTTCTTTAATATATGTTTATAGAGCTTGGCATTGATTATATCTCCCAGGGTAAAAGTGAGCTTTGAGGTCATTAATAGGTCCAACAATGGAATCCATTTTAGGTGGAGGAAGTGAGTATTATTATAACCATATAATATATTTAGTAGGGCCATCCTAATGTGGATTCCCATCCTAAAACTAGTTATTGGCATAGATGCTTTTGCCTTGAGGGTGACAACCTCTTCGAGAGCAATCCATTTTCTTAATGTATTATTGATTATGCTTATTTCCTTACATAATTCAACTCCATGTCCATCAAATGTGGCATATATGATAGGTATCCATAGGTATATTTGGAAATCATACCCTAAGATGTAGGAGACAACTATATTTTGGTTTAGGTTGTGTAGAAAGCCCCCAGCCACCTTCCCTACAAAGAATAAGTCTTGAAATAGGTTGATGCAGGGCATCACTTCAGACCTGGCTACTATAAAGTGTAATAATTGGAAATTTAGTCATATTAAGTCCACAACTGATTTTTTATACTTGACCATTATATTTTCCTCATGTGAGTGGGTGTCTAATTTCTATATTACATCCCATAGAGATGTGTAATTAGTAAATTCATTGTTGAAGACTATTAAGTTAAAGACAATGTTTGTGTATTCCATAGAGTCCTTGATAGATAAATTTGATGATGAAAATAATCCTTTAAAAACCTTATTTGATGACAACATTCTTAACCTATATGTCCTCATAACTCTCATCTTCAATTTGACTATTTTATCTCTTACTAAAAGTAGTTCACATCTGAATTTAGACAACTAGGGCTTGAAATTATCTTTGAAGGGAAAATTAACTTAATATTTATAGAAATCAATAGCCATGATGTCTATTATAATTTCACTCATATATATTTTAAATATAATACTTAAATTCTAGTTCATGTATAATTAATGACCAATGTCTCCAAGCTTGTTTTACTCATTCAATTTAAACTTTGACACTTACTTTGTTGGCTATTACACGTAGAATTTCTATACATTTGGATAAATTTCACACTATAACCTTGGACAAGTGTCACCTTATCATTAATTATCTACAAAATTAAGTGTGCCACATAACATACTTTCAAAATTTAGGTGTCAAAAATATTTTTGAGATTGAGCTAAATAATTTTTGTGACACCTCAAATATGTAAAATGTGAATATAAAGGATTTAAAGAACAAAACTTAAGATCAAATATTATTAAAACACCTCATAAAAAAGTTTCCAAACAAGAGTTATGAATACCAAAAGTTTCATTTTACAAAAAAATTGAAATGTAAAAATACATGAAGTGTAAAACTCACAAAAGTTGAAAGTTCCAAGAATCACAGGTTCTAATGAACACTTCTCATGAACACCAAAAATATTTAAAGAACTAAAATGCTAAAGTAAGAAACTTATGAAAACTAAGATTTGTCAACACATCTTGGGAAGACAAATCTTTGAACAAAATTTACAAATATAAAACTCATGAAGATAAAGTTTATGAAAAAAGTTTCCAAAGAAAAAGTTTACAAAAAAAAGTTACGAAGACAAAACTTTCAAAGAGAAAAAGTTTTGAAATACCAAAATACATGAAATAGACAATTTAAAAAGTGAAAAATACGTGAAGTATGAAACTTAGTATTTAATATCTATAGTTCATGTGCATATTTAGAAAACTTATATATATGTGAAACTAATAAAGACCATTAATATGTTAGTCTGAATAAATCATACAATAAAAATTTGGATAAAGAGGGAATGCCAATTACATTTATACATGATCATCACATTAAAAAAATCATCCATGTGTAAAATAATATATTTTTAAAGTTTTGAGATTACCTAGGTGCACATATTAATGTCAATTAAAAAAAGATTTTCAAAACAAACCTAGGCTTATTAGACAACATTGGGTCCCTATACAAAAAATTAAGAATGGGATGTGTTGATTAAAACACCACCAAAGACCAAAATAATCATCCATGCTTTGTCAAAATATATGAGTCTATCTAGTATATCTATAAACAAACTCATATCTACTCTCATCTATATTTGCCTCCATCTCTACAAAAAATCAAACAATAATACACAAACATTTTATTTTAAAAATATAAAATTAAATTAAAATCTAACTAAAAAATTGTATCATAGTTAAAATGTTATTTAATTTTATTATATTGGTAATTTTAGTTATTTTCATACTTCATCATCAATTTATAGTTATAATGTATTGGCCATGTATTTTTCATCATATTCTATCAGACATATCCATATCGTATTAGCCACCTAGTTCCCTCTTATGGAATTGGATGCATACCTATTGTATTTGACATGTTATTTGTTTCTCCATTGCATTGGACATAATAACACTATATCATATAAGAATTTTTTCCCTTATGGTATCATCTACATAAATAATTTATCAACCCTGCTATCTAATTTTTTGACTATATTGGCCATACCATATAGTATTGGTTATGCATATTTCAGATTTTAGTATTGGACAGGAATGTATTGTATCAAAAAATATTATTTATTTATGTAATGTATCAATTTACATGTGTGGTATCAACCTATAGAATGATTTTTTGATACTTAATTGTATCAAACTTCTATATGGTATAAGTCAAGGTTATGGTTTTTGTCTTCTCAATTGTATTAGTCATGCTAATACAATTTCTTAGTATAGGTGATTTATTATTTGGTCCCTAATAAATACCCCAAACCTTAAATTTTACACTTTGTCAACTACCCATTACATATAAATTTTTTTAAATTTTTTGATGCTTACTGGGGAAAATTACTCTTACAACTTTTTCCTACTAATGTTTTTCTTAATGTAGTCTATCTACTCCATTTTGCTAAATGAAATAATTAATGCATCACTTACCTACATGGATTATAAAATGTAACCCTATTTAAGTCCCATGTGTCTAGATCATTTTACTCTATCCATAGTATCTCATCATGTTAGTAATTTTGGTCTAGATCTCTCATTTTCTCAAAATATCAAATGGACAAATGAATTTCAGTTTACCTATTTATAGAAAAAGTTTCAAATTTTAATATCTCCCTTTTTCTTACCTAAATATTTAATATTTTGGTCATATCTTTATTTATATAAGTCCTTTTGAAATAATTAAATAAGATTTAGAATCCTAGAAAAGTAAGTAACATTTGGGTGATAATAAATTTTTCAATATAAATTTAGATTTTTATTTTATTTTTCAGATATGCTTGTCTAGATATTAGGTTAACACCTTATATAAGTGAAAACACATACAATATTATTTATTTATTTGAAATTTAAATGAAAATGTTTATCCTTATTTACTTTCATCTTACTTTCATTATTTTATTATTTTATGTTGCTATGTATATTTATCAAAGCACCATCCCATATTACACTATTGTGACATGTAATTAGATTTATGTGGGGAATATATGTGCACGTAATAATTTTTTATTTTATCCATTTAATGATGGTATTATTGTAGGGGTGTGTCATCCCATAATTATCCCTGAGTGAACATCCTAAGAAGTGCATCAAGAATGTGATGGGATTAGATCATGATACTTTGCGAGAGATGTTTGTATACTATTATATCATAAAGTCATTACTATTAGTTTGACCTTATTTGAGTCTATTTTCATATTACCTCTCTATATAATTTTTGTTTATTATTTATAGACATAATATATTCCTACTATTATAGATAGATTGATACAATCTATTTCACACATATCTTTCCTATATTGTATTGGTCTAACCGATTCAGTTTTGAGTCTTGTACATATTAGTTGTAATGTATCAACCTAGTTAATTTTGGGTATTGGATATATATATATATATATATATATATATATATATATATATATATATATATATATATATATATATATATATATAGGTATAGGTATAAAATTATCATTTAAAAATAAATAACACACTCATATACTTTTATTATACCTACATTTATGATATTAAGTAGTGAAATAAGAACTAGAGGCTTAGAGTCTTATTCTTTAAGGTCTAGTTTTGCATAAAGGTATTTCAATATTAATAATATTAGTTGTGTCGAGGAGGTTTTATAGTATTGTGAGTAATAAAATAAGGATATATATGTATTATTATTTCCATTTAATTTATTCATCCTAAAAAATATATTTTAAATTTCTCCTTGAGCTAAATGGGGAGATTGATGCACTAATGAGTCACCACAAAGGTAAGTATCTACATCCCTATTCTATTTCATTTATTTAATTATTATATATATGTGATTTAATTATTATTTTTATTATTGGTAAAGTGGGTTTTTAGAAAGAGACCCTATCCTCTACAAAGAACATGTAGGTTTGTCCATGAGTGTCAAGTAAAACATAAGAATCTACTCAAAAACATATAAAACAAGATAAAACTAGATAACATAAAAAAATAGAAAAATAACATAAAAATAACAAATCAAGAAGGTGAAAGTTAATCAATATTTTTACCATAAAATGCTTCTTCTTGGTTGTGCATCAATCTTTCAAAGGTTTTTTTCCATATGTAGTAGTCATTGAGATTGGGAATCCATTTCTATCAATACTCCTTTAGCCTTATTTCAGTCATTACTGGGTCCTTCCTCTTCATGTTTCTTCTTAAATTATTTAGGCATCCATAATATTGATACAATTATTCATGGCCACTTTTCTAGACTCCATTAGAATACCTATATTCTATTTAAGGACTTAATTTTCTTTCTCCAAGTTATTAACTATGTCTTTCAATATTTTGACCTAGGTGTTGACCTCTTCTAACTTTTCTCTAGAGAATAGGCCACCTCCTTCTTGGTTGAGACTCTTAATTTTGTCTTTTAACTAGTTATGTTCCTTCATAATCCAATGTAAGAAATCTTTATGCAGGTCAATCTCCTCCATCAACTCTTCCATCTTTCTTTGTTCTTTGATATTATCAATAATGGTATTAAGATATATCCCACTCTTTCCTTTGATTATATTTTCAACTCAAATATTTGGAATTTTTTTCATCACCTATAAACCATCATTAATAAGTTTTAAACCTTCCAAAACCTCCTAAACTTTCTCATCTGGGTCTAAGGATGTCTTGGTGACACTCCCTTCTAAAAGGTGATCATTATGTTTGTCATCATGCTTATTTGCCTCCTCAATATTTTACTTTTGGAGAAGTTTCTAATGGTTATATTGTATTTTAAAATGTCCTTGGGATGGGTAGATCTGAAAGAGGGGATTTGGGAGGGGCTTCTATTACAAATTTGAAAATATTTGTAAATTAGAAAAATTACTGCTTGGTTAAGTGGCAATTTATTCTTCCCTTTCTTAACATCCATTACCAAAATATCCAAGGAGTGAATAATTTATAAAAATTTACTGATATGGAGATGACATATAAATTAATTAAGTATGGCGAAATGATAAAATTGAACCACCATATACCTACCTTCAGGCATGATGCATCTCATGATATACTTAGAAACCTCATCAAAGGGATGAGGGAAATCCTCTCTTAGGTATCCTCCTTCCTACTTAGTGAGATCCTCATCCTCAAAGATAAAATTTTCATTCTCATTATTTTAATACTTTCTAGTTTTATCAAATTTTAACTCTCTAATCCTCAATCCAATCACTTGAGCAATCAACTCTTTAGTTACCTTAGTGGATGCCCTATTAAACTTAACCACTCTCTCATTCTGATTAACAACAATGATATTATAAATATATTGATCATGTTTTTAAATACTTTAAATAATGTTGAAAATAATTATATATGAATAATTCCACACACCTCTACATTCTTCATTATATCCTTAGCTGAGGAAGGTTCAATTCTAAGTAGCTTTTTGCCTATGTTCATAGCACCAATATGCTCCCAAAAATAGTTTTAAATCTAATTTTGAGAACATAAAGGATATGCTTGTCTATGGTTAATGTTAAAAACCCTTTTTTTATCTCATCATTCTAAATCATCTTGAACATAATGATATTTAAAAGACCTTTGGATACCCTAGTATGTGTTTCTATGATTGGATACACCATATTGACAAATATGATTCAAGTTAGTTTTGGACATAATGACAAACCATAATAACACTTTATTCAATCCAAATAAATTATTATAGATAGATCCTTTAAAAAAATAAAGATCACCATTATTAAATACCCATATATGGGATATATTTAGAAATTTTTGAAGCAGTATCATCAAATAAGTCCTCTTTATTTTGTCAAGCCTTAACATTTTGAGAGAGAACTCCCAAATTTGTAAAATAATTAGCTATCTAATTTATTTCCCTATACAAGTGATGAGTTTAGACATTATTATGAAAGGAAACAATTATTTTCAAGGCTTCCTCTAAAAAATGGCTAATGCTCCAATTAATTTCACTCTTCTTGGAAAGGTTATTGATGATATTTAGGGAATCACCTTCTATGACTAGACAATGAACACCAACATCTATAACCAACTGAAGACCCTACAGATCCACCAAATATTTAGCCTAATGATTGGATTAAATACCCCTATTACCTAAATAGGTATCTAAAATATCCCTTATTTCATTTTTAAGGATACCAACCCCTACTGAGATGTTATGATTCCCTTTGGAGGCACCATATATTTTTTATTTCATCCAACTAGGGGAAAGTGCTTTCCATGTTACACTTTTTCTAAGATCAACCCTAGGATCCAAATATTTCATGAATTATAAGTTGAGAATCCAATTATTATAAATTGATGATTTCACATCTAAAATATCTTTATCTTTGTTAGGCTTCTTGTTGTTGAAGTTCTCTACAAGTAGATCCATAATCTTTTTAACAACCCTTTTGCTAGAAATCTTAACACCCCTAAAAATGCTATCATTACTGTATTTATAAATTCCCCAAAGGAAGTGGGTAAGAGACATATGACATAATATTTTCAAATTCCTATTCTTGAAGGGACCTATCCATGAAAACCATAAAACCCAAAGAGAAAAAGGTAAGGACTAGGAAACTTGAAGTCTTTTTAATAAAAAACCCACACATTAAAATATAAGTTGCACCTTGACATAATATGAATAACATAATCATTTTAATTTTCACATAGGGGAATCTGTTAACCAAAATGAGGCCTCTCTTCTATATATTATCTAAATTGATAATTATATTCTAGACAATCAATAAAAAAATATGTAAACTTTAGGAGTCAAATATTTTCCCCACAATTTAATCCAGGACATACCTTCTTGAGTAGGATTGATTAGTTTGTTATAGCCTAATTTGACATTGTATTGTTCATCAAAAGAGTATATATATAAAAACTAATCCCCTTTATAAATATTAGGAATATGAACCCATCTAAGAAGGATGTTTAGATCAGAAAGGATGGAATTGGATTCTTCATTAAGATATTCAATATTGAGATGCTTACAAAATCCTTCTTCCCTCAGATAGTTGGATATAGTCAACCATTAAGACTCCATATTTATTTAAAATGAATATCAATGCAATGACATGTTTCTAGGTCATCCAATAAGTTGTGCAGGGTACATGGATCTTCCCACAATCTCACTCTAGTGTTATTCCCAATTCTCTATTTACAACCTCTAAGAATAGTATCTCTACTCATGACTAAAAATTTCCAAAATTAATAGCCTATAATAAAAAATTCATCAAAGAGAAAGTTGGAAGCTTCTCTAGAATTCAAATATTTTTCTCTAAATATGGTATTCTAGTGGTTAGTCTACTTAAAAAATATCCAACCTTGTTTTTCTACTAGAGTTGTGTTCATTGATTTTAGCCTTCTTAGACCCAACCCACCAAAATATTTAGGGAGACAAAATTTTTACTAATAAATCAATGGAAATCTATTATTATCTTTCAAACCCATCCACATGAATATTTTTTTATTTTTTTCCAATTCCTCTACAACAATCTTGGGAATTTTGAATAGAGATATAAGGTAGATCGATAGACTTTGAAGAACATTCTTGATGAGTGTTAATTTTCCATCTTGTGTTAGGAATATTCCTTTCCAATTGGTTAGCTTGTTTTAAAATATATCCATCAAGTAGTTCCAAAGATGATGATACATAAAACCACTAAATAGGGGAATACCTAGGTAGTATGAAAATATTTGATTTGAAAATATTTAACACTATAAATATTTTATTGTCTAGTAAAGGGAGTGTTGAAAAATAGAATAAAATATTATCAAAGATAGCTTTATGTTCGAGGCCTCCCAATACTTGTAAAATATATATTAGTTATTTTGATTCTCTAATTGAATATATTACTAGGAAAATCATAACATCAAAAAATTGATGGTGTAAAGTAGGATCAACTTTGTTAGTAGATCTAAATCCTCTTAGTCACCCTTATCTAATAGATTTCATCAAATTTATACTGATAATTTTACCCATAATAATAAACAAGAATGATGAAATTAGGATACCCTAAATAATGCCTCTCTTACTTCTAAAGAAGCCCTATATAGCCCCATTGACTAGAACAAAGAACATAGCTGTAGATAATCAAGTCTTAATCATCAGCCTAAAGTGAGGATGGAATCTAAACATGCTCAAGACTCTATCATGAAATTTTTAATCAAATCTATCATATGTCTTACTTATATCAAGTTGATAATTATGTTGAATTATTTTAGTTTTTTCAATTGAATTAATGGTTTCATGCACCACTAGTATACCATTATGTATTTATAATCTAAGCATAAATCCATGTTAATTAATGGAAATATTATTTTCTATAAAGTGTTGTATCCTACAAGAAATATTTTTTATGGAAATCTTGTAGACTATGTTATAAATGATAATTAGTCTAAGATATTTGAAATATGAAGCTCCTTACTTATTAGGGATAACTATAAGGAAAGTGTTATTCATTTAACTTAGTAATTTCCTATCCATGATAGCTACTAAATCCATTTTTATAATATCCCAAAATTATTGGAATAAGGCTACTAATAATCCATCAAGCCTCGATGCTTTATCCTTATTCAGGAGAAAACTAATAGATCTGACTTATTCTAAAGAAATGGGCTTAATAAATTTATAATTATCAACATGAGATAAGACCCAAAATATTCTCAAGGAAATATTGCATCAAAGTAGAATTAAGGTTTGAGTTATAAGTGTACAAGTTTTTGAGAAAAATGATAGTTTCTTCCTTGATATCATTAGGGTCTGAGCTTAATACTCCATTATCCAATTTGATATTGGATATATTGTTATGAATAATATATTTAAGAGTGATTAAGTGTAAAAATTTAGTATTCCTATCCCTTTCTTTGAGCTAAATTGATTTTTATTTCATTCTCTTAAAATTTTCCTCTCTATAAAAAATATTATGGTATTCACTTAAAAGATTATTTTCTTTAGTGAGGTCATCCTCAACCATACCATTAGCTACTATGTGCTCTTATAGTCTAAGTTAAATATCAATCTTTTATATTTTTCAAACATATTTCCAAATACCTCTTTATTCCAAATTCTAATATTTCTCTTGACCACTTTAATATTTTTAACCAATATGAACATTGTAGTGCTTGAAATCTTGACATTCACCACTCTTTAATTATACTTGTTAACTCTAGGTGACTAAACCAAATGTGCTAAAATTTAAAATGACTCATATCTTTATTAACATGATCATCCACATTAAGAAGGATATGATTATGATTAGAGCCAATCCTAGGTAAAGAGGATAGATAGAATTCACGTTGAAAAATACAATCAATAGAAATCATAATTATGTTTAATCTAACTTGAATCAAATTGTCACATGATATTCTCTTCAATCAAATTATGAATAGAAATAAAATTTTCAAGGTCTTAGATACTACCAGAATAAGTTTTGATTCCTCCTCTCTTTAACATAGTGATTAATGGGCGTTGTAGTCCCCATCTATCATCCATAAAATATTACCATAATCCTATCTAAATTAACTAAGTAATTTGTAGAAATTTATACATCCTATTATAAAATTAGGAGAATAAATGTTGTTAAGAATAAAAAAAATTCATCATTTATATTTTGGAACAAAACCACCAAATGATGTGGATTCTTAATGAAGACCTCAAATTTTACTTCTTTATCATTATAAAAAGTGGAAATGCCTCAAGAGGCACCAGAAAAACAAACACAAGAAACTTGAGCTTCATTTCATATTTTTCTTTTACTTTCCTCCATCAGATGTTTTTACATCTTGGTTTCTTGTATGGATATGATTATTGGGAAATTGAGTCTTAGTGAACCCATAAAATTTCTATGCTTAATATTATTATTGATACCTATAATGTTCCAACTAATGGTCTTCATATAAACCTCTTTGGTTGAATACTTCGTTTTAAAGATAAGATAGTTTAAACCCCATATAAAAATCCCTAATCATTTCTCCTCTTGAGTATCTTTTTTTGGGATGGTTTTCCTACCTTTATTGAAGTGAATACATGCACAAACTTGTTCAACCATTTGATCCATTGTATGGATTATTAATGATAAAATTTTATTTTTTTTACCTATGGATAAATAAATTTATTAGACAATAAAGAGATTTCCTCTAAAACTTTTTCATTTATATTCTTATTCCCCTCCATAATATGTTGGACTATCGAAGTTAATATCTTATTATGCAATGAGATATCTTCATAGATTAACCAAGGCATACTCTCGTATCTTCATTCATCCCTCAAGATATATAAAAAAGAAAACTAGTTAGGTATGGTGGAAAAAATAAGAACCTTTCCAAGAAAACATTAAGTTTAGTTGAATCTAGATTTGTCACTCCCTTAAAATATTCTGAATTGATTGTTCCCAAAAATCTGCCTTTAATGGATAAACTATTTCATCTTACATCCTATTTTATAGGGGAAATCTCTATGGAAGATTGATATATCTCAAGGGATATATAATTTCCATGTTTTCCATATGATCATTCTAAATCTTGTTACTAACTAACACCTTGTTGATTAATTTTGGAGCTTCCCCATTTATTCTAAGAAATTAGTTATGTTATTCAATTTTGAGGATTTAGGTTCCTCCATTAGTTTATTTTATCAAGATTGTTTTATTTATTTTACATAAAGCCATTACTTTTTTTTCTCTTCAATGGGAAAATTTTGGTCATATGTCCTAGCTTAAGATAATGATTTCACTTAAGATATGAATATTCATATTTAATCATCTGAGTCATTTTTGCTATCTAGATTTTAGAATGACAAAAGAAGGTAATTCTTGATTGAAAAATCATTCACATGAAAGTGAGCATGAACTAATTTGGTTCTATCCTTTGTTGCAACATCATGAGCTATAAGGTACCCAAACATATTATCTACCCTTATCACAAGGTATTCTTCTTAGAATTCCATTGGGAGTCTTGGAAGTCTAACCCAAATAGGCATAATATTTATGTCTTCTTTGTCTAGGTCAAAATTATGTTTCCATTTTCTCAAAAAACATCTAGATCTCTTAATAAACCATGGGCCTCCAACCAAGTTATTTTCACAATATTCTTCATTATTAAGTCTAATAATAAAAAATCCATTTAACATAGTGAATATTTCAATATTTCCCTTAGGTGACCATTTTATTTCCATCCATCTTCTAAACACATCAATATTAGGTCACTCTCCTATAAATCTACCAATTAGAGTACAAACCATCCTTGCTGAAGCTCTACTAATTATTGAGTTTAGGACTTTGATTTGTAAGCCCCTCACATCCTTTATTTTTTATCTCTTGATTAGGTATAATATATACAATCTCTTTGGACTTACCTTTTAGTTTATTATCCCAAGATGAAGTTTTTTGAAATCCATCTTCATTATTGGCAACCTAATCTTTAATTCTTCTAAGAAATGCTTTATGGATAAACATAATCAAATTAAGATCACACCTATCATGAGGTCCCAGGTCCTATATATGATTGTATAATCCCATGACAATCTCCCTCCCTTTTTCCTACATAGAATTCTTATTCAAAAAATCTTCCTGGTCTAATCTTTGACACTGTTCCATGCCCTCAATTAAGAAAAACATCTGTTATTATTTTCACTCATCGAATACCATATTTTAGATATGATATTATTATAGTGTAAATGTGTTGTTTATCATTGATTATGCTCCTTATTATACACAATAATTTGGTATAGCTATATGGTTGGTTTTTCTTTCCATTATCATTATAGGTTATATAGATCACCCATTGGTTTACCATTGCACCACTTAATTTCTTATAATTTTTGTATGTTACAACTATCTTTGATTTAGGTTACCCTTTATCATTAGTTAATTTCATGAGGTATCCTTATTATATCCTTGATACACCCCTTTGTTATCATTTTACACATTGAGGCTTGGTGAGAGCCATACTTTGCATCATAGGCATAGGATTTGTAACCCTATCCTATTGACATTTGAGTTTGGATTACTCTCTAATAGGTATATAACTATTATATGTTAATAATTTCTAATCTAGGTATAGGTGGGCTCTATTTTTATGGTCTTTTTTGTATCCTAGTATATTGAAAGAAAGAGCATCATCATTAGTAATCCTAACCTATGCATATGACTAACATTTCAATGAAATGGAAATAAAGATATAATGTTATGGTAGTTAACACAACTAAATTAACTATTATGATTATTATTTTATTTCATAAACTTGGATATGCCAAAGAAACCTTATTTTAACTATATCCTTCTATAATAATCCTAGGCACTATTATGATACTTACATCTATGGTTATTTTATCACGTGTGACTTTTGTCTAGGTTTTATCATTCTTGGCTCAATACAATGATATATTGGGAAAGTCATGATTACAAAAAATGAATACAAGTTTGGACATAAACAATAGTTTTATCTCTTTAAATTCTCAAGAGCATGAGGTTCATTCAACAATATTTGAGACCAATGAAAAATATCAAGGTATTCAAAACTTCACTTATGATAATGAGGATATAATGATAGTTTCTTATATTAATGTTTGAGAGTTGGAATATAAAAATTACTATAATAATTCTTTATGTATTGATCACATCATTGGTTATTACTTTACACATTATTTTATGATATTAAACACACATATATATTTTGACTCTTTGACATCATACATGTTACTTCAAATATTTTTCTTAGATTTCACATGTTATGACATTTTATTATTTTATTTGTTTTTAACCTATAATAACACATGTGTCATAATTTATACTTACAAAATTATGAGTTAATACACCTAATAATCTATGATATGATATTTTTTCTCACTTATTCAAAGTTTCATTACTTATGACATATCTGGACTATAATTCTCTATGAGAAGTGCTAGTAGTTATTATAGACCACTTCCACTATAATTATATCAAATTTATGATTTAGGTTATCTTATGGCTCATTATTCCATATTATATACTACTTTTGACACTTATTGTGTCACATTTAACTATTCATAACTATGATGATATAATTTAAATGAATTTACCAATAAGTCATGCTTGCATATATGTAGTGTTTCAATGATATATCTTTACTATATGATATATACTTATTATACATAATCGATTATTTTTATGTGTCGTGTATCTCATATGATTTCATCCTTTGATTTTTATTCATTATTCATATATATTATAGATTTGACATCTTGACACTTTACTTCATTTATGTTAATAATCATATATCCACTTGGTTTATGTTTTTTATATGTTCCATTATCACATTGTAAACAATTGCATAGAATTCAAGATGATGAAAATATAGACACACACACACATAAACACACACACATGCATGCACGTGCACGCACGCACACGTTCGCACACACA